>JAMPIV010016595.1:0-151181 GCA_024509875.1 Oreohelix idahoensis | reverse complement strand
CACACCAACAAAACCAACAAACCCCCCACCCCCCAACCCAACCCCCCCCCCCCCCGCCCCCCCCCCCCCCCCCCCCCCCCCCCCCCCCCCCCCCCCAACCCCCCCACCAACCCCCCCCCCCCCCCCCCCCCCCCCCCCCACCCCACCCCCCCAACCACCCCCACCCCCCCCCCCCCCCACCCCACCCCCACAACCCCCCCCCCCAACACCCCACCCACACCCACACACCCACCCCACCCCCCCCAAAACACCACACACCCCCACCACACCCCTCAACCCACCCCACAACTCACCCACACCCCCCACACACACCCCCCACACACCCACCCCCCACACACACCACACACCCCCCACACACCCCACACACCCCCACCCCCAAACAAACCACACCCCCACCAACCACAACCCCACCCACCCCAACACACAACTCACCCCCACCTCACCACAAAAACCCCAACCCCCCCCAAAAACCACACAACCCCCCCACCCCCCACACCAACCCCCCCCAACAAACCAACACCCCCCCCCCACCCCCACACCCCCCCCACCAACACAACAAACCAACCCCCACACCCCACACCCACCCCCCCCAACACCCCCCAACCCCCCACCAACCACCCACACACCCACCCCCCCCCAACACACCCAACACCCACACACACCCCAAACACCCCCAACCCCACCCCCCCAACACACAAACACCCCCCACCACACCCACCAACCCCACCCCCCCCCCCACACCACACACACCCACCAAACCCCCCCAACCCCAACCCACCCCCCCCCACAACACCACACCCCCCCCACACCACACACCACACCCCCCCCCAAAAACAAACACAACACCCCAACCACACCCACCCACCCCCACCCCCCCCCCACACCCAACACCCCCCCCCACAACCCCCACAACCCCACCCCACAAACACACCAACACCCCCCACCACACCACCACACCCACCCCACCAAAACACACCACACACCCCCCACCACACCCACACACCCCACCCCCCACAAACACACCAACACCACCCCCCACACCCCCCCAAACCACCCCCCCCCCACACACCCACACACCACCCACCACACCCCAAAACAACCACCCCCCCCACACCCACACCACACACCCCCCCCCCACACCCACCACACCAACCCCCCCCCCCAAAACAACAACCACCCCCACACACCCACACACCCCACCCCCCCCAAACACACCACAACCCCCCACCACACCCAACACACCCACCAACCCCCAACACACCACACACCCCCCCCCAAAACCACCAAAACCAAAATAACCCCCCCACACAACCACCCACACCCACCCCCCCACCACACCCACCAACCCCACCCCCCAAACACACCACACACCCCCCCCACACCCAAACACCCAACCCCCCCCCAAAACACCACAACACCCACACACCACAACCCACCCCCCCCAAAAACACACCAACACCCCCCAACACCCACAACCAACCCCCCCAACACACCACACACCCCAACACCCACACACACCCCCCCCAACACACCAAACCCCCCCCCACCACCACACACCCACCCCCAAACACCACACACCCCACCACACCCCACACCCCACCCCCCCCCAACACACCACACCCCCAACACCACAACCCCACCCCCCACACACCCAACACCCCCCCCACCCCCCAACCCCACCCCCCCCCCAACAAACACAACACCCCCCCCCCAACCCCCACACCCCACCCCCCCCAACACACACACACACCCCCCCCACCCCCACCCCACCCCCCCCCCACACCCCACACACCCCCACCACACCCCCACCACACACCCACACCACCCCAACACACCAACACCCCAACACCACACACACCCCCCCCCCCCACCACACACCCCCACACCACCCCACAACCCCACCCCCCCCCCACCCCCACACACCCCACACACACACCACACACCCCACCCCCCCCACACACCCCACACACCCCCACACCCACACCCCACCCCCACAAACACAACACCACACCCCCACCCACCACCCACCACCCCCCCCCCACACACCCCACCCACCCCACACCACACACCCACACCCCCCCCCCAAACACAACCAAAACACCCCCCCACCACACCCCACAACCCACCCCCCCCCAAACACACCACTCACCCCCCACCACACCCACACACCCACCCCCCCAAACACCCAAAAAAAAAACACCCCCCCACACCCAAACTCACCCAACCCCCCACCCCCAAACCAACACCAACAACCCCCCCCACACACCACAACCACCCCCCCCAACACACCACACACCCCCCCCCCACCCACACAACCCACCCCCCCCAACACAACAACAAACCCCCCACACACCCAACCAATACACCACCCCCCCCCCCCAAAACACACCACACACCCCCCACCAAACCCCCACACACCCCACCCCCCCCCCAACACACCCAAACACCCCCCAACACCCACAACCCACCCCCCCCAACACACCACACCCCCCCCAACACCACACACCCCACCCCCCCCCAACACACCACACACCCCCACCACACCCACAACCCCACCCCCCCCCAACAACCACACACCCCCAAACAACCCCCACCACACTCCAACCCCCAAACACACAAAAACCCCACCACACCCACACCCCACCCCCCACAAAACACCAACCCCACCCACCACACCCACAAACCACCCCCCCCCCAACACACAACACCCCCCCCCACACCACACACCCAAACCCCCCCCAAAAACCACACACCCACACACCCCCACAACACCCACACCCCCACCCCACCAACAACAACCACACACCCCCCACAACCCACAACACACCCCCCCCCAACACACAACACCCCCCACAAACCAACACACCCACCCCCCCCAAAACACCCACACACCCACCCACCAACCCCACACACCCCACCCCCCCCCAAACACACCACACCCCCCAACCCACCCCCCCACAACCCCAACCCCCCCCAAATCCACACCCACACACCCCCAAAAACCACACACCACACCCCCCCCCAACACACCACACACCCCCACCAACCACACCACCCCCCCCCCCCAAACACCCACAACACCACCCCCCACCACACCCACACACCACACCCCCCCCCCCCAACACACCACACACCCCAACACAACCCACACACCAAACCCCCCCCCAAACACACACAACACCCCAACCACAACCCCCAACACCCCACCCACCCCCCCAACCACACCACACAACCCCCAACACCCACACACCACAACCCCCCCCCAACAAACCACACAACCCCCCCCACACCAACACCCACCCCCCCCCAACCACCCACACACACACCCCCAAACCACACCCCCCCACACACCCCACCCCCCCCCCCCAACAGATGTACCAGCTGT
Organism: Oreohelix idahoensis; assembly: GCA_024509875.1. Lineage (NCBI taxonomy): Eukaryota > Metazoa > Mollusca > Gastropoda > Stylommatophora > Oreohelicidae > Oreohelix > Oreohelix idahoensis. Next base: position 147,796 of record JAMPIV010016595.1, on the reverse strand, counting down.
AAGTTGTAGACTTCATAGGGACAACAGATATATGTTAATTAGTAATTAAAAGACGTCATCATCACTTTCCGAGCAAATCCCATAGGTGATTCACACGGTCCCTCCCTCGCGAGCAAATGTCGAATGGGTTGATCCGATACTTGCTATTTGTGTCCCTGTCTGTGCAATGGCCATTTAATTGTACACGCCCAGATGTTGATTATAGATAAGTATGGGGTACTACATCAGAAGACGTCTAACGTGACGCTTAGATCCTCACATCCCAAGTTCTTGAGGAATTGTGTGCTAAATTTGCGAGGTTTTTTCACATTCACTGTATATCAATCCCAATGATCTGTTTGAAGACCTCTTGTTCCAAGTATTTTGATGGTTCAGTTCGGTGTTTATATCCATGTTTCTCGTGCATTCTAAAACACCTAAATGGACTCTACCTATGTCTGCTTCTTAATTGGTCCTTCTTATATATATTATTATATTTATATATATATATATTACTCTAGCATATAAGCTTCACTATCGATATTATACCATATATATATATATATATATATATATATATATTGCTTTCTATTCACCTTGTAACTGAACGCCATGAATGTAGCACAGTTAATTGGCTCCCCAATATTTGTTTATAAAGGCTGTGCAAAAGCAAATCTCAAGTACTGTGTAAACATTTAGCATTTAATTTCGGCACTCCTTCTCAGTAAAGCTTCAATATTTTCATCAATAGAGATTAGAGATTTTCTCAAAGGAGTTCGTGAGGACAACAAAGTTCTCTGGCTGAAGTGGACATTTTGCTATAATTTCCATCGGATTCATGGCCTTTCACTGTTGCAATTCGGAACTTATTGGACCGCAAAGAGCCGCCATTGTTTTGGTCATCATTGAAGAATGACTCAGCACCAAGACTTTCCCAGGCTTTTACAGCTGTTGGTTTATGTACCTCAATGTGTTTACCTTTGGAGGGTTGCTGCCAGGCCCCATACATAGCCTCATAATTAGTTGCCTTTATGATAATCGCAGTGGTCCGATTCTCAATCATCGTCTCATCAGAGGGCCACCCCTGGGAATAGGCGGCAGTATTTAATTCATTAGCAAAATAATAAATACATGATATTCCATGCATATTACCAATTTGTTCGTTACCCCTCTTTGTTTCACGATGTGATGTAGAGATTAGGAAGAGAAGAGCGCCATTTACTATCCCTATCCTGTTGTTCATCTCCTGGCATGGTTCCATTCTTGTCCTCGTCCTTCAAAGATTGTCTAATGGTGGTCACTCCCAGCGGACTCTGGGTTTGTCCCTGGAGGTTCTGGGATCCCTGGCTCATAGCCTCCCATACCTGCCGTGGCAGCCGATCTTCTCCCATTCTGCAGGCATGGCCAAAACCATTTCAAGTTAGCATGAATTAAAAGGATAGAGTTTAATAGTCCAGTACAAACGTTTTTGAGCTTTAAGGGATACATATGTTGACCATATAAAAAGATATAGAAGGACCGAGGACTAGATTGGTACCAGGTCCAGACAGACAGCCGATAGGATAGTATGGCGTTCTCTCTGGCAAACATCTACACCCCAGGGTAGAAGAGGAACGACTAAGTAAGTAACTAAGTAAAACTACAAAACATCTAGCTGAAGGCCATAATGGAAGGTAGAGATGAAAGTTAACGCGGATGAGGAAGACAGAGTTATAATTGTGTAGATAACATCAAGAGATGGACAGGACATAGTCTATCAGAGTGCACCATCAAGACAAGAGACAGGACATAGTCTATCAGAGTGCACCATCAAGACAAGAGACAGGACATAGTCTATCAGAGTGCACCATCAAGACAAGAGACAGGACATAGTCTATCAGAGTGCACCATCAAGACAAGAGACAGGACATAGTCTATCAGAGTGCACCATCAAGACAAGAGACAGGACATAGTCCATCAGAGTGCACCATCAAGACAAGAGACAGGACATAGTCTATCAGAGTGCACCATCAAGACAAGAGACAGAAGACGTTGGAAATCCATTGCAGCCGACCTTCGTTGTTGAGATGGCAGCTGATGATGATAATGAATGGACCTTCCCACCTCCCGGTTAACTGCCTGATACTCTTTTACGGTAAACAGAAACACCCACGACTTTGAAAAGACTCGAGATCTCCACTTTTCTCAATCTTGGGAACAGAGCGTCTTATTTCAAGTTCAGGTAACTCTTTCAGGTCTCAAGAACCAAAACCTTCGGTACAATCATACACGCGGTTTGGAAACTGAGTAGGAGCTTACTTTCTCTGAGTGTCAACAAATCACAAATATTAGAATGTTTTCCCATTCATGCCAAACTGTGAACAAAAGATACCTTTTATCTTTAATGTGCAGGAGCTGCGACAAATCTAAAAGCTAAGCTTTTGTTTAGTGGTAACAGGTGAAAACGATGCTTATTTCATGGCCCACGCCAACATAAACAAGACTTGTCTCGCGGGAATAGGTGCACACGAAATGAATAAATTGTGATGCATATTGATTAAAAGCCGAGTGTAGTTCTCTGGGGAGACAATACAAAAAACAGGAATAGTACTGAAGCACCATAAAGCTGCTCGTAAGAGGTGGTCTGTATGAGGCGGTCAGTATGAGGTGGTCAGTATGAGGAGGTCAGTATGAGGGTGAGAATGGGATTGGCAACCTCAGCATGCAAAATAAATTGCTACAGGAACCATCTAAGGAGAAAAAAGACAATACCTCACAAAGAGTAATAGTTACATAATAATAGTCCCATCAGTTATAACTGACTATGGGAATGCGCCCCGGAGGTGACAGCTCTTAGCTGCTTTTTCCCCGTGTTCCTGTCGGTGTGTTCTTTTCTTTTCAGCTAGTTGTGAGAGCTTCTTTTCTTCCAATCTATGGTGGTGCTATAGAGGGCATCGTCACTTAGTGCGATCGGCAGCTTCATCCTCCGAGATTGCTGGATTTATGTCCAGTGCCCTCATGTCTCTCTTGTACACGCCTTTGAACATCAGCTGCGGTCGTCCAACTGTTCTTTTGGTTTGATTTGGTTTTAAAAGACTCTTCATTGCACATGAACAACTCCATCAGTGCTCCGATCTCCTTCCTTAGATTACACAAGGAGGATCTCCGCACAGTGCACGAACTCGGTAGCACCGGCGAGAATCTCAATGTGTGTATATATAGGAATCACACATTCTATAAATATTTGTGTGGTGGGTAATTTCAAATTTTTAAGTTTTTGCCAGGGCAGCGGTCATATGGCCTTCTCTTTACGATTTCCAACTATCGTGGAATATTTAAGGTGCGCAACTTGTACATGGGACCTCCTATTTTTTTGCCCTTATCCGAGAAGGCTAGGCATCCTACCTCAGTGCCCAGGAGAGCAGGGGGAGTATGACATCATTAGGACACCATCATAGCTGGCAGACGCTGGAGCTGGGTTGGCCATGTCCTCAGAAGAGACCCCGATGCCATCACAAGAACAGCTATGCTATGGACCCCTGAAGGAAAACGAAAGGGAGGCCGACCAAAAACAACATGGCAGAGGACTGTGGAGGCTGAGATGCAAAGAATGAACCAGAGTTGGGGCACTGTACGAAGGATGGCCGCCGACCGAGCAAAGTGGAATCAATTTGTTGTTGCCCTACAATACGCCACCAGTCGTAATGGCCATTGACTGCTTTGACGGTCGGCGGCTAAGGATCAAAGAAGAAGAAGAAAAGGACCACTGGTTTAAAAAAAACAAAAATGTCCACAAATTATATCTCCTCTACTGGGAATCGAACCCAGTACCTCTAGAATTCAAGGCGGACGCCATACCTCTTCGCCACCCCCACTAACTGTTCTTTTTGCCATCTGCCAGTTGTCCGTAGAAGATATCTTTCAGGATGCGACCATCTTCCATGCTGCGGACATGGTCAAGCCAACGTAATCTGCGCTGTCTAAGCAGTGTATACAGGCTATGAAGGGCACACGTGACAACACCTCGATACTTGTCACTTTGTCCATGAAAGTTACATATTACGGATTGTTCGTGGTTGTTGACCTAATTTGATTCATATCTCCAATATAGGTCATGTTATGAATCACGGATTCTACATTTTCGGTGCCGGTATTTTGTGATTGATGACAGTGCGAGAGTACAATTTTATAAATTACTTTTTTGACAGTTAAAGATATATTATATATCTACAGTGCAATAACGACTAGATGACGTAATTAAGAGCAGACGTTATAAGGCTAACGTACTTGTATTCATTAAAAACAAATGGTAAAAGTAGTCCCATAGGTAACAGTGGCGTAAGGGAGCGAAGTGTTAGAGACTTCACTATACTAGGTCCAGCTTTACGAGGATGGGGGTGACCAAGTCCCATCCTCGCTGCCTTCCCTTTCCCTAACTCGAGAGCAGAGTCGGGTGTCCATTTACAGCCGTGGTTTCAAAATCACGTAGTAAGCTATGAAAATGGCTGCACCAGGCACAGTGATGGAGATATGCTTCTCTTAGTGCTACAGGAGCAGCATAGCAATCAGATCAGTCGACCAAGACAGACAATTAAGATGATCTTTTCGGTCGTTGTTAGCCATAGACAAACCTGACAAATCATGACCATTTAAGGCAATAATAATGGGTAACTGCCCGTGTAGTTCCTGGCATTCTCTTATGAGACAAATAAAGAATATGCTAACAGGTACCTCAGGTATGTCGTACAAAGCAAGTACGATGAGGCTGACAACCTCATCATGGAAAACCGACTGCTAAATAAATCACTACTGCAAGAGCAAGTGGATGCTTAGTGCAAGCTTCCTGCAAGGGGACCAGCTGCAGCGGTGGCTCCATGCTCCATAAGGAGCGAAAAGAAAAGTGATGATGATAAATGGACCAGCTAGTATCAAATATATGCCAAACATATAAAAAGGTGCTTGCCTAAGAGCAAAAACGATAGGCCGGCAGTGTAAACCTACAGGCTTAAGGGACACAGAGAAAAGCAGCAGATGTCATCATAAATTAACTGACTAGAAACAACTAACAAATAGAGAAATATATGTAAAATTTTCATCAAAGAGTCAAGAAAAGACACACAATGATAAGTTAAGAAGGATTGATTGATCACACTCTCCATCCTTTACAGAAGAACTTTGTTTTTCTTGTTCTAAGAAGAACTGTGCTCTTTGGATAACTTCTTTGTTCATCTGGCTTCAAGAAGAACCTTTCTCTTCTGTGTAACCAATCTTGTTGTTTTTAAACAGTAAATGCTTCTTGTTTAGTTCCCTGATGTCTGCTTCTTGTTTAGTTCCCTGATGTCTGCTGGTTGTTTAGTTCCCTTGATGTCTGCTTGTTGTTTAGTTCCCTGATGTCTGCCTCTTGTTTAGTTCCCTGATGTCTGCTTGTTGTTTAGTTCCCTGTCTGCTTGTTGTTTAGTTCCCTGATGTCTGCTTCTTGTTTAGTTCCTGATGTCTGCTTGTTGTTTAGTTCCCTGATGTCTGCTTCTTGTTTAGTTCCCTGATGTCTGCTTCTTGTTTAGTTCCCTGATGTCTGCTTGTTGTTTAGTTCCCTGATGTCTCCTTCTTGTTTAGTTCCCTGATGTCTGCTTCTTGTTTAGTTCCCTGATGTCTCTGACAAGATTAAAGAAAGAATAAGCCAACTGCTTCCTTGATGACCTCCTTAGAGGTCACACATGTGAGGTTGCGAATGGGGTTGGGAACCTCACCATGTAACACAAACTGCTGCAGAAGCCACCTCCGCGAGAGAACATGAATGCCTTGGTACAGATTTCTTGTACAGGGACCAGCTACGGGTGGTAACTCTCATGCTCCTTAAGGAATGAAAACGGAAACGACGGTGATGAAAAGTTGAGGCTCCTCCCCTTACCCATCCCACCAGAAGTCCTTGACCGCCGGTTCACGATCGTGTGCACAACGAGAGAAAGATCTACTTCCGGTAAATAATCCAACAGACTCTTGGCGGTAAGGGACGAAAAAAAAAACCATGGTTGTTTCCCAGTCTAACATAGTTGGAGTACCATTACGATCTGAAGTGCTGAACTAACACTGTAGTATTCATTGCCTTTCCTCCTACGTGTGTAAACATATAAATTTGTGAGTAAGGAGCTACACTTTAGTCTGTTTAAATTTACAATCGACTTGCCACTTTAATTGTTTACATTGCGTCTTCTACGTCATATTTTTATGAACCAAATAAATTTATTACCCTCTCAAACGTTCGCGGTGTACGTCGAAAAATCTGTTTTTGATTCTGATAATCTATTTCTGTGCAGACATTAACTTAAGACATGCACTTCAGATTGTTAACTTAATAATTGATCCTAGCCAGCAATGTATTTTTGTTTCGCTGATTTCCAAGGTCAACAGTGGAATATATTTCGTGAATGAAGATGTGACTAAAGAATAGCCGATGAAGTTACTATATTTACCTTTCCGTCTGTCATGGTAGAAACTGTCAACATATAAATGGACTTGCTTACATTAGAAGCTAGAGCGCCTACACCCTCGTATCTGAAATAGAGTCTGATTTCTATCTCTAAATCTCTCCTCTGTTATCTTGCTTCTGTCTTTTCCATTGTACTCTCTCTATCTCTCTCTCTCCTCTCTCTCTCTCTCTCTCTCGCTATATATATATATATATATATATATATATATATATATATATATATATATATATATATATATATATATATATATATATATATATATATATATATATACTTGGGTCGGAATGAGGTAGATCCGAATTGATCACATGGGATGACTTTTATAAATCACTAGATGACTTAGGTGGAGGGGGCAAAATAATTTGTAAGCTAGTGAAATTTGGAACTAGCCCCGCCGCCCCCCCCCCCCGCCACCCCCCCCCCGCCCCCCCGTGTCAGCATTTAAGCGAAGCATCCCGAGGGCTATCAGTTCCCAGTTAAAACCCACGAGCGAGCTTACAAAAATCGACTTTAATCGTGAACTGCATGAGACATGAACGCCACCTTTTCTGAGAAATGAAGTTAACATTCGGTAAAATATTATTATTTTACTTTTTCGACTTTTCTATAATTCTATTTTTGTAAATTCAGAAATAAAATCATCCGGAACAAATAAACATGACATATAGCTGTACGTATTTCACATTCCAAATACTCTGACACCTGAACACAGACATGATTTTGTTTTATCAAGGAAGCTTAGCGGTTCTAAAGTAGATCCTCGCAGCTCCTTGGCTGCCTGACGCAGTCCTAAGCAGTTTGTTGGCTCTAATAATCATGAGTGGTTGTGGCCCATTCTCTGTCCATCAAGCAAAAGATATATTTACTATTAAAAAAGATATTCATATTTTTATTTATGGCTAAAACAATTTCAACGATGGATAAATCCGGTTATTAAAATGAGAATTAAAAGTAGCTGGCAACAACACACTTCTGAAACCAGATAAACCAAGTATAACAATACATGAACCTGACAAGATATCCATTGAGGAAGACGACACTGTCCCGTTAATCCAGAAGGTGGCGGACAGGAGTAACAGACGTCTTAAATACAACATGACACACTTAAAATTAGACCACTAGGTCTTTTATATTTGGACATGCGTCCTAATATAACCCACGAGCCTTGTGTCAAGGTTGAATTAGGCCCGCCTCGCCACAACAAGGCAACATTTTATTTAAAAACAAAAACACTTGGTCCCATTGCCTGCACTGGATCGCAAAGCAATCAAACCCATCTGCGACGCTTGAAGAGATAAACAATAAATAAAAGAAGAAAGGGGAATAAGTTTACGGCTGAAATTACCGGTTACCGTTCTCAATGTTAAGTAGTGCTTGTTGTGGAATAGCCCCCATGATAAGGGAGATAGAGGGAGGGAGATAGAGGGAGGGAGATAGAGGCAGCCAGAAAAACACACGGAGAAAAGAAAACTGGAGACAGAAATGAAAATGATGAGGAAAACATGTAAAGATCTGAAGCTGATGGCACGTGACTGGAAGATTTGGTATACGTTTGTTGTAAGCCTCTGCTACTTAGGGAGTTGAAGGGTGGTGATAATGATTCTCTATATTCCTGTGGGGGGGGGGGGGGGGGGGGGGGAGGGGGGGGGGGGGGGGAGGTTAATGCATTGATAGGAGTATTAGCGTGAAGCTGACAAACTTTAACGACTGATTTATTTTTTACATTTTCAACGCTGGAAAACTCAATGTGCCCAGAAAGTATACTCTTTGTGATTAATGAATTTCTTTTTTTCCGATTGGTTTGATTTGATTTTGTTTATTTTTACATGCAATTTATTTATCTGGATATTTATTTGTTTGTTCCTCATTCGAAATTTAATTTAGAAAAAAAAAAAAAAACAAAGATAGAATATAATAATAATAAATTACAACGGAAAAAAATATATGATCATTTCTATTTTCGTTGTTCGTGGAGTATAAAGCCAACATTGCAATAGATTGGCTTGTAGGAAGACTGCACTGGCAGTATTAATGTTCTTTTGCAGCTGCGGTTTATGCGATAGTTTGTTTTAAATGGGACCGAAGACGCATCAAGAGAGATGAATGCGGTCAGCGACTCATAGCTTGACTGCTTGCGTCAGGGTCAGCGAACTAGAGCTGACCAAGACTTTACACCACCTCCAAGTGGTGGTCCTGGAAACAGGCTGCATCACTGCAGTCTGGCTGAGAAGGTAGGGATCGAAGAGAGAAGGCAAACCCGGTCCCAAAAAATGCCATGCTGAAGTCGGATGTGTCGGCCAAAAGGCGCAAATATCGCAGCTCCGCTGTAAACGGCGACACAACGCAACCAACGTCCTTTTCAGGACGAACGAGGAAGAAGAAAGAAGAAGAAGTTTTAGATGCTGAGGCTGCCAGTCTCACGTACAATCTCAAATTAGTCACCTCTTACGATATGCTTGAAAGATATTATCTCTGCTCATATAAACACATGAACACAATTAACAAAATAATAAACAAAGCAATCTTAGATATTAGTAGCAGCAGTAGTAGCCCCTTCAGTCATAACTGACTATGGGGATGCGCCTCTTAGGTGACGACCCTTAGCTCCTATTTTTCTAGTGTTCCTGACGGTGTGTTCTTATCTTTTTAGCTTGTTGTAAGAGTTTAACCAATCTGAGGTGGCACCATAAGGAGAATCACCACTTTGTGTGATCAGCAGCTTCATCCTCACAGGTTGCTGGGTTTACGTCCAGTGCCTTCGTGTCTCTCTTGCACACATCCCTGAATCTCAGATGCAGTCACTCGGTTAGTCACAAACATCGTTTATATTTGGACATCACGCTATAAAATCGAGGAATCACGTGCATAGATAATCAATAAACAACAACTTGAAACATGTAGAAGACTTCCAATGTGCTTTCAAGCTGTGACAAGCACAAAGACTTGATCTTCCGATCCAAAAACGTGAGGAATCTATTATGTATCTACTAGTAATGATGCATTTTTAATTAGTGGCTAGGTGTAGTTGTACAGTATTACTTTTTTTTTCAGGGGCAAGCGAAAAATGGTGGCGTTGTCGGAATCACAGACACGGTACGACACGAGAATTGTTTCTCTGGTGCAAGTTTGAATACTTATACAGAGTTTTGTATAGTGTACGCGAACAAAGAAAAACAAGACATCTGAGGCCAGGTTGTCTTTGTATTTCACACAATGATCTATGATAGAAGGTTGATACAAAAGGTAACGAGTAAACACGTTGTCTGAAGGTGTACAGAGAAAAATAAGTTACGAACGAGAAGAAAAGGAAAATCGAGATTCTGAAAATAATTAAAGCCTACTGAAAAATAAATTTCTAGCAGAGGCAGAATAAATAATAAAAAATATAAGAAAAACAAACAAACAAAAGAACATTATGCTGATGGCTTGTCATGCCTGATAAATTCTCCAACCACATTTTTCCAACTGACATTTATTCCATCATTTTATGCTTTACTTCTTGTACCCAGACATACAATCAGTTATCCATGCATCTATCAATGCATCCACTCGTCAATCTGTACACATACATTTACTGTTTCTTACCTGTGTTCGCCATGTGTACCGCTGTCAGCAGGAGAATCCAACATGGAAGCCAAGAAGTTCTCATTCCGCCACTCCGCCAGGAGTCAGCCATTCTGATGCTGACAGAACATGGATGGACGCATTCTCCAGTGTGGTCTTCTTGTCTACTCCCCAGTAGTTGATCTTTCGATTTGTTTAAAACTGATGCTAACCTGTGGTGGTCCTTTCAGTTTCTGATATGAGCTTTATAATTGGATGCCTTCGACGTCAAGTGTTATTCATAATTAATTAAAAATGTATTCCTTCAGAAATAGTGTGTCTTTTATTACAGAGGATAAAAAGACTCGTCTGACTTCTAATAATATGTTTACGTTCGGTAATCACTGATTGGTTCATGTAGCTGTATCTCGCGTCTTCGAACATCAAATATATATACGTTTCATTCACAACAAATTGATAAATATTCTTATTCCAACTAGGATACTACATAACTTCATAAACATAGAGAACGATTTAGCACAACCAATGAAGTCAGATTGGGGTGTATGGTTTCACCTTCGTTGTTCAACATCTTTCTGGAGCGTATAATGTCAGATATAATTGAAAGCCACATAGGCACAATTTGTATTGGACATCAAACCAATCGCAGACTTGCTGTTTGCGAATGATACAGATGAGCTATTTGGGGAAAATAGAAGCTTGTCAACTTTATCACAAGACTACCAAAAGATGTGGCAACGAGATCAATGCCGAAAAAACCAGAGTGATGACCAGTAAAAGTCACAGGAAACAAATATCAGAATAAATAAGCATCGGAAACTGTTACTCACACTTCAAGATTACAACTCAAATTAAAAACAAAAAGTCTCTGTCATTCTTTTTTTTAAAAATAAAGTTTTGCCTCGTTTTGGCGATGCGAGTCCCGTTCAACCTAGTCGGTTATATTAGGGCGCATGTCCAAATATAAAAGACCCTTAGGTCCCAATTGAATAAAATCATCATCATCATCTCAACCCATAACCCGTCATGGGTCGTAGGGGTGCCATGGTGGAAGCATCAGCAGACAGGGTCCTCCACTGCTCTCTATCCTCAGCAATGCGTACAAGTGTGGAAAAACCGTGTCCTGCCCATTCCTTGATGTTATCAGCCCAGGATTTTCTTTGCCTTCCTCTTCTCCGTTTACCTTCGACTGTTCCCTGGAGGATCGTTTTCGAAAGGGAGTCATGACGAGTTACATGCCCAAACCAGGCAAGCTTTCGACGTTTCACTACTGACAAAAGTGGTTCTTGGTGGCCTGCATACGTGTTTATCTTCTCTCTAACATAGACATTTGTTTTGTGCTCTTTATAGCAAATGCGCAAAATATTTCTATAACATTTATACTCGAAAGCCTGAATCCTTCGCTCCGTATCTGCAGTGAGTGTCCAGCCCTCACATCCATACAAGAGAATAGATAATACAAGTGATTTGTATAATTTGATCTTCACAGGAAAACTAATGTTACTTTTCCAGATCACATTCAGCCTTGTCATGGCAGCTGAGGCCATCTCAAGTCTTGTCTTGAATTCTTTACTTGATCTTCCAACACTACATATAGTGGACCCGAGATATTTAAAGGTGTTAACTTCTTCTAACGTTTGCCCATTTAACGTAATGTTGGTCGGAACATGTTTCTTATGGCTATTCACCAATATCTTGCTTTTTTCTATATTAATTTCCATCCCATACGTTCTTGTTACTTTCTCCAGTCTAGAGGTAAGGTCTTGAAGTTCTGATTCTGTTCCAGCTATAAGATCGATATCATCAGCAAAACGTAGATTGCAAAGAGGTCGGCCTCCAATCGATATGGTTGGTTTATAATCGTAGAGAGCCTCATGCATAATATGTTCTAGATATATATTAAAAAGCACTGGGGACAGGATACATCCCTGGCGAACTCCTACAGTTGTTTTGAAAAATTCTCCAATGTCATTGCTTGCAAAAACAGCACTGCTTGCGTCCTTGTATAGTGCTTCAGTGATATCTATGATGTTGGTATCAAAATTGAATTTTCTCATTATTTGCCATAAGCCTTCATGCCAGACTCGATCGAAGGCTTTTGTGAAATCGATGAAGTTATGGTATAAATCGTGTTGATGCTGGAGATGTTTTTCGATCAGTAATCTAATATTGAAGATTTGTTCTGATGTACTTCTTTTTGGCGGAAAATGCTTTCATTTTCAATATAACAGAAAATACAGAAAATAAACAGTTATAAAGAGACAACTGCTGGTCAAGCTTTCTGTGGTGCCCCAGAGACCAAGTTCCATGACATAAGTCATATCATTAGAAACAGGACAAGGTGCAAACTACTATGATGCCCCAGAGCTCAAGTGCCATGGAACAAGTCACATTAATAGAAACAGGCCACCGTGCAAACGTCAGTCGCTGTTAAGATCAGGAAGTGGCTTACATTCAGTTGTTAACTCTCAAAATGAGCATAGTTCAAACACGTCGTGACAACAGAAACAATTTATGGAAAAATGAACAGAGGATAACAAAATTATAACATATTGGTTATGCTAATAAAATGGTACAGGAAATATTAAACAAAAGAAACGACAAAGATTAGCCTGAATTAGAAGGTGTGACAAGAATTTATAGTAGCCTTCTCCGGTTATAACTGACTATGGGGATGAAGCACCCTGGAGGTGATAGCCCTCAACTGCTTTTATTAGCAGGTGGTCCTTTCGGCGTGTTCTTCTCTCTTATGCTTGTTGTAAGTGCTTCTTTTCGTCCAATTGGAGCAGTTCGGAGCATCTCCACTTGCTGCGATCGGCAGCTTCGTCCTCCCGTGTAGCTGGATTTATGTATAGTCCCTTCATTTTTCTCTTACACACATCTTTGAACCTTAGCTGCCGTCGCCTGGCTGTTCTTTTGCTATCTGCCAATTGTCGATAGAGGGCTTATGGAATTCCATTTTTATTACAACTCTTTACCTTTTCCCTGTATTTTTTGCATCCATTCGTTTGCGAAAAAAATATTTTCTTCCCCATTCTTAACGTTTACCTGGTTCTTTTCTCAAAAACTGAGAATCGCACTAGTGATGGTATTACGTAGATGTCAGTCTCTGCTGGTCGAACGATAGCTGTGAATATACGGTTCTCGCCAGACAGAACGTCTGCAGTTTCCCCGGTCAGAGCGCTGCCCGACCAGATTTCTGGGCCTGGGGTGTGAAAATTCGCTCCGTCAGACATGGCCGGCAGACGGATTGTCTACATTTTGCAGCAATTATGAGAGCTTTCGTGAGAATAGCTCCGGCGGAGTGTGGAAATCGCCCATGCACTGCAGACGGTTGTCTGATATTTGCAACTGACACGCGCACTCTCGGTCACTGATGGCAGTTACGGCATGCTGATCAGCGTGAGGCGTGAAGTAGTAGTAGTGTCAGTTCATGGGCGTCTTCTAGTTGACGTAAGGTATTTTACACGTACAAGGGGAGATTATTTCGTTTGCGAAATAAGTTGGGGGCTGTTGTCTAATTTTAAGATATTGGCCCGAGTTTGAAACTAACTTCACTCATTCTCCATTTTACAGTAGACGTGGTCACTTCGTTCTAGAACACTTAAACTTATAAGTGATGTCTCTTAGTTTCGTTGTGATACGTAGTTCTGTTTGAGGTAAAATATTATATCTAGTATATCTAGTATTTTGCGAAATGTTTAAAGTGGTTAATCGCTTATTTATTTCCTTAGTTAGATTTGGTGCAGAGCGATTAATTTATAAGTCTGTATTATTTTCTAGTGACGCATACAGTGGAAAGCAGAATAAATTATATTTCTAGCTTAACAAACATGTAGCCATAATGAATTTAATTTAACTGCTAACTACTCAGTCAAGTATATTTTTCTAAACAAACTTATAAATGCTAGATGCATCATGAGTGGTGACGGAAATACGCAGATATTTCTAATTCATGATGATTGATTTTTTTATATAACTTATTTCACGGGAAGCTTTAAATATAAGTCAAGCTGTAGGCTTGCCGTTTAAAATGTAAGTTATAACGAGTACATATTCTGTATATTATATTTCATGTGTGTTTTTTTCTTCATTCAGTGAATACTGGGGTAAACCCAACTTGCCAGCGTTTAGTAAAGAGACATACTTGTGAGAAGCATAGACATTTCCTATCTTTAACCACGTGGGTTTTTTTTCAAGTAACACTGGTCTGACAGTGCATGTGCCATCAGAGATAAACAGTAATACCAATTCCACTAACGGTTGCTAAAGACTAATGTTTATACTGGGCTTCTGAGTCAGTTCATATTTCCTCTCAAATTTAAATGTACATGCAGCCTGGCGGCGAGAATAATTACAAGAAATAACATTAACATTTCCGACACTATTGAAAGAGTGGATAGTAAACCAAGACTATCTGTTGAGAGCAGTTGTCCACTGGTCATCTTTTCCAAATTAAGGGAATCCTCGTGTTTCTGAACTCTGTGTGCCCGTTTAAACTTGCTTATCAAACCTGATTCAAGTGACATTAACAGTAATCAAAAATTTAACTGGTGAAGTGAACGCTCCCCGAACAACAGTGGAAGAAACCTGTAATTGCAGAGCTGGGATTCGCTTTATCCAAAGAATACATATTCACTGTAGAGAAGTGTCCTAAGGTTGCGCCAGACGGCGAACAGCGGTACAGATAGGTAAGCACGTGTGCCAGGGTACCCTGATGAAAGAACCGAGTGAAAGTGGACTGAGTGAGTTTTTTTTTGTTGATAATTATTGATTCACCAACTTTATAATCTCCTTACGGAAGATTGGCTGCTTAATTAAATTGTTCCTTTTGAAGGACAATATTAGACCCTAACCATATGCATCTATAACTCTTTGGGCCATCATCTGTCATCCTAACGGGGCTGTGGGCTAAACCTAGAGTTAAGATCATAACGGGGCTATCATCCTTGTAGCATTCTCTTAAATTTTATGACTATTTGTATATGTTTTCCTTGATGTATTTTGTAAGTGTTGTGAGAAGATTTGTTTTAGATGATAATACAAAAAAAATCTCTCTTGAACTAATCAGTGCGTTGGTCAGCTCGTTCTATAAATATCTATATAATCATTAGTTATAGTTTCCCACGTCTTTGTGTCTACTTGTCGTCACTTGAATGTGCGTGCACGTGAGTGGATATAGATATATTTAATGTATATGTGTTAGACTGTCTGACTACTTTAGATCTGTCGTAGAAGATAGGTGTGAGAGAGAGAGAGAGAGAGAGAGAGAGAGAGAGAGAGAGAGAGATTTTCCTCGATTTTTCAGAGACAGCCTCTATATCACAGTCTATCATCTCACTTGTGGAAATTCTATTTCTTTTTTTTTTTACTAACTCTGACGGTGTCTATCACCTATTCTAACCTATTCAGAAGGGACAACCCAAGTCTTAATTCTCCTATCTAAAATCTACGACACATGTGGTCTCGTCCGAAGGATTTTTGAACTTAGAATAGGAAGACGAGTACGACAAATGTGGACTCGTCTATCGGGATTTTGAACTTATGATTCTTTATTCTGAAATAGAGTAAGAGTTTGATGTCTTGTGAGTTGTTATATCTTTAAATAATTTATCCCCTAGACTAACGATCTGTTTACGGGCGTGCTGACCACACAAACGGATACGTTTTTTTTTCCCACAGCATTTTGAATAATATACATTTGAGTTACAGGTGGATTTTGTCGGAATATATGTTAATTGTTGATTTGTAATACTAAACGCTGGTAAAGTGGTGAGTGTATTACATTCACTGGGTACTGAGGCAGAACGGTGTTTGAACTAAGTTAAGGACTGCGTTTCGGACTTTTTCGTCCAGATTAATTGCCTCCCTTATCCGATCTGACTTCAGGGGCGAACTTGATAGTGGATTTAAAAATTAAGGGATTTTTTTTTCTCTTTAAATTTTTGCAACAATTATTTTGTTTCCACTGTAGCAACTTATTTTTCAGAAGTAATCTTAACTACTATTTAGTTGGCGTAGTCGTGTTTGCATTAGGTGTTTTATTGCCGATTAATAGCAGCGATAGTTAGATTTTATTTTTGGAGGAGGTATCCCAGGGTTAAGTATATCATCTTTTATTTGGTATTTTCTCGTAAGTGGTAGGAATCAGCGTATCCTTTTCCTCTTTTCGTTCTCCACTAAGTCTCAGTAACTGACTTAATATGGTCGAGAAGACAAAGCTTAGACAACTCCTCAGGGACGAAGCGAGAGAGGAGGGACTGAAAGGAGAGGAAGCGAAAGCATTTGTCAGAGACGAACTCGAGAGATATGACACAGAGAGAAAAGCAGCCGAAGCTAGAGAGCAGAGGAAGATGGATGAGGAAATGGAATTCGCAGGATGCAACAGGAGGAAAAAGAGAAGGAGAGACAGCGTGAGGAAAGAAAAAAAGAGAAGGAGAGACAGCATGAGAAGGAGAGAGAAGAGAGACAGCATGAGTTGGCTCTTAAAACTCTAGAATTCCAAAGTCGTGGTGCTGCCTCTACCTCCAGCAATGGAAAGTCTTCTCCCCATTCTTCCTTAACTGATCCTTCTAGCACTCAATCTACGCACCTCACTGCTATGTCTTTCGCTCTAGAATCTTTCCCTTGTCCTAATGAGAAGATTGACACGTACCTCGAGAAATTAGAGAAAATTGCAACTCTCTACGGTTTAGAAAGGTCGCGTTATAACATGAAGCTTTCTCAGGCGCTGAAAAGCAGTGCGTATGATGTTTACGCCAAACTGGAAAGCAGCCAACAAGACAACTATGATGTGTTGAAGAAAGCGTTACTGGAGCGCTTTGAAATGAATGCTCGCAAATTTCTGCAACTGTTTCGCAACAGCAGGAAAGAGAGCTCTGAAACTTTTCAACAGTTCTCGTCTCGTTTGAAGGGATACCTAACAAAGTGCCTTGAGCTTTCACAGCTCCCCTCTACCTATGAAGGTCTGGAAGAATTTGTTCTAACAGAACAATTAAAGAACACTTTGTCTGCAGATACCCGGAGATTTCTAGCTGAGCAGGGGGCACAAAAACTTGAAGACATCTTAGAGAAGTCTGAGCGTTATCAAAATGCGCTGGCTGAACTACCGGCCACAAAACGGAAACCGACAGAGGAGCATTTTCGAAAAAAATAATCTAGAGCAATCTTCTCAGGCTTCTAATCAGAATAATCACAGAGAAACTGGACCTCAAAACCCCCCTCCTGAAAAATCCAAGTTCTACAAGAACAAGTACCCCAACCACCCCAAACAGTCTGATCAACCCGACCGCCCTACATGGCAGCGCAGCCAGAAAGGTCAAGGTGGCAAAGGGAGAACCCCTGAGCACGGGACTAATGATCAGAGTGAGCACACCGAGCCTAAACGCATCGGATGCTTATTAACAGTCTCGCAAGGCGGAATTATTGACAGTGATTCCCAACCTGTTGGGGATAGACCCTCAACGCGAGGTACTGTTATTTTGAACGGTTCTCAAAGTCTTTGTTTATTTGACACGGGGCTTTCTTATGATTGCATTGTTGCCAGAAACCTGGTTAAACCCGGTCAAGAGACACAAAAGGACCCTACTTTGGCACCCTGCTTTAGGAAACTGCCCATGGCTAAGGAACCCAGACAGCACGGGGACATTTTTTCTAAGGATGGCGTACTTTATCGCAGAACGGGCAAGCCTGACCAAGGTTACAACCAGCTCCTAGTACCGAAACAGTACAGAAGCCAAATCCTAGAAATGGGGCACTCTCTTCCCTTTAGCGGACATATGGGACAGAACGCCACAAACCAACGGATAACCACTCATTATTGGTGGCCAGGAGTAAATACTGATAATATCAGATATGTCAAATCCTGTGCCCAGTGCCAACGTGTGCCACCCAAGCAACGGGCACCCCCAGTCTCTTTGGGTGAAATGCCAATAGTGGGAACACCATTCGAACGGGTTGTGATCGACATTTTAGGGCCTTTCGAAAGGACTAAAAGAAGGAACAGGTTTATCCTGACCTTAGTCGATACATGCACTTTATGGGCAGAAGCTATACCGCTAACATGCGCAGATGCCAAGCATGTCGCAGAAGCCCTCGTGCAGATTTTCACTCGGTTGGGATTCCCTCAACAAGTGTTGACGGATAACGGATCTCCATACCGAAACCTGTTGATGGATGAGATCGTTAAGATCTTGAGGACCCAACACATCCACACTAAGCCATATACTCCGGCCGGAAATGGGCTCGTGGAACGTGCTAATGGAAACCTCAACATGATGCTAAGTAAACTGGCACAAGTGAAACCTGAAGATTGGGATCTTTGTATTCCTGCAGCTTTATTTGGCTACAGAGAATCTCCTCATACTTCCACAGGATTTCCGCCAGCTACGCTTTTATTCGGCAGACCCATTAAGGGGCCACTGGAAGCCTTACTTCAGTCTCTGACAGACGAGAAGGCGGATGAGACAGTTGTCTCAGCAAGTAAATATGTGTCGGTTTTAAAGGAAAGGTTGAAACTAGGGTGGGACCTAGCAACGACTAACTTTAAGCGAGCACGCACAAAGCACGCTAACCGATACAGGAAAGTCGCGAAAGAGAGAGAACTCGAAGCAGGAGAGAAAGTTTTGGTGTTACTCCCTACCGGAAACAACCAACTGAAGATCGGATGGCAAGGGCCGTTTACCGTCCTGAAAAAGATTTCTAAGGCTAACTACCAGATCTCTATTCAAGGAAAGGAGAAGGTTTTCCATTTAAATCTGTTAAAGAGATACTTGGAAAGACCAGTGCCAACCTCCGACCATCTCCTGACGATCGCCAAAACTGACGAAGATGACGATAGTGGCAGGGATATTCCACTGCAATCACACGAAATCTTTCAAAAATGTCAGAAGCGGCGACGCTCTTTCAAGCGCGCATGGGAGAGGAAGGAAACTTTGGGGAGTAGACTTGAGTAGGAATTGGAGAGAGATGGAGGGGGAACATGAAAGGGAAGAAGACAGACACCCTGAACCTACGGATATAGGAAATTTATTCCCATAACGTAGACATGGAGTGCTTCCATATCTTAAAGGGGGGACGTTCTGTCACATAGGTTTATTGATCATAAATTGCCTACATCCTCTTTTTTTTCCTTCACCCGGATTCTTAAAAATTGTTATTACAACTCTTTACCTTTTCCCTGTATTTTTTGCATCCATTCGTTTGCGAAAAAAGTATTTTCTTCCCCATTCTTAACGTTTATCTGGTTCTTTTCTCAAAAGCTGAGAATCGCACTAGTGATGGTATTACGTAGATGTCAGTCTCTGCTGGTCGAACGATAGCTGTGAATATACGGTTCTCGCCAGACAGAACGTCTGCAGTTTCCCCGGTCAGAGCGCTGCCCGACCAGATTTCTGGACCTGGGGTGTGAAAATTCGCTCCGTCAGACATGGCCGGCAGACGGATTGTCTATATTTTGCAGCAATTATGAGAGCTTTCGTCAGAATAGCTCCGGCGGAGTGTGGAAATCGCCCATACACTGCAGACGGTTGTCTGATATTTGCAACTGACACGCGCACTCTCGGTCACTGATGGCAGTTACGGCATGCTGATCAGCGTGAGGCGTGAAGTAGTAGTAGTGTCAGTTCATGGGTGTCTTCTAGTTGACGTAAGGTGTTTTACACGTACAAGGTGTGACGAAAGTACTGAGATTCTGTCTTTCAAATGGTCCATGTCTTTTTCTCCTTGCATTTTGTTCACTATTTTTACAGAAAAAATCCTTCCCCATGTTTCTTCTCCTTCTATTTATTTACGTTTTCAGAGAGATTACGGTGGAGTTTCATCTCATCTACATCTATGTTCCTTCTCTATGACTAGTAGTCTTGTTTAGTGTTGGGGTGTAGGGAACTGTTGCATTATTATTCTAGACGAAGGACTTTAGAGCCTAGATCAGATTGGCACCAGTTTTAGTCTTTTTAAAGACAGGGCAGGTGACCCTAGACGCATTTTTCGGGAGTTAAATTATTTGCGGCAATTTTTGCTTCATTGCCAGTATAGGGCTAGGACTAATTCCCGTTTCTTTGTCTAAAACCCATGCACGTTGCATCAGAATGATCTAAGGTTCTGATTGGCTGAGAGCTAACTGCAGTTGAAATGCAGAGCTCCCATTGGCTTTAGAACCACGCCGCGTATATGACGTCATGAAGTCGGCGCGTGGGGGTCCTGATAATAAAGACGCCCGAATTTCATAAGTTCGGTCTCTAAAAATTAATTGCCAAGCCGCGTTCCTGATTCAAATTATCGATTGCCTTCAGTGGGGAAATTCGAAATTTGGTAAGCAGAATTTTCGTGGTAACTTTATTTAATTTTGTCTAAGCCTAGGCCGATCAGTAAAGTTTCTTGGGAAGTTTTAGTTTAATTTAATTCTTAACTCCAGAGCCATCAATACTATCCTGGTGATAAGACTTGAGAGACCAAATAGGTCCAGTTAATTTTCTTATTGAAGGAATAGCGTTGTCTAGATGGTTTAGATGTTGCGAGGTTACGGCCATGCTTGGATTTATTTCAAAAACAGGTCTGCAGAGAAACCCGCATCTGCGAATTTTATTTATTTATAGAATAGTCGGGAGCGTGTGTAATGTGTATTTTCATTTGTGATTTTATTGAGAATGTAATGCTGCAAGTTATTTATATTATAGTACACTTCTATAGGTGGACGAGGGGAGAAGAGGTGGAATTTGTAAAGCACGTGAGCGCGTTGGTTACGGTACATTTATTGATACGATGTTCAGAGGGACGAGGGGGAGAGAAGCACGTGGTCATAAAATTGTAACCACGTGTTTGTAACTACTGAGATTTAATTGATAACCATTATTATAACTTTTGACGGCATATATATGCTAGTATCTAACAGGGTTATATGTTATTGATTGTGCATTATTGTTCTGTGAATTCAGAAGGTGGGAGAAGTAATTTTAAAGGGAATTATTTTGTATTACATTTTGACTGTGATTACTATTATTGACGGGAAGTTTAGGAATTCCTAGAGATAGAGTATTTTTGTGTTAATAATTTGCTGCATGAAGGGTCAGCGTAAGAAGTAGGCCACAGTACGACTGCCCAGACCGGGCCAGTGAAAATATTGTTGTTGCTGGGAGTTAGTCATGCAGAACCCTGGGTCAGACGGTCTGTGTGATTGTATTACCGGGAAATGTTTATTTTGGGGCTCAGGTAGAGACGGGGAGAGAGAGAAGAGAGGGGAGTTACGTGTTGAAGAGTAAGGAAGTTAATTGTTATTTGTACTAGAGTATTAACGTTTTGTTTAGCTGTTGTTTTTGCTTTTGTCTAAACAGCAGGTACCGGCTTTTGTGGGGAAGAGCAGAATTTTGATACTACAAAATTTCTCCCACGGCACAGTGGTGGCATTCGCAGACACCCAAAGTCTCGCGTTAATTGCCAGTGGTGGAAGGAGAGAAAGAAAAGACGTTTTCCCAGGCAGGGGAAGACATTTTCCAGCGACTAGGATTTTTATGGATAAATCCTGAGCTCTGACGCTCGTTACACACGCAGATTTGGCATGCTGCCAGCGTTGTGGTAATTTTATGTTCGCTTCGTCACGGCCATAATAACGCCGAAAGCCCATCGCCCAGTCATAGGTAATCGGGCCGGTAAATTCAGAGTGGTAGGAGAAGCCAGCTACAGTTCCAGTCTAGAATCCAGTGGGGTTCTGTTAAACCTTAGTCATCAATTCCAGAGTTCGTGGAGAGAGAGAGGGTAAACATTCTCTCTACTGAAGTCAGCACAGATAGGCAGAACTGATAGTTTTGGTGAATCATAGCAGAGGACCGCTGCTGAAGTTTAGAGGTGCAGTTAGTTGTGTTCAGGAGATTCCAGGATAGGCTGTGTAGAACCGAAGTCTGTGCAGAGATTGTGTAGACACTTCGTAGTCGTTCCAGCTATCGGTGGACTTAGAGTTAGAGTTAGAATTTAGAACAGCTAGTTTGGAGTGTAGGCGACATCAAGTGCAGTGTAGTTCATTTCAGTTAACCTTACCTTCTTTCTCCATATAGGTTGCAATTGTGGGAGAAGGGTTGGGGTTGATGCATTTTTAACTGTGCTTGATTTTGTGTCAGGTGTGCATCCTCGCACTTTATGTATGGGACATGCATATGTTTGTTTGTTTATAGGTGTATAATAAACGTGTATAAATTGTAGCTGGCATCAGTCATTTCATTTAAGTACAGTAGCTATATGTTGTCTGTATCTTGGTGTTTGTGAAGCTTGGTATAACCTTATCCCCTTAGGGTAGCTAGAGGTCGTTGACAACTATAGCACATAAGACGTCCGAAGTGGCGAGGAAAGAATCAACCTCGGTTCTTAACCTCGGAGCCAATAGTGTCAACTGTTCACATTTCACTATCATTTTCTTCTAAATCTATCTTTTCAGTCTTTCTTCTCACTAGTGTCTTGTCACTGTATGTAGACAGTCTCTAGTCCTAAATCCATTTCGTTACACAAGGGGAGATTATTTCGTTTGCGAAATAAGTTGGGGGCTTTTGTCTAATTTTACGATATTGGCCCGAGTTTGAAACTAACTTCACTCATTCTCCATTTTACAGTAGACGTGGTCACTTCGTTCTAGAACACTTAAACTTATAAGTGATGTCTCTTAGTTTCATTGTGATACGTAGTTCTGTTTGAGGTAAAATATTATATCTAGTATATCTAGTATTTTGCGAAATGTTTAAAGTGGTTAATCGCTTATTTATTTCCTTAGTTAGATTTGGTGCAGAGCGATTAATTTATAAGTCTGTATTATTTTCTAGTGACGCATACAGTGGAAAGCAGAATAAATTATATTTCTAGCTTAACAAACATGTAGCCATAATGAATTTAATTTAACTGCTAACTACTCAGTCGAGTATATTTTTCTAAACAAACTTATAAATGCTAGATGCATCATGGGTGGTGACGGAAATACGCAGATATTTCTTATTCATGATGATTGATTTTTTTATATAACTTATTTCACGGGAAGCTTTAAATATAAGTCAAGCTGTAGGCTTGCCGTTTAAAATGTAAGTTATAACGAGTACATATTCTGTATATTATATTTCATGTGTGTTTTTTTCTTCATTCAGTGAATACTGGGGTAAACCCAACTTGCCAGCGTTTAGTAAAGAGACATACTTGTGAGAAGCATAGACATTTCCTATCTTTAACCACGTGGGTTTTTTTTCAAGTAACACTGGTCTGACAGTGCATGTGCCATCAGAGATAAACAGTAATACCAATTCCACTAACGGTTGCTAAAGACTAATGTTTATACTGGGCTTCTGAGCCAGTTCATATTTCTTCTCAAATTTAAATGTACATGCTGCCTGGTGGCGAGAATAATTACAAGAAATAACTAACATTTCTGACACTATTAAAAGAGTGGATAGTGAACCAAGACTATCTGTTGAGAGCAGTTGTCCACTGGTCATCTTTTCCAAATTAAGGGAATCCTCGTGTTTCTGAACTCTGTGTGCCCGTTTAAACTTGCTTATCAAACCTGATTCAAGTGACATTAACAGTAATCAAAAATTTAACTGGTGAAGTGAACGCTCCCCGAACAACAGTGGCAGAAACCTGTAATTGCAGAGCTAGGATTCGCTTTATCCAAAGAATACATATTCACTGTAGAGAAGTGTCCTAAGGTTGCGCCAGACGGCGAACAGCGGTACAGATAGGTAAGCACGTGTGCCAGGGTACCCTGATGAAAGAACCGAGTGAAAGTGGACTGAGTGAGTTTTTTTTGTTGATAATTATTGATTCACCCACTTTATAATCTCCTTACGGAAGATTGGCTGCTTAATTAAATTGTTCCTTTTGAAGGACAATATTAGACTCTAACCATATGCATCTATAACTCTTTGGGCCATCATCTGTCATCCTAACGGGGCTGTGGGCTAAACCTAGAGTTAAGATCATAACGGGGCTATCATCCTTGTAGCATTCTCTAAAATTTTATGACTATTTGTATATGTTTTCCTTGATGTATTTTGTAAGTGTTGTGAGAAGATTTTTTTTTAGATGATAATTTTTAAAAAAAATCTCTCTTGAACTAATCAGTGCGTTGGTCAGCTCGTTCTATAAATATCTATATAATCATTAGTTATAGTTTCCCACGTCTTTGTGTCTACTTGTCGTCACTTGAATGTGCGTGCACGTGAGTGGATATAGATATATTTAATGTATATGTGTTAGACTGTCTGACTACTTTAGATCTGTCGTAGAAGATAGGTGAGAGAGAGAGAGAAGATTTCCCGCTCTCAGAGACAGCCTCTATCACTATTCCACCACCTCACTCGTGGAAATCTATTTTTTATCTCTATCTCACACTGTGACTATCACTCATTCCAACCTATTCAGAAGGGACCAACCCAAGTCTTAATTCTCCTATCGAAAATCTACGACAGTTGGATAAGTAATCTAACTTTCGAAGTGAAAACAGGAGTACGACAGGGATGCCCCTTATCAACATTATTTTTGACAGCCATAGATTGGGTGATGCGCCAGACAACAGAGGGTAGTCCAAGAGTAATTAGATGGACAACGTTTTCTACACTGGAAGACCTGGAATATGCAGATGACATTGCACTACTCGCGCATTCACATCAACACATCCAACAAAAAACCGATAGACTGAATAAGTATGGCCAGCAGGTTGGTCTGAACATCAATCTGAAGAAGATAGAGGTCATGGTACTAAATGTGGGCAATCGTGAGCTAATAACAATAAGGAACCAGAAGTTAGAACAGACAGACGCATTTACTTACCTTGGATGCATAGTAACACCTGACGGCGGAACAAGCAAGGACATTAACAACAGAATGAATAAAGCGAGAACAGCCTTTGCTGGTCTCAACAACATTTGGAAGTCTTCCCAGTACAGCACAAACACCAAATTAAGATTGTATGAGATCTGTGTACTTTCTGTGCTTCTCTATGGTGCGGAATGCTGGGGAGTAACAGAGAAGGAAATGTTGAAACTGTCCTCCTTCCACACAATCAGCCTAAGGAAAATTATCCGAATCTTTTGGCCGAATACCATCAGCAGTTACTTATTCTGAGTAACAAGGAGGACATGCACAGCATCATAGCTGGCAGACGCTGGAGTTGGGTTGGCCACGTCCTCAGAAGGGACCCTGATACCATCACAAGAACAGCTATGATATTGACCCCCGAGGGAAAGCGAAAGAGAGGCCGACCAAAAACAACTTGGCGGAGAACAGTGGAAGCCGAGATGCAAAGAATGAACCAGAGTTGGGGCACTGTACGAAGGATTGCCGCCGACCGAGCAGAGTGGAATCAATTTGTTGCTGCCCTACAAGACGCCACGAGGCGTGATGGCCACTGACTGCTATGACGGTTGGCGGCTATGGATCAAAGAAGAAGAAGAAGAATTGTTGCTAGAAAATATTTTTGGGGATACGACCATCTTTTATGCGTCCCGCAGACTATTAAAATTAAAAAATTCCTATGCGCGCTTGGCAATGTGGTCGTAAATTAATCGGGTAATACTAAATTGTCAACACATTTTATCGTCTGAACATACGTGTTTGTTCTTTAACATTTTATTATGTTTATGTATACATGTGTACGCAGCTTCTGTATGCGAGTAAATGTCCTTCACGCCTTAGTACGGCCAATGACTCTCGTGATGCTTGGAAGCCATTCCAAATTCTATAGGATCCCAGGCATCGGCCATTCGTTTGCCCTTGAAGGTTTACGTGTAAAGGTTTATTGACTGAAAAGATTGCATTGAAGAGAAGATGCGCTGTTTACGATTGGAGGTCTCTTTTTTTTTTACCGGTCTAACAGAATGGCTTCTTACTGTTCTTTTTTCTTTCTTAAATTTTTGCCACTTCCCGTTGTGTAGCACGCAAATAGTTGCTTACGGTTTCGTGCGATCTATGTCAAGTGTTTAAAGAAGTTATCTCTTTTATTTGTGAAGTCTTCATAACAGACATGCACAAGGTTAGCGTTCATGAGAACTGTCGTTAGCACGCATTCTCTCTTAGAGAGATAATTCCCATGACAAATATACCACTAAAATTCCACAGCGCACACACACACACATACATGTTTGTGATAGAACGGGGCGGCCCTTATCGATCTTTGTTTCACTCCGGCAGTATCGGTACATTTGTGGTACTGATTTTTATTATGTGCTCTCAATTATCGCACTTTTCTTTCTTCGTTATTTTTCTGCTAAGTAGCAGATATTTGAGTATTGCCGAATTGCTTGACACTCCCTGTAGGTGATAACAATCACATTAGCTTAACGCTACCCAGGTTTGCTGAGATAATTACTCGCAGTCGCAAGGGAGTGGCACAGCTTGGCTAAGATTAGCACAAGATCTCGTGTATGCGGCGGAAACTTATGACATAAGCGTTTCCTGTTCTACTTGTTATGACAAGAGTACTTTCTGATAAAGTAATGATGGTTACATTTTGAACACGCTTTTGTATGAGTTTACCGATCTGTCTGTAAGTTGGTACACAAGGGCATCGGACATCTTATTACCATATATGGGAGAGTTGACCTCTTCCTTACGTTCAAAATTATCCGATGTCGGAAGATTTTGAAATTACCCCATAACCCGCCTGTTTGAATATTATTGGAGTTTTTTGCAAGCTCATAACAAACGAAGGCGTGGGAAGGCAGGGAATATAATTTTCCCAAACTATTTCACTTGAGAAATCGCTCGCCAAGACACCAGACTGCTACAGTGAAGAATTAGAATTCAGAATTCCTTCTTAAAATACCGGACACCTTTTATTGGAGTATTTATCAGCCCAGGAAATCTCTAACATTTTAAATAAGGAAACTGGGACTGAGGAAACTAAAGGACCACACACGAAGTCAGAGAGGGAACTTGTTAAATCAACGACACCCCAGACGCGTGTAAGAGGCCGATTCAAGTCTCTTTTATTCATCTGAGCAAAAAGTATGTGAGTCAGGATTGGCTTATTGGTGGTACCAGCAGAAAGTACCATCTCTGGAACAAGAAGGGAACCGTGGCCTAAGCTTTAAGACGAAGGACCCACGTGGTAGACTCTCCTTGACATTTCTGGAAAACTAGCTACCCCCGACAACCTTGATCAGAGACGAGCGTGAGCAGAGTGAAAAGAACTAACCCATAAGAAGGAGCAGAACCGTCATTGGCAGCTAAGTTCAGATATAAGCTGCCACTTGAACTTCTTGTAACATCTCACATTCCATAAAGATGATAACTTTTCTTGATCTATAAATATTCAAATTATTTTCCAACTGTTAAAACCTAAAGTGATTATTAAATTTTTTTATTTGTAATGTTACAAATTTAACGTTGATTTAATCATTTTAAAGTTACTGCATGTTTGTCTCAGTCAAATTACTACACACACTCTAAACAGAGCTATACTAGAATACAAAACAACCCCAACTGTCACAATTAGACAGGACCGAGGACTAGATTGGAACCAGGCCATTAGGAAGACAGCCAATAGGATAGTATGGTGCTGTCTCTGGAAAACCTCTACACCCCAGGGTAGAAGACAAACGACTCAGTAAGAATGTCAGTGTCAGACAATGTAAATGTGTAAGTCAGGCGTGTATTGCTCGTAAAACTCCACGCGGTTTTGATGAATGTTAAAAACGACTGTTTTACAGTAACAAATATTCTTACATTTCTGCTTATTAAACTGTTTTAGGCCTTAATATTCGACGTATCAAGACATAATTTGTACTGTAAGAATATGTGTGAGAGATATTGATTGATGAATAGTTATGACAAAACCTGGTTATACCTTGACGGCTAAGAACGAGTCCAGTTGATATAATGCCAACACGAGTATAAATAGTTATCAGCTTCCCTTAAAAATAATCCTGCCACTTTCATAACAAGAATTGCGAAATTAAGTCTCCATTTTTACTTTTTGGCTAACCACCATCACAACAGTCTCCGAGTTAACGTATATGTATAAGCACCATCACAAACAGTCACATAAAACAATTGCGAAGATTAGTAGTCAATTCTTCACGTAGTTGAGATAAATCAGACAGATTCATAAAAAAATGATTTCAAGACATTCACTTTTGAGGTGCGTGTCCTTTTTCTGATATCCAAGCCACGTTTATTGTGTATTCCACATCTGTGATGACTGTCACGTGCTGAAATCCACCTCACGTGCATTATGTTTACCATCGTTTTGTTGTTGCCATTTATTGAAAACTAGGACACGTGTATTGTGTTTACCCTAGTTTTGATTGTATTACTTCATGAGACGATGTAGATCTCGTAGTAGATGAAGTCCCTGACCTGTAAAATATAGAGATGAATAAAGTATATTAGCGCAATAATACACGTGCGTTTTTAATATCATTACTATTGTAATCATTTATTTTGTCACTCCTTGTGGAGCATGCATCCGCCAAAGCTTCTAGTTCCCTAACAGAAAGCATACGTTAATGCGTTCATGGGCTCTTGCAGTGGTGGTATATGTTACAATTTCTGTTAACAATGATGTTGCCATCATCATCATCCACTACTTCTAATTTAGTCGCATCTTTCCACATTCCGAGGTAGTACTTTCCTTATTCTTTCTTCTGTCTTCTCCTAGATCATGTGACCTTGACTTTTTTTAATGTCAAGACTATCAAATGTACATAAATGAAGATTACATTTATTCTCAACTCACGTAGATTTTAAAACAATGATAAAGTGAGAATATATGGTTTGGTTTAGTTTTTTAAGGACTATCTTTATTGCACACGGAAAGTAATTTCATTTGCTTCTGAATGTTTATTTTCATCATGGATGATGCTTTTTTAAAGTGATCTACTCCTTCTTATATCCACACAAGCAAACAAGATCATGAGCATAGTGCATCGAAAATAATAACGTGGCACCAGTCTGTAGCACCGGATTCGAGCTTATTGCAAGTGTGTTATAACTTGTCCAATCGAGGAATCACACATTCTATAAATGTTTTTGTGGTGGGTAGGTTTCCTAATTTTAAAATTTTGCCAGGGCAGCGGCCATATGGCCTACTCTTTACGATTTTCAATTGCGGAGGGACTTTGAAGGTGCGCAGCTTGCACACAGGGGGGACCTCCCTCCCTTTTTTCTTAATTTTTTTTTTCACGTCCTTTTCCGACGAACACATAGCTAGGATATCCGAACTGCTAAGATACCCATTTTTTCGATTGGTATGTTAAAAATCCAAAAGATCAGGAAGGAGTATAACATTATCATATATTAGGAAAATTTCCACTCAAGTTGTACTCACATTTGAGATATCTTTGGGCAACAAAATACCCAAAAAAAAAGCTAAAATTTTTTTTTTCCACTGTTTTTTTTTTTTATTTTTTTTTTTCCGAAATTGCAAGTTTTTAGTAGAATGTCCATCAAATATATTCCGGGGTTTACTGGACTATCGACACCAACTTCATCAGTGCTATCTACTCCCTTTAGAACTAAAGGCGGACGAAATACCTCTTAGCCACTCCGAGCACTTGCGACCCACCTATAAATGTTTTTGTGGGTGGGTAGGTTTCAAATGTGAACGATATTTGAAGGTACACAGGGACCTTAATACGCTAAAACCGAACTGCCCTGCTACTTCACAGATTAGAAAAGGTAAGGGAATTATCAAAACACATGATATATATATATATTAATAGTAAAAAGCGCCCTATACAGATTATAAGGGAATTATCAAAACACATATATATATATATATATATATATTATTTATATATATATATATATATATATATATATATATATATATATATATTATATATATATATATATATATATATATATATATATATATATATATATACAGTCATGCGCCGCTTAACGTCCACGATACGTTCTGTGAAATAAGACGTTATGCGATCTGGACGTTGTGCGAACACCATACTTTATACTTAGCAAAGTTATATGGGATACTGTAGTGTACCTGTATTGACTAAATAGCCAAGATACTGTACACATACGGTAATGTATATTTGTATTTTCAAGAGTTTACATTAAAATAACGTTAGTAAGTATAGTACAGTACATACATAGGCGTTTATTATGACTATCAAGACATATATACTGTATTATAGGTTATATATGTACTGTACTATTATACGCCTGGCATCGCAATCGCTTTGTACTGTATACAAGAGACATGAGATACACGTGTTGCGTGCGGGAAGCTGTTGCTTTCGCTACATCCGGTTACGTCCGCTTCGTCCTGTTCTTCGATCGGGATTTCTGAACTCTATTATAACCTTATGGGACCATGGACGTACAAGCGGTCGGACGTTGTCCGAACGGACGTTATGCGGCGCATGACTGTATATATTCGCGATATTAGGAAATGACTTAATTATTATATAAAATAGGCTAGAACAGTGCTGATTAAAACTTATATTGTTTTATTAGATTAAAACGTCTTAGGAAAGGGAGCTGTATGCAAAGTTTCAGTTCTCTAAGATTAGAGGAACACAAGAAATGTTGAGTCTATCACAGTTAACAATTCCACTCCCCTACAGAAATATCTGCGGGACTACCTTCGTCGTTAGAGAGAGAAATAGAGAGAGAGTGAGGGAAAGACAGGCTGGCAAGGCAAGATTTGGTCTGCTTTTAGAGAATTAACAATGTTTCTCATCTTAATATAGGTTGCACCTTTGCAAATGCTGCCGTAGGGGAGTAAAGTGTTAGAGACTTCACCTATACTATTTCTCAGCTTTATGAAATGGGGTGACCCATTACCTTCCTCACTGACTTTGACTTCCCTAACTCAATAGCAGATTCAGGTGCCCATTTACAGCTGGCTAAACTCGATCGTGACGCTATCAGGCTTCAATCCCGGTAACTTTGACTGGAGACGCAATAGCTCTAACCACACTGATATTCGACTGTCTAGTCTTACTATATTATAACGAAAAGTTAACAATGTATGTTAAATTACAATGATGTATAGTTCTTACACGTGTGAACAACGTATGTTAAATTACAATGATGTATAGTTCTTACACGTGTGAACAACGTATGTTAAATTACAATGATGAATAGTTCTTACACGTGTGAACAACGTATGTTAAATTACAATGATGTATAGTCGTTACACGTGATAACAAGGTATCTTAAATTACAATGATGTATAGTTCTTACACGTGTGAACAACGTATGTTAAATTACAATGATGTATAGTTGTTACACGTGTGAACAACGTATGTTAAATTACAATGATGTGTAGTTTTTACACGTGTAAACAACGTATGTTAAATTACAGTGATGTATAGTTGTTACACGTGATAACAAGGTATCTTAAATTACAATGATGTATAGTTGTTACACGTGTGAATAACGTATGTTAAATTACAGTGATGTATAGTTGTTACACGTGATAACAGGGTATCTTAAATTACAATAATGTATAGTTGTTACACGTGTGAACAACGTTTGTTAAATTGCAGTGATGTATAGTTGTTACACGTGATAACAATATATGTTAAATTACAAAGATGTATAGAGTTGTGAATGGCATATCCGATTAAAAAAAAAAAATTCTCTCATTTCCCACTTCCCATTTTTTCACCCTCCCCCAACTTTATCTCTCTATCTTCCTCTCCCATATACACCCTAGTATCTGGATGCTGCGTGGTTATTAATGCTTATTATGTATTTTATGTTTTGCTCTCAAACGTTAGTTCACTGATGAAGACATATTTCTCAAACGTTAGTTCACTGATGAAGACATATTTCTCAAACGTTAGTTCACTGATGGAGACATATTTGTATTATCTACTGCTTTTATATATTTTTTATAATAAAAATTGTGTCATGTTTTAGCAAGGCGAGCCCCATTCAACTTAAACACAGGGTCCGTTTGTTACATTGAGGCGCGTTCAAATAGAAAAGACCTTGTGGTCTGGTTCAGTGAATATGTATCTGCTGCTGTTTTGTTGTTCCGTCGTGGTAAAAATGACTTACTAATGTCTGGTAATAACTTCTTGAATGACGAAGATAAGAGAGTATATGTTCAAAAGATTGGAGCACCACGTTCAAACTAGAATCAAGGTCTGTCAGTTATACTAGGGCATATGTCCAAGATATGTTAGAACTTGTGGCCAGGTATAATGGCTGAAGTGTCACAAGAACGAAAATGTGGATTGTGTTGAAGTGACACGCTAATATGTCACGTACTACAGGAGTATAAAATGTCCGGGCACTAAATACGAGGCAGTCAAAAGGTCGTAAAGTAACAGATGAGATGACACCTTGACTTAGAATATGATCACATGTGAGACAGGTCTGGATTTTATGACATTTATATTTAGTTATTACTATTACATGCATAGATGAGATCACCGAGAGATATAATGTACCAGTGGCGTGTTTGGGAATTTATTTGGGGGTGGGCTATGATGCTGGGAGGTGCGTAATCGCGGGCTCAATCTTGAAGAGAGACCCCCCCCCCCCCCCCCCCCCCAAATTTTCTAAAGTATACTATACATATTGTTTAAAAGGTGAATACACATTCTTCAAAGTAAATATGTAATCTAACGTATATCTTCTTCTTCGTACACTCTCAGACGTCTACTTGAATATTTTCAAAGACAGCAGTAGTCAGCTTGAGGCTATTTGAATCTCTGTAGAGCTTTTCCACGAATGGTACTGGTGTCGGCCATATGCGATGTCTCTGTTGCTCATATGTTGGGCATATTTGAAGCAGTTGTTAGTCAGTCATTTTATCAAAACGACAGTTACACAAAGTGGTAGTTAGCGTATATAAGCGCAGCACACAAACGCTTTCAGCCACCGAACATGTAAACTATGTTCCATCAAGTTCTCGCGGATCTCTTACGAGACAAAAAAATAATAGAATTAATGGCGTCCTCAGGCAAATCGTACAAGGCGATTACTGAAAAATTGTACATGAGGCTGGCAACGTCATCATGTAAAACAAATTGTTAAAAAACCCCCTGCTGCTGTAGCATGCCAATACTGTGTACAGGCTTCTTACAAGGGGGCCAGATGCAGTGGTGGGTCTATGCTCCTTACCCATAGAATCCATCCATTCTACGCCAGCACCCATTTGTGAAATTCTTTTACTTTTTTGTTCACGAAACTGGTAAAGCCATTGTGCTACAAATTAAAATAAAAAAAAAAAAAAAAAAAACCGCACACACATAGGTTCTAAAACAATAAAATGGTTTGGCCTTCTGATTTTATTTTTAAATCAGACCAATCAGTAACAGGAACTTTCAAGTTATTTAATCAGAAAATAGATGGGGCGCTAGAGAAAAGGACACGCACAACAATCTTGATCATCGGGCATTTCTGTGAAACTTCCGTATAAAGAAATAGTAGACAAAGAGGAATGAAATAGACCGGGAGAGAATATAGGAAAACTAGAGGTCACGGCGAAAGGAATAGAAGCATATTTAATTTATAATAATTGCTTGGTTATAATAATTGCTTGCCAAGAAAGAAATATAAGGATTAAAGAGACTGGCTAATAATGGGATTTACAATCACTCACACCTGACGAAATAAATTCATTGCTCAGAAAGTGATGAATATGGCAAACAAGAAAGTCTAAGAAGTCGACAAGAGTGTACGAGCACTCTCGTAGGTAACAATGTTCTTTCTCTTCTTCATTAGCCAACGGTTGCTTATTCAGTGCAAACAAACAGTTAGCACAAATAAAATACTAAAAAAACCCCACACAAACGAGTTCTTCAAGAACAACTAATACAAATAAGAACGGTGCAAGTTGTACCAATGTTAAATCTTGAAACATTGTTTCATCACAAGTTATTTTACAGGACAAACGGTTCTGAATCCAACAGGATGTTTGCACTTGGAGAGGAATTTCTGTTTCCTGAAAATGAATGATGGGATGTATTTTCCATATTTCTTGACTTTGTAAATTTCCAGACGAGCAGGGTCATTGAAACGAAAGCAACCCTTTCACAGGTGTCGTATTGATCGAGTGGACTGTGGCGTATTTCCTCTTCTGTGTTCCATCGTCTGGCATTCTTCTTCTTCTTTGATCCTTAGCCGCCGACCGTCAAAGCAGTCAGTGGCTATCACGCCTAGTGGCGTCTTGTAGGGCAACAACAAATTGATTCCACTTTGCTCG
Organism: Oreohelix idahoensis; assembly: GCA_024509875.1. Taxonomy (NCBI): domain Eukaryota; kingdom Metazoa; phylum Mollusca; class Gastropoda; order Stylommatophora; family Oreohelicidae; genus Oreohelix; species Oreohelix idahoensis. The sequence continues at coordinate 113,629 of JAMPIV010016595.1, read as the reverse complement.
GTCGGCGGCCATCCTTCGTACAGTGCCCCAACTCTGGTTCATTCTTTGCATCTCAGCCTCCACCGTCCTCCGCCAGGTTGTTTTTGGTCGGCCTCTCTTTCGTTTTCCTTCAGGTGTCCAAAGCATAGCTGTTCTTGTGATGGCATCATGGTCTCTTCTTCGTCTGGCATGTTACATCTAATTCCTGATATATTTCATTCTCTCTTGTTAAAGGATTCTGTGACGCGCCATCGGGTGCTGCGTACTTACAAAAACTTTGTTCCGAAAATTGGCGTCAGGTAATGAACTATGCCGAAGTCAGTTTGAATCTCATAGAAAATAAACTCACGACACATGTGATAGTCACTGAGGAAATCTGTTGATAGCATTACCTTGCAGTCCTTACTCCGGACTCCCCAAGACAAGAGAGAAAGAGGACGACCACAAAACACACGGAGACGAGAACTGAAGACAGACATGAACGGAAAGAAGAAGACACGGACAGATCTTGAGCAGACGGCACGTGACATGAAGACTTAGCATAAGTTTATTTAAAGGCTTTGCTCCTTGTGAGGCTGAAGGGAGATGCATGTATGAACATTTGATAATCAAACAAAGCCTGCATTGATGGATACATGATTCCCATTATAGCATACTTTGATCATCAAACAAAGCCTGCATTGATGGATACATGATTCCCATTATAGCACACTTTGATCATCAAACAAAGCCTGCATTGATGGATACGTGATTCCCATTATAGCATACTTTGATCATCAAACAAAGCCTGCATTGATGGATACATGATTCCCATTATAGCATACTTTGCTAGTTCACGCGAAATACAAAACTGTAAACACTGTGGTGCAGAAAACTGACACAAGACGCAATAACAGTCATAAAGAAATCAACGGTTAATGATTTGGACGCACTCCAAATGTGCTACTTCGTCTTCGCCGCTAACTAATGAGAAGTGAGTTTGCGTAGAATTTCGAGTTCGTAACAAACGAAGAGCACGCAGTTTTGAATATTAAAAATCAGTTAATCTGATTAACATGAGAAGCAGTCTACATGTGTTCTGCGGCGGATAATGGTGGTTTGTAAAATGAGATCAGCTATGAAAGAGAAAGGGCATCCTAAGATCTTGCGGTTAGAACGCTTTCCTCTCGTGGCACAGATACTGGGTTCCACGATCAAACCTGGTAGCGTCTCGCTCGTCTACCCAGCTGTAAGTGGTTTGTCTGACTCTGTTCTTGAGTTAATGAAACAAAGCCAGCGAGGAAGAATACTTATCTACTTATCATCTCACCACACACACAAAATTAATAGAGCTGGACCTAGCATGTAGAAGTCTCTAACACTTCACTCATCTACTGCAATTTCTGCTATGGGACGTCCTATTTTATACTGACTCACGTCGATCGGTGTTTTTCTTTTTTAGAAGGTAGACATCATTCACTAAAGTCAGTGAGAATTTAAGAAGCTGTGTACAGTCTATATCTTAAAACGTTAACATATACTTTTTTTTATAACAATCTTCATAGCTTTGTGTACAAAACTGGACTATAGTTTAGAAGAATTTTATATATATATATATATATATATATATATATATATATATATATATATATATATATATATATATATATATATATATATATATATATATATATATATATATATATATGTACACGAACGCACGTACGCACGCACACGCACACACACACACACAAATACACACACACACAAGGCATGTTATCTGAAACAAGTGAACTGTGTAAAGAACACAATAAATGACAGAAGACTCAAAGAACTTTAAAACTTCACGTGTAAGCTGAAAACAATAACACTGAAACTAGTGTATCTCTCTCTCTTGTGTGGATCCTTCAACCCCATTCCAGTAGAACATAATAGAATCACCACGCCACACAAATCATTTGTAAAGAGTCAAGCAAGGACGGTTGTACACTGGGGTAGTAGGCTCATTATGCAAAACAAACTGATATAAGACTACATGAGTATTCGACTTACTCTTCCTCCAGAGAGGTCAAAGTGGCGGTCACATGTTCTAGGAGGAGCGGGTGTCACAAGATGGATTTGGTGCGTCCTCTTTCCGGTCTCTCTTTCACTACGGCAGTATTAGTTACATTTGTGTACTGATTTTATTGCGATTTTTTCCGAGTCGCACCCTTTTCTTTCTGTTTGCTATGTAGCAGAGAGTTTGTTTGTTCAAACATCTGACACCCTTTGTTGGTGATAATACATCGCGTTTGTCAGGATGCGCGGCAAAGCTTTGCTGTGATCGGGCCAGGGGTCGCGACATAAGAGATTAATCGTCTGTGCGACACAATCTGGACAGCCAAGCATGACATAATCGTTTCTGGTACACCTTGTTACAAAGAGATTACTTTACGTGAAAGTAATAATTTGTTACATCTTTCACACATTGTAGTGTGGGGTTACCGATGCGTTTGTGAGTTGGTACACAGGGCAATCTGATGTGTACAGCCCATTTTCAGAAAAGTAATGTTTGAAATTTTGCACTAGATGAGTTATGCAACATATTCAAATCAGATTGGCTGATCATTTGAGCTCTATAACAAAAAGAGCGGGGTAGGACAGTGAATATAACCTGACGCTTCAGTTAGTCTAGTTCACTGTGAGATTCACGCTTGCCAAAAACACCTGACTTGCCAGTAGTTAGAATTCAGAATTTCCATTTATGAGACCGGACACCATATATTGGAGTATTCAACAGGACTTACAATTCAGCCAAGGAAATCTTTAACATTTGAAATAAGGAAAACCGGAATATCTGAGGACACTGAAACACACGGAGTCAGAGAGGGAATTATCTTATTAAAGAAACGACACCCCAGACGCGTGTAAGATGCCGATTCAAGTCTCTTTTATCCATCTGAGCAATAACGTCTGTCAGCCAGGATTGGCGTAAGTTGTCATTTTACATTTTATATTACTAACATGTGAACTAACATATATATATATATATATATATATATATATATATATATATATATATATATATATATATATATATATATATATATATATATATATATATATATATATATATATATATTACCATGTGAATATTAATATGTGAAAATCGCTAGTGGATGTCCTAATTATTTGAGGCTGGCAACCTCAGCGTATAGAATGATGATTTCATGAACCACCAATGCCAAGGGCTGGTGATTGCTTTATTGCTAGTTTCGTAAAGAGAACTAAAAGCATGAAGTAGTCCTAGGTTCCATATGGAACAGGGAGGAAAAGATGAAGAAATGATGTACATTCTAATTATAATACTTACAGTTTCAAACCAGTATAAATGTCGATGTTAATATATGTACTTTAAAATTAATGGAAGTTTCAAACTTTTCAAATCAGTGTAAACATAAATGGAAACATATTCAATTTATATTGTGAACACTTTTCAATCAGTGGAAATGTAAATGTAAACATATTCTATCTGAGCAATTAAACTTTTCATTTAAATGTAATGTAAAGCTAAGGCTATTCAATTTAAATGTAAAAGAAAGTTTTATCCCAAGTGATTAAATTTAATTCTCATCGAGGATAAATTCTGAGATAAATGGGATGGTAGAATAGAAGAAACGGGGCACAAGTATGTGTCGGGAAACGCAATACTCAGAAGAGCGTTTCGTTTCTATTCTTTATCATAGTTATTGGTGGTACCAGCAGAAATTACTATCTCTGGAACAAGAAAGGAACAGTGGCCTAAGCTTTAAGACGAGGGACCAACTTTGTAGATTCTCGTTAACATTTCTGGGAAACAAGCTACACCATACAACCTCGACCAGTGACGAGCGACAGCAGTGTAAACAGAATCCATCAGCAGGAGCAGAAACTACTATTGGCAGCTACGTGCAAAATATACGCTGCCAAAGTGAACTTTTTTTCATCGTCTCTATTATCAATCAATGATGAAACTTTTCTTCTAAACTATTCAATTTTTTTCAAACTGTTAAAACTTAGGTGATTATTAAATTTTCTTTTTTGTAATTTTACAAATTTAACTTCGATTTAATCATTTTAAATGTACTGCATGTTTGTCTCAGTCAATTTACTACACACACTCTAAACAGAGCTATACCAGAATAATAAGAATTCCACTGAGTAAATCAGAGGTGGGGGCTTAACGAGCTAACATTATTCATTGCTTAATTCTTCACAAAAGTGGTCGGCAGGTTCTAGAATTAACGTGCTCAGGCAAAACAGCATTGTTTTCGCTTATCTGAATATCTTGTGAATACTCCCTTTGGGATAGAAGTGTCATTACCCTCCTATCTACATCTCTGCCAAGAGTAATCTTGTGAGAAGGTAGACACCTTTGAAGCCCATATTAGATACTCTTGAGTTTTGGCCACTGTTGGACCACTACTGCAAAGCAGGGGAGGCAATACCGTCACAGCGGGAAAGGATAAATAAGTAAAAGAAGCGTCTTTGCTTTATCCTGGTAGATACAGACTTGAAACATCATCAAAACAGTGCCCGAAACATTAGCCTCCTTGGAGAAATGAAACAAAAGCTAATTATTTACTTTACAGGCATATTCTCAAGATACTAATAAATAAAGTGTGAAAACATACTGCCTATTTACCGTCACTTGTATATAAAGTAAATTACTTACAAAAAACAGTTGGAACATATTCCAGTAATTAGACTTTGAAATAGGGACATTATCCCATTTATGATGACCAATGATCTACGGGTAGATGACTAAAACAAAAACAAACAAAAAACAAACAAAAAACAAAAACAAAAATTAAACGAATTGAACCTAACAACAACAAATTGAGATACCATCTATTCAACAAGCTAAAGATAGGAACTACCGATCAGTGTAACTGTGGCACTGATAAGATGACTGCTGAACATCTGCTTCAAAGTTGCCCCTTATATGTGGTACAGAGAAAGTGCATATGGCCGACGCCAGCTCCTTTTGTGGAAAAGCTTTACGGGGATTCAAATAGCCTCAAACTGACTACTGCTTTCTTTGAGAACATTCAAGTGGACGTCTGAGAGTGTACGAAGAAGAAGAACCTAACCTCTAGTATAACTGATCAGGCAGTGAAATCGAAGCAACCGAGGTGGAGAAAGTCGAGAAGATTAAGAAACACACAGAAGAGAAACATGATGGCTTAATTTAAAGATGGTGAAAACAAGTGGGAAAAGGCAGAATATCAGAAAACGCTAAATGAGTTGAAGCGTATGATAACCAGACTTTGCACTAAGCGGTATTAATGACGTACATTGATGGACTCACTTAGTCACTTCTGTGAGAAGAAAGTTCCTTGGACTTGAGTAAGATTGTTGCCACAAAACACCTCACTATCTCCTTTGTAAGTTTAGATCATTGCTAAAAGACACGCAGTCATTATAATGTTAGATCATTAATACAAAAGATACAGTCATTATGACCTTAAATCATTACTAATAGACACTATAATTTTAGATTGATGCTACAAGGCATGCATCCATTATAACTGAAGATCATGACTAAAAGAGACACTGCTATTATGACGTTAAATCATTACTAATTGTCGTAAATTTTAGATAGGTTTGAAAAATATTTATGGTTCCGCCTGAGTAGGGTGGATGGTGATAAGTAAGTGAGAAGTAAAGGTGTAATAAATATATTTCACGAGTGAATAGTTTAAGGAGAAGATCTGTCTCTGGAATGAGAAGTTTCTCTAGTCCAGCCTATCTATACGACTATAATTTAGTATAAGACAATCTTGCACCTCCCTATATCTAGAAATATAAGTTTAACTACGCACATACACAATTATGTGACAACAAGACACACAAACGTGAAAAACTATGGTAAATTGGGTATGGGTTTGACCAACACACAAAGTTAAGTTCTTTTGTTGTTTATTATCATTAAACTTTACAACAACGAATATCTATAGAAAAATCAAATACAATCAGAATTACATGCATAGAAAATTAGCAGAGTACATGTGGCTCTCCCCCCCCCCCCCACCCCCCCCCCCCCCCCACCTCCCCCCCCCCCCCCCACCCCACCCCCCCCCCCCCCAACACCCCCCCCCCCCCCCCCCCCCCCCCCCCCCTCTTAATTAAGAAAAGAACTCCACAGGTTAATAACCCCAAAGGTCAAAGGTTAGCACTATGTTACAGAATAGGCAGTAAAGAAAAGAACAAAGTTCCTACTAAATGTTATCCAGTAAAGTAAACAGGTTTAAGCAAAGAAAATAAATGATGGTACAGTTTTCTGTAACTAAGAAATATTCACTCTCTCTGTCATACGTGGCCACTTCAATCACGCTTACCCTATTCTTGGTGAAGAAATCTCTTGGACATCTAATACCTGAATACATATATATTTCCAGTGTTTTTATCTCCCAAATTGGCCCCAGTCCCTCCTTGAATAATTAAATTTTATAAGGGGAACGCCTAATTTGGTGGTTGATTCCTGGATAGACATATGTCACTTCGAATAGTTAATGTAAAAAAAAAAAAAACCCGCGATCTGGTGTTCACAGTAAACAGTAGACAGTAATTCCAGTTTATAGAGAAAACTTCTGGTTGCTAAAAACTGTTAATTATGGTGATGATAAATCCTATCGGCTAGCTCTGTGGTGAGTGCCGATTTTGAAACAGCGTAACTTGCTGGATAAATGCGATGATACGACTGTCAAAAGTCAGACGGAAATGTTATACTTTGTTACGCCACAGTGGGCTAATAAAATTGAATGAATATCTGGGTATTTGTAAGTCCAGTAACGTTTACTATTTAAAATGTTAATTTGTCTCTTTGCCCGGTCCTGTTCACAACTGAACTTGGGGACGCGTAAGCCAAGAAGAGGACAACATTAATCCAATCAGTAAATGTAGACAAAGGACCAAAATAGAATAGACCAAAATAAACCGCTGGTCGCCGTTTGATCAGGTCTGCTAGAATAGAGAAACATTATGAAAAAAATGCTGCTATTATATCTCTACATATGTACACACGGAAGGGTACGAGACGATCTCTCATCCTCTCCATCAGTCCTGATTAAAGTTAAAAGGCACACGGTGTCTCTAACCTATCCTATCGCTATCGCGTTATTTTCCACTGGTCTTTAACAACTAGACTTTAAGTGAATTATAATGGTAAACTTGAACACTCTAACACGCTTAAGCACACATTTATATTACCAGAAAATCAGAATGAAATCCCCACGAAGGCTATTAACACACCTTAAAAAAAATGGTTCTAGACTACGGGTTTAGACTCCGAAAAATTCTGAGCGACAACTGATAACTGATTTGAGAAGACGCAGTTTATATACATCATGTTATTATGATCTCTAGAGGATGTTAATTTTCACACTCTTAGTGCATAGCAGAAACTCAGGAAACTACGGTGGCCCTGTCGGAGCTTGCTAATCGACATCAGAAGGATTCTCACGTCTAACGGGGTTCTCGGAGAATTTTGCCCACTTCTGGAGATGAAAAGCCGCTCGGGAAATTCCCGGCTCTCCTGAGTACGACTTCAAAGAATCTTCGGTTTTCTTCACGTGCAGTCTGTCAGCTATCGTGTGATTGACAGATAAGCTCGCGTGAGAAACTAGGTAAATAAACCTAATTCGCTCCCTGTTATGACTGTCAGGTCGCGAAGTTTGTAAACTTTGCGTTAGCCCGTGTTTACAGAAAAACAGGCGTAGATTAAAAGGTGAGTTAGACAGGCAGAAACATGCGTGCTTTTTCTACGAGCAAATCTTAGAACTCTGGCGGGATTTCAGGGCTATCAGATACTGTAGGCTATATTTCCATTATACGTCACACTAATAGACACTAATTTTAAATCGTTGCTACAAGACACACAACCATTATAACTTTAAGTTGCTACGACAAGGCAATATCACCTATATAATTTTAGACAGTCGCTTCATCGGACACGTCGCTACTATCATTTGAGATAACTGCTGCCACACATTACTAAATAAATTTACATGTTATTACAAGAAACAGTGCTGTAAAAACTTTAGGTAACTTCTACATTCCAAATTCCTAGTACAACTTTTAACAGGGGCTAAAAGACATCGTCTTATTACTGTAATTGTTACAAGACATATCGGAACTATAACTTCGTATAACGCTATATGGCACGTTGCTACAGTAACTATAAAAACGCCTTGGCACAAGAAACATGACTACTGTAACTTTGGGTAGTTGCCGCTAGACACATCGCTACTGTTAACTTTGGATAGTTGCCGCAGAACATGTTGCTATAGTTATTTAAAATCTCAGTGGAAGTCGCTACATTATTTTAAAATCTCATTAGACGTCGCTACATTAACTCAAAATCTCCTTGAATGTAGCTACATTAGCTTAAAATCCACATGGACGTCGCTAAAGTAGCTAAAAATCTCATTGGACGTTGCTGCAGTATCTTAAAATCTCATTGGACGCTGTTTCATTTACTTAAAATCTCCCTTGACGTCGATACAGAAACTTGAAATTTACTTGGACGTCGCTAAAGTAACTTTAAATTTCCTTTTACGTCGCTATAATAATTGAAATCTAATTGGACGTCGCTACAGTAACTTTAAATTTCCTTGGACGCTGCTATAATAATTACAAATCTTCTTGATACAGGATACAGGGCTACTAAAACTATGGTCAGTTGCAGCAAGACACGTCGCCGCTAAAACTTAACACTACAACCGAGGTGCGCCATTAAGTTTGTAAGATAAAACCTGCACCGCTCTAGTGAAGCTGATTTTGTTACCTCCCTTGTGTCTGGATTAGTAGTAAAAGAAAGCGAGGCTTGCTTTGTGAGTGTTCTGTTTTCGTAATTTCAGTACAAGGTAATTGCCGGCTTATGGCAAAACTGTACATAAATCGTGAAAATAGTCTGTTATCTTAATAGACATGGCCATTTAGAACTATTTTGCAACTTTTAAGTGTTAAATGATTACAACGCTGAGTTTTCCTTTCAGGCTAGTCTCACATTAAAGATATTTATGTTGTACGTATATATATATATATATATATATATATATATATATATATATATACATATATATATATACATATATATATATATATATATATATATATATATATATATATATATACTGAAGCACATTAAAAACGCACCACTATTATATATACTGATGCCGAGAAGCTGGAAAAAAAAGTGTGGGAATGGATTTTCCCCGTGTTTGCCAAGAGGTAGAGAGCGAATGGCTGCTGGAATGGAAAGTGCATGATTCAATCCACGGGTTTTTGTACAGACTACATGAAAACGATGAAAGTTACACGTGCAACACGATTCCCAACAGCTATGACCCTGAAAATGTGTACACGTTGTGGCAGTATACTCGGTATGAAAAGGCCGTTGAGACAAAACACCCAGTACATGTGCTTGAAATGCCACGACTATCTGAAAACGACCGCCAACGAGCCATTGGTACGTTGGAGACCGGAATGAGCTCGCGGGCCATTGCCAGAAGGATGAATTGCCACCACAGCACTATTGTACGTCACAATGAACGTTACGGAACCACTGGCAGTGCCCGGGATAGACTTCGGAGTGGCCAACCACGAGTTACTACCCCTGCGCAAGATCGTCATATTGTGCTGAGTTACCTAAGGAATCGTACTCTCCCGGCAAGTCAAACAGCAAGAGCAATAGTGGGTAGACATAGGCAAGTCTCTTGAATGACAGTCATACGACGACTCAGAGATACAGGCCTTACTGCAAGACGACCTTATGTTGGGCCAAACTTGACTCACAGACATCGTCAGCAGCGCCTGCAATGGGCAGAGCAACATGTCAGATGGACTAGACTGCAGTGGAATGCTGTCCAATTCACAGACGAGAGCAGATTCAACATATCCTTTGCTGATGGACGTATGCGGATTTGGCGACGGTGTGGAGAGCGCTTTGCAAATTGCTGTGTCAACCGATTTGGAGGTGGCAGTATTCACATTTGGGGATGATTCAGTTTTCACCATCGCTTGCCTCTTCACGTCTTCCGTGGAAATGTTAATGCTATGACATATCGAGATGAGGTTTTAAATGCACTGGTTGCTCCTGCGTTCACAATTTATCCAGACTTGCAGCTTCTCCAGCACGATAACGCACGTGCATTTTTTTGTATTTTTGCTTTTCTCCCTTGCCTGCACAGAGTGCAATTAATTTCATAACAATCAAATGTACAAATTATTGACCAGCATGGATTCATAGGAAAACGAATAAAGATTCCAAATATGTAAACTTGTAAACACTTATATTTACATTTCACACTCTGTTCCTGGATTATACAGGTGGTGCGTTTTTAATGTGCTTCAGTATATATATATATATATATATATATATATATATATATATATATATATATATATATATATATATATATATATATATATATGTGTGTGTGTGTATATATGTGTGTGTGTGTGTGTATGTGCATGCAGGCATATCTGGAGTCATGCATATATGACAACCAGCTAAGCAAAGTGCTATAATATACAGAAATGGAAGTGAACCTCTGTATGTGAGGCTAATTACACCCTCATGGACTCTTGAAATCATCCACACACTTCCATTGTTTCCCCCTGTGGTGACACATATCGATAACCTCCAGCATTGCACACTAAGCTTGGAGGAGTCACTTGAACCCCAGACGTAACTCTGGCATTTGTACCTGGTTGGCTGCATGCAGGAGGATCTCACTATGGACCCATGATTGGTTAGGGGGGGGGGGGGGGGGTGCTGAGAAGTGGCTCTGTGTTGGATGTGACAATTCCTTGAGTGAGCCCATAACCAGAACACAGTATTTTAGCTCTGCATATTTGGAGAACCCCCTCAGATGGCGTGGAATGCACATTTTGCCACGCGCTTCTTACTCCTAGCTTGGGATCATATGTGATGATCCTTTAAATGCTAGCCAAACTGGAAATCTGGAGCTCAAGATTTCAACTCAACATTTTTCGGAGTGGAAGAAAAGCTGCAAGAATATATTTTTCTTATTCCGGGGATAACAGAGTAGGGACTGTCTTGCAATACTATCAACTGTTTTTTTTTTTAATTTGTATCCTATCCATCGCCAGCGTCATCTCTTCACATTTTGTTCTACTGACGCTTGTCTGGTTTATTCCACTAGTTCTACATTAGTCATCTTGTCATTTCGTCTCAAATCTTATATTCTGAGCAAGTACTCATTTATGAAAGTGTGACGATACGGTTGTGCGATCTCAAGTCCACTCCGGCAGGATTGCATTACATTCCCGTGCGAGTGATATTTTCTTATTTTTCTCTCCCCTGCCATTATTATTTTGCATATTTTATGCACCATCATTTACTCTCTATGCTGAATCTAGTGGGGAAAAGTATCTAACACACCACTCCCCTACCGAAGTATCAGCTAGGGGACTGTCTTTATCTTGTTTACCATCCCAGACGTGTTCACATTCCACCAGGTAATTAGACCGGCCAGCCGATTATTCGTTATTACATAAGCCGACTGACCCCTTTGAGCGTTACCATCCAACATTTGACCTCAGCTGGCTAGCGACTCTCCCTATGTTTGCACAAGACGAGAGATAATGAGGTAATCGCTTCCGATGTAGCTTCTGTATCGAGACTACAGATAATTCTGTCTGGAAACTCAAGATTTGCAGACGATAGCATCGGGGCAGTATCAGTGCACAACATTTGTTTGTGAAGGTAGCACAAGATGCCGGTGGAAATCTGACGCAACGATATGAAGAGATCACGCGTGGATATTAAATTTAATATTTTGATACACGTGAGGGTATTTATTGAATTTGAAACACCCCACCCACGTAGTGCGGAACAAGATTCGATTGGATTGGTTGATTTGAGAGGTCGGAATATACAATGTATCTCATCGGAAAATTAGGCGGAAACACAGCTGGAATTTGAACTGAGGATTCTGAGACATAATGTAGTGAAATCAAAGTCAGTACACACACTGTAGCGCAAACGTCAGACTAGCGACTCCTAAAAGAAAGAAAAAGGAGACATTGGACTTAGAAATTCCACAACTATAAGTAACAGATCGAATATTGGGCAACTTAGGAATTTACAAGAAAACCCGCATTTTTAATACAAGACTGGAAACTTAGGAATTTGATCACAAGTCATAGAGGAATTAAACAAACTGTTTCCCAGGCCAGTGATTTTGCAGAACACCCGCCGTCAGAGGAATTAACTCTAATTTCCAGACTTAAGTGGTTTCGAAGCTTCTAATACAGAGCTGTGTCCAGTCTAAATCTGTGCATGGAGATTGTGTAATCCCACAATTTTGGGGTAAGTGTAAAAAATGTATTTACTAATGTAAATTTTACAGGTTTCTTGCTAAGTGGTTATACATGAGGCTGGCAACCTCAACATATGAAAATATATTCATGAATCACTACAGGAAATGAAAGAGAAATGTTCTTGCTAGTTGTGCGGAAAAACCCGACAGCAGAGGTGACTCCAGACTCCGGCTGGAGCAGTGATGAGTGATGATTACATCCTGTGTGCCTCAAGTGTAGCATATCATTTTTGAAATGTATGTAACTCGTTAATGTTAGTTCAGGCACAAATCATATTCTCACTGTCCAGACACATTTTACCCGTTAATCCTCAGAGTAATAGTGGTGCATTTTAACCATCTTCTCAGAGTTACGTTGTGCGTGCTCGAGAATTAAATTCTTCTGAGAGTTTAACATTGGGGGGCGGAAATCGGGAACGTGAGCCTGTTAGACTGCTCCAAACAAATGTACTTAGCAGAGGGCATTTATTTTTCTATTTTTCTAAAGTTCGTGATTACAAGCCATCAGACGATTTGTGGGACTAACGCCGCTAGTGTGAGAGAAAAGCATCCACCCTAACCGCCTACAGTTGAAGAGAGTGTGGAAAAGGCTTTCATCATCAAAGAATTGATGAACCACAGCTGCAGGACTCAGCTGGAGTTGAGTTTCTGGTAAAATAGGCGAACGCAACTGACTTTTGATAAATCCTCACCTACGTCTCGGTGACGAAAACTGTTATCTAAATTTCACCAATCTTTCCATATTTATTTTAACTGTTAAAGACTAATTCGTTATTAAAATTGTTACATGTTTTAAAAGTATATTATCAAAGTCGCTTCAGTTAAATATGTATAAAAGCAAACGTATGAGCCAGAATATTATATATATATATATATATATATATATATATATATATATATATATATATATATATATATATATATATATATATATATATATATATATATATATATATATATATGAATACTTAGACATATATTTACCTCTAAACAGAGCTATACCTTATAAGAGGGATTTCGTTGGATTACACCAACTGGGGGCTTGAACGGGCTAAACCATTGCTTAAATCCTTCAGAAAAGGCGACGGACCAGATATAATGCGTTAAAAATTGTTCAGCCCAATGCAACATTGTTCGTGACCTGGAAATATCTTGTGAAAGCTACCTTAAGGTAGAAGTGTCATTAATCTTCTATCTACATCTCTGCCAAGAGTAATTTTGCGCGCAGGTAGATACCTTGAAGCCAATATTAGAAACTCTTGAGTTTTGGTCACTGTTGGACCACTACTGCAAAGCAAGGGAGGCAATCCGTGACAGAAAGTTATCTTCACCTGTGCAGTTTTCCCATTGTGCGTTTAGTGTACAAACATTCCAGGTACCAGAGAGAGAGAGAGAGAGAGAGAGAGAGAGAGAGAGAGAGAGAGAGAGAGAGAGATAGATAGATAGATAGATAGATAGATAGATAGATAGATAGATAGATAGATAGATAGATAGATAGATAGATAGATAGATAGATAGATAGATAGATAGATAGATAGATAGATAGATAGATAGATAGATAGATAGAGAGGGAGAGAGAGAGAGGGAGAGAGAGAAGTAAAAGAGAGAAAGAGAGAACGAACGAACGAATTTTGGGAGGGAAAGAGAGATAGAGAGATTTTACTAGAAGATAAAAAGGTGAGTCTGCAACCCAGATTCCTTTCGGCTTTCTCTGGGTTATGTCATACGCCTCTTTACGAAAAGAACTTCTGTCTTGGATGGCTGATAATGTTGTTTGTTTTGTTGTTTTGTTTTTTTTTTTTGTTTCTTGGTGGGTTAAGGTCTCTAGAGGATACAGTAGCTGGCCCTATGCCCAAGCCTCCTTGGTCTCCTTTAACGAATTGCGTGAGAGGTTACACTGTTACTACTCGTTGTACCCCTTTAGGGCCCATGTAACACGCGAGTAATTTAATGATAAATTTAAATTATGATAAAGAGTTGTTTAAAACTACTGAAAAAAAATGTTTCAACTTATCACTCTGAGTGACCACAGAAAGAAATAATAATAGTAATAAAAATAACAATAATAATAACAACAATAATAATACGTGGGAGAACATTAGAAGAGTGTTTGTTATCACAAGTGAATCTCATGGAATCTGAATGGATGTGCCTAAAATCATATAAGCATATAATTGTGACACTCAAACTGTACATACGAGTATATTGACAAATTAATTCACTTTTAAACAGCTTAAAGGCATATGCATTTTGCAGACTTAAATTAGCATCTAATTATGTGTTTAGCAAACAATGCCCATACCAGCTTGTGTACACGTTGCTGCTTTGGCAAAACATATTTTTCTTCACTGTCATGAGAAGGTCAGCGGAATATGAAGACTCGCTGTCACGTGATTTTTTTGTAATGCTCTATGAGAAAACAAAAAAATATTGTGGTCAAACAGAATTTGTACTGTTAAAATCTACTGCTGTCATTTTTGTAATACTGTCTTAAAATAAATGTAGCTTGCGAATGGTAAATGTGGGTAAAGATGAAAGTTCAAATTATTCAGTATCTAGTTTATTTATCGCTTTTAAGAAGTGTTTTCGGATAAATGTAGTGGGTCACATTCATGTTCCACTGGGAGCCGTATTGTATTGTTTGAGCGTTGGATTGTGACGGCAGGAGATAAATTTATTGGATGTGGTTATGGTTGGCCAGAGTTGTGATCTGTTTTGAATGTGGGCAGCGGTTTATATGAGTAAGCTCGATTGTCGGGAGGCGCATCGAGGTTGTTTAAGGAGAAACAGAAACGAGATCGTTGCAGCAAGCGACATGTTTAGAATAGGGTGTGAAAAAAGTGATAGAGAGATATGTCGTCAAGTGTTGATAATTCGGACGAGCCAGAGACGAAAGGTGAAGCAGACATTAAGTTTATAGTGTTGTACAAACATTTAAAAAAAATTTTTATGCCATGGTAGTTAAGGGGCTTTGATTTGTTAGTAAGGACAGAATTCTTGTTTGCTGCAGATCGCTATGAAAATGATTATGCAAACATAATGACCCCAGTTTGTTGTACCGTTTAATAGAATTCATTAGGGATTGCACTGGTTGTTTTTAACTCTTCGTGTGGTTATAGTGATTGGCCGTTAATACGTAAAGGTAGTCCTATAGCAAATACTACAGTAGGGGAGTGAAGTGTTAGAGACTTCACTTTACTAGGCCTAGCACCGAGAGGTGGGGGTGAACAGTTCCCTTTTTCTTTCCTAACTCTAGAGAAAAGTCATGTACCAATTTACAGCTGGGTGGACTGGAACTTGATGATACCGTGAATTGAACCCGACACCTTAGCCGCGAGAGACCAGCGCTCTAACCACTCAGTCAATCGGACGTGGCATCCCTTAACAAAGTCTAGAAAGGGTGTTATTATTGTGAAGCTATAGGATTCTATGTGGTTCAGTGTGCTAATAGTTTGAAGCAATAATAGTGACTTTCGTGTGCAGTGGGAGCAAGGCATATATTTTGAACCTCTTTTAGTGGTAGTACATACCCCTTTATAACAGCCGTTTCTTTTTTCCCCTTTCATTCACTCCATCCTTCTTTATGTCTCATTTGTTTAGTCTACACTCCTTCTGTATAGATAAAAAGGGAGGAATTGTTGACACCGAGATTACAAATTAAGGAGGATAAAATACAACGACAAACAAACGGTAAGCAAGTTGATAAACAGTAGACGGAAGAAACAGCACTCATATAGATATTCAGAAAGATATACAGCCAACAATGGACTAGATCTTTGACTCAGTTTCTCACAATAATTCGCTTTCTTTCTTGTTGTCTTATAGTGCAATGTGTACTTGGAATATAGACTGCATGCACGCGTTAGAGTTGGTCTCCATAATGTGTTATAGACTTGACTTTGTCAACCTCAGACAACAATATAAGACACATAATGAGGATGTTATGAAGATGATAATTATCATGATGTGTATAATGTTCTTCTTTCTTCTTCTTCTGCGTTCGTCCTAAAAAGGACGTTTGTTACGTTGTGTCGCCGTTTACAGCAAAGCTGCGATATCTGCGCCTTTCGGCCCGCCGCATCCGTTTTCGGCACGGCATTTTTGGGACCGGGTTAGCCTTCCCTCTTCGATCCCGACTCTCTCTGCCAGACAGCAGTGATGCAGCCTGTTTCCAGGACCACCACTTGGAGGTGGAATAGGGTCTTGGTCAGCTCTGGTTCGCTGACCCTGACGCAAGCAGTCAAGCTATGGGTCACTTACTGCATTCCTCACTTTTGATGCATCTTCGGTCCCATATATAATGTTCGAAATAACTTTAATGAATGTGTCAGTGTAATTTATCTGCCTGCCAGATAATAAAGCGAGGCCTTCGATTTGCGGCGTTAGAGGTGAAAATAAATATCTCGTCATCTAATTAGTAATGTGCATGAGTGGATTGTGGCAATTCTAAAGCTGATACATGCGGCAAGCCAGTCTGTATTGGCGACGGCAGAAGTGCTTTTGATCTCAAATAGCGTATATTAGTCGCTTACTGATGACATTTATTGCTACACGATTATTGTGCTCAGGACCATAGCATTTCAAAACGAGCTTTTGACGGGGCTGGTAATCCCAACAAGTAAAAGTGATGCCACATAAACCACCATTGTAAGAGCATGCATAAGCTTAGTGAAGCCTGCCTAGAGACAATGCTGTAATTTTTACTTCATGCTCGGTAAGGAGCACATGTGTTAGCGCAGGCTCTCTTAGAACAACTACAGTCCTGCCTCCATGCTCCGTTTGGAGCGCCACGGAGAAAGAAGGAAGAAGCAGATAATAGCGCAGTTAATAAATTTTGCCCTCAAACTTTTACCATAAACCTCGTCATTTAAACATGACAATGATATACCTAAAAATATTTTTAAAAACAAAACTGTTTTCCTTCACTCTTTGGTTTTGTGTGAATTAAAATGTCATAGTTGGAGTCTTCATTGCCAATTTGCCGAGTGCTTCCAGAGATCAGCAATCTGCTAGCGATAATCGTGTTTTCGTAAACTCAGAAGGTTGCCTAACATTGCAAGACTTAAGACTTCTCTTAACGGCACTAAAAAGCTCTTAACTGAATACCAGAGGATTTCAGATTTTTTGGCAAAAAAGTAAAGGTTCATGTAACTACCGTGGTAGATAGAACGAGAATAGTTAGTGTGAATTCTACTACATCGTGATTCAAACGTCTATTTTTGAAATTTATATATCCTTACTTGTAAAGGATCCCGTTACACGCCCACAGTGGCATATTGGGAATATGGTGTTAGGCCCATATTTTCTTGACCATCGGCACACTAGGGTGATGTGGTAAGCATCACGCCGGCCGCCTTAACCTTCCTCAGAGTTGTTCTGGTACCCGATTCATGAGGGTGGGTCGACCTCGGAGCCGTTTGCGGTCTAAAAATCCCACCTCAACTGGGGATCGAACCATGGACCACAGAGCTAGGAAGCCAGTGCACTCACTGCGCTACCGCGGCTCCATCCTTACATGTATCTATTGTATATGTACATGAAACAAATGTCAAACAAGGAGCAATAACTACCATTTGAAAACAAAATAAGTTTTATCGTTTTATTTTTTAATTCCTAGGAATAAAATACTTACTTACTTACTTAGTCGTTCCCCTTCTACCGTGAGGTCTAGAGGTTTGGAAGAGAGAGAGCCAGACTATCCTATCGGCTGTCTTCCTCCTGGCCTGGTTCCATTCTAGTCTTCGGTCCTTCAAAGATTGTCTAATGTTGTCCTCCCAGCGGACTCTGGGTCGTCCTGGGGATCTGGATCCTTGGCTCTTTGTTTCCCATGCTTGTCGTGGTAGCCGATCTTCTCCCATTCTGCAGACATGGCCAAACCATCTTAGTTGGGACTGTTCTACTTGGGTCTGCAGGGGGTGGGATTTAAGGCCTTGACGTATCGTCTGGTTGCGTACCATGTCTCTTCTTGTTACTTCAACCACCATCCTCAGATACCTCATTTCTGAGGTTTGGATCTGGCTTTTGTGGGTTGTAGTCATTGCCCATGACTCGCATCCATATGTCAAGACTGGGACATAGGTGGAGCGGTATACAGCCATCTTCGTTTTCTTACCAACCTCTCTCTTGCTGAGGAATCCTCGATTTATGGCCTGAAAAAGTCTCCCAGCTGCTGCTTTTCGAGTGGCCAACTCTTCTTTGATGCCTCCCTTTCGGTCAATAATAGCTCCGAGGTATTTAAAGTGGTCTACCTGCTCCAGGACCTGTTCTCCCAGCTTAATCTGTTGTCTTCTTTCTTCTCGTGATATCACCATGGATTTTGTTTTAGAGCTGCTTATGACCATCCCTCTCTTCTCCAGCTCTTCCTTCCAGACTTGCAGGTTGAATTGGAGATGTGCCTCTGATTTAGCAATCAGGGCAACATCATCAGCAAATGCCAGCTCCGAAATAAAATAAAATAATTTAAAATCTTAAGTGGCAGTTATATTGTCAGACTCTCAAGCCATGCTTCGGAAAGTTCAGAACGGATGGCTGCGGCAGGAATGAACCACATCAATAGAATCCTCAAGTCTTCAAGAACTGATGTGGATCTACTGTCCTGGTCATGCAAGGGTACGTGGCAATGAGAGAGCTGACAGATTGGCCTCGAGAGCACCCATAGTGGGTACACTGGACATGATAAGGGAGAGATACTAAGGGCAATTAATGATCGCCTGCTGGATAATGACACTGCAATGGATGAATCAACAAGTCTGACACTTTATGATTCTCAGTTTTAATTTGTGAGATAACTGTTTGGATGTCAGTATATGTTTCATGTTGTAGAATGTAGCTTTGGCCATTCCTATTCTCTTCTTGATTTCTGTTTCACATTTGCCATCTTCTGTTATTATATGACCAAGATATACGTAGCTCTTGACTTGTTCCAGGATTTTCCCATTTACGCTTATCTTTAATGTAGGTTTATCGTCTGTTTTGCTAATTATCATAGTTTTTGTTTTCTCAATATTAATGTCGAGTCCATATTCATGACTTATACTGTTCACTTGCTTCACTAGTTCTTGTAACTAGTTCTTGATTCTGATTAACATTAACAATAACAATAAAGTGGCTAATACACTGACGGTACATGAGATAACAAACATTGCTTGCTGCCTGCTATTAACATCATGTATTGAAAATACCTGGATCTCACGCTGAACTGTAACGATTTCAAAATAGGAAGTGACTTTTTTTTTTTTAAATTAATGAAGAAAAATATCCCGTTCAACCTCTGATGGGTTATAATTAGGATATATATTGTTTTCAATTCCAAATAATATGAACAACTGCCGATATGAGAAAGTGGCATCACATTTGTCAAATCATTGTAAATAGGGACAATCACAATTGTGCTTATACGTTAAATAAATAAAAAAAAAATAATAAAAATAAACAAAGAAAAAAAAAAATCAAGAAGAAACTCTGAACAAAAAGTGGAGGGGTGTAAAGGCCTGGTGGTTCCAGTTATATAACTGACTTTAACAGATATTTAATTGACTTTCATCTGTTAAAAATCATATGCATTGTAAGAACAGCATCAGACAGGAAGTGACTCTTCAATCACCAAATAGAATACCGGACAAAGGAAAGAAAAACAAACGTTACGGCAACTGGCTCTTCCTCAAGTAAAATACGTATAAAAACAGTAGAAGAAAAAAATGAACACTAATCTAGCAGCATTACAATCACAAAGAAGGATTTTAATCGTTGAAGATAACTGATGTAGTTCCTCTGGTAAATTCAAATCTGAAATACCGCGCGAACCGGATGAAAAACTAAACCGGAAGAGTTAAACAGTAGAAACGAGACAAAACATAAAGACAGGCGGCAGTAAAATATGAGAATAATAAAATAGTAATTAAAACCACAAAATAAATAAGTAACGATACAATAAAAGCGTTAGGAACCACTTTTATTATAATTATGAACTAACTGGACTGGAAAGTAGAAAATAAATTGGCCATATATTATGTTGCTTAAAATAAAACTGGATGACCATTTACCATTAATCAGTAATCTCGTCACAACCAACACGGAAAACATAAATTCTTACATAAAAACTGTCTCTTTGTGTTTGTTTCTTAGACTTTAAAGAACTAAACAACTACGTATCCCCATTTTACTAATTGTTCAAGCGAAATTTCCTTAAGGAACAATTAAATAAAGCCGTCAGCTTTTCGGGAAAATAGGGAAAAGGCGTACATTGCACCGTGATTCTCACCATGAGCACCCATTAAAACTGCGCAGGCCTTGAAATCGTATCATGGTGCATATTGACCATTGACCAGAAATAAAGATAGGTTTGACTACAAAGATCCATCATTGCAGTTGACATGGAATGAAAACGAATGAAAAGATCACAAGGGAATTTGTCCTCACCATAACATGCAAACAGAAAGAGCTAGCCCAAGATAACTACCACCTCCCCCCACCCCGCGTCATATTTTGTAGGGTTACTTGCTCATTATTTTAGATGACACTAGATCTCCTTCGTCTAAAAAAGGCCGTTATAATCCTAACTTGTGAGCTGCCTGATTGTTACACGCTTATTCTGGATTTTCGTTTAGTGTGCGTTCTTACTACAGTCGCTCTTAACAGAATACTGTATGTTACCCTAATTATTCTTAATTCGATTAGCTTAACTTACTTTAACGTTATATGTACCTATGTGCAGGTACAGTGTGTCAGTTTCTGTTCTTTTATAAATCTTATATTCTCAGTCACTGTGACGAGGTCAGTTGTGTATTTTTCATAACTGTTGTTCTCTCCGGCAGTATCACTTAATTTCTTCCCTTTTCTCACTCATCGTCCTATTTTTTGCATATTTTATGCCCTTACATTTTTTGCCTAGCCCCTCCCATACTTATTTACGCTTTGCCAGGTGAATCGCAATAATACCAAGCTAATTAGACAAGTCAGTGGATAATACTTTTATCGCTTAAGTCGTCTAGCCACCTTCGATAGAGATGATCTTTGTTGACACAAGGTGGTCGCGCACGATCGAGGAAAAGACAGCCAGACTGGCTGTCTAAGAAATCCGTCTGAGGAATGTACCCAAACACAGATGATATATGTCATCGCTTCCGCTGGACCATCTCTGTATCAATAATACAGATAACTTGTCAGAGGAGACAATATGGGCGGAAGGTATTAGCCCAGGAAATGAGTTCACCGATGTGTTTGTGAGTTTGCATAAAAGTGCAATCGGAAGTATTACAAGATTTGTGGAAGAGATCAGGAGTTTAAATTTTAAAATTGATATTTTAAAACACGCGGGGGATAGAAGTGATCTAACACCCCGACCCACATAGTTCTAAAAAGATTGGATTGGTTTAATTTCAGAGACGGAACAGAAATTGGATTTCATTGGCAAATTCGTCGGAAATATTGTATGTGACTTGGAGCAAAAATTGAGATTTATAATCTTACAATTTGAGACTTAGACACACTGCACTGCTAAACGTCAAAGTAGCAACTCCTGAGAGAGAGACAGAAGAGAATAGGACTTAGATTCTATACGAAAGGACCAGGACAGTGTATTTGGGCAACTTTGAAATTTAAAATTAAACCTGCATTTTTAAATACAAAGACTGGAGACTTAAGGAATCAGAATCAAGTCATAAGAGGGATTCTAAAATAATCCCAGACCCAGTATTCGAAGCATCTAACCTAAGTTGCTGTGTCCATTCTAACTGTGCCAGGAGATTGTAGATCCCATTTGGGGTAAGCTGTGAACCTATATTTTACAAATGTGAATTTGACATGTTTTTCATGCTAAATGGTTATATATGAGGCTGGCAACCTCAATATATGAAAATAGTATATTCATAAACCACTACAGCAAGCGCATGGTGATTGCTTCATGCTAATTCATACAGAAAAGCGAAAGTAGCAGCAGCCCCAGACTCCGAATGGAGCAGGGATGAGTGCATCCCTGTGCATCAAGTGTATAGTATCATTTTGTGAGACATATTTACCTTGTTAATTGTAACGGAACAGTGTAACAAGAGAGGCAATATTTTGCCTAAGAATATTAGCAGAAAAATATACAGAGGTCCAAAAAAGTATGTATATGTGCTTCATTGACTATAAGAAGGCTTTTGACAGAGTCCATCATGAGAAAATAATTGAATGCCTCGAAGACATAGGTATTGATGGAAAAGATATAAGAATACTCAGTAACCTTTATTGGGAGCAAACTGCAACAGTAAGATCTGGAAGGAATTATTCACCATACATAGACATAAAAAGAAGTGTCAGACAAGGTTGTGTGCTGTCCCACTGCCTATTTAATTTATACACCGAAAAAATTTTCAAACAGATACAGGAAATACCAGGACTGAACATCAGTGGAAGGTCAATAAACAACCTTAGATATGCAGATGATACAGTGTTGTTAGCTGAAAGCGAACAGGAGTTACAAGAACTAGTGAAGCAAGTGAACAGTATAAGTCATGAATATGGACTCGACATTAATATTGAGAAAACAAAAACTATGATAATTAGCAAAACAGATGATAAACCCACATTAAAGATAAGCGTAAATGGGAAAATCCTGGAACAAGTCAAGAGCTACGTATATCTTGGTCATATAATAACAGAATATGGCAGATGTGAAACAGAAATCAAGAAGAGAATAGGAATGGCCAAAGCTACTTTCAACAACATGAAACATATACTGACATCTAAACAGTTATCTCACAAATTAAAACTGAGAATCATAAAGTGTTATATATATTCTGCATTTCTGTATGGTGCAGAAACATGGACGATGAATAAGCATTTGGAAGAAAGAATTGAGGCTCTTGAAATGTGGATATATAGAAGAATGGGGCGTATCTCATGGAAAGAGATGAAAACAAATAAGGAGGTCCTAGAAAATCTAGGTATGAAAAGAGAACTAATGAGGGAGGTCAAAGTTCGGCAGCTAAAATACTTTGGCCACATAAAAAGGCATAACACCTTGCAGAAGACCATAACAGAAGGGAGAGTTGAAGGCAAACGTGCAAGGGGAAGACAGTGCTATAAGTGGGAAGATAACATCAAGAGATGGACAGGAAAGAGTCTATCAGAGTGCACCACCAAGACAAGAGACAGAAGACGTTGGAGATCCATTACAGCCAACCTTCGTTGTGGAGATGGCAACTGATGATAATTGTAATTCCGTGTTACCGGGGCCCGAAAGGGAAGCAAAGAATAGTAACACTGTTCCATGCCATGCATGCCGTAGAAAGCGACTAAGGAGGGTTGGGCATGGGGCTGGTTCAACAAACATGGACAAGTCCATTACGGAAAATAAAACACAGCCATCCAATACAGGGGAAGGTCCTCTTGCAGGAAGGCGTATGATGCAATACAGAGAAAGCCGAAAGGAGTCTGTGTTACTGACTAACCTTCTTTCTTCTAGGAGAACTTCCAGATTTGGCACCTGGAATGTTCGGAATTAAACGAACAAGGGAAAGTGGCACAAGTAGCAGCAGAAATGCAGGAATATAAAATAGAGGTTCTGTGAATGTGTGAAACAAAGTGAAGGGGGTAGACAAGAAGAAACTCATCACAGGTGAATTGCTGCTGTCCTCAGGACATGAAGACGACGATGGCGATGGATAGGACACACACTGAGGAAACCGGTTGATAGCATTACAAGGCAGTCCTTGTTCTGGAACCCCCAGGGAAAGAGAGGCAGAGGTAGACCAAGAAGCACATGGAGAAGAGAGCTGGAAACAGAGGTGAAAATGATGAGGAGAACATGGAAAGAACTTGAGATGATGGCACGTGACAGGAGGACTTGGCATGTGTTTGTTAAAGGCCTATGCTCCTTTGGGAGTGAAGGGTTATGAATGAATGAAATCTATGCTCATGCTGACGGATCAGTTGTTTAGTTCTTAATATCAGATTTACTACTGTGTCACTGGCATAAACAAGTGAGCTTGGAATATACTCTTTATGTTCTGTTAGTCGTGAAATGTCAGTAATTGTTGCACACTGAGGGGCAGTGACAGCTGCAATGCAGATATGACAGGCAGTATGTTGCTTTAATACACTGTTTACACAGTAGCCATTTAAATAATGAATAGCATGGACCTAAGCTGTGCTTTCTATTTCTATTTCTACATCTGACAAATCAACATGCTGCTCGGTGTGTGTAACAATTGTTGTATTCATATCAGTACAATCAAGCAAAAAGTCATTATCATCTTCGTCGTAACTACTTCCACGTGTAGTCATGAGGAATTGTGACAAGCAGATAGTTCTCAATCTATGTTTGAACTCAAAAGGAGTGTGGTGGATTAACACCGGGGAGGTTATTGATGGTAAATAAATTAAAAACTAAGTGTCAACAGCGCGAGGTCAAGTTATGTAAGACCCTGAGTCTAATAGTTGAAAATGGTGTTGATGAGTTCTCAGGGTACCTAACGCTAACTCCCTCAGATCTCACGCTGTGCAATATTTTTATACTATTGTGTGATGTTTGTTATATGGCTACGTGTCTAGGGTAATGCAAATGTAGTGATAAATGCCTGAAGAAAACAAACACAACTTTAACTCAATGAAAATTGAATTAACAAGACTGGGGTTAAAGTTAGAATATTATATTACAATTTTAATTTCCTGTACCTCAAATCTTTTGGGACATGAATGTTTAAAACTTAAAACGAAGTGTGTTTATGTACAGCATTAAATAAATATGAAGGACATCTTGTCCATAAATGTCACTACCAAAATGTTTATAGAATTTTATTCACTGCTGAAACAATACTGTCTTATGAAGTGTCACTACTTGGATTGACTGGGTGTCTCATCATTTCACAAAACAGTTTATAGTAGCGTGTGGAGAATACAACGTGATGAATTGACATAAGCCTGCAATCTTATGGCTTATCTTGTGGTTCCTTTGAAGATATATGACTTGCTGGAAAATACACACTCGTTCACTACAGTGTTCTCTGGAGGCAGATGCGACTATAACATTCAAGCAACCAGCATGTTGCCTCGAAACTCTGCAGCTCCAGGTTATGGCTCACTGGGTAATATATGACTCAACCCTGCAACAAGAGGAACAGGCCTCCCTAAGTACTCTATATACATATGTGTATCTCCACAACTATCAATTAAACATCATTAAACATGCGTTGTGATCAGATAAAAGAGCTACCCAAAATAGCTACAGTCCCTAATTTTAATTGTGACTGCTTCATAATCAGGGGGTATCTTCTTCGTCCCACATGGTTTCAACGCCCCTGTCACTTTAAATCTTCGTTATCTTCAGCTGGGATACACTCTTTTCTTTTTCTCTTTCTAGTGATCTGTTAATTCTTTTCATATGAAATATTATTTATTTTTAAAGTTATTAGAACCTGAGGTCTGCCGAAGACTGCCAGTGGCTTCCTGGTCTTACAGTCGTAATATTTTATATAACCATTTTCCAACACAATGTACTCTCATTTGCTTCATAAGTCTACTTAGGCATGCCTGTGCTCCTAGTATGTCGCAAGCTTCCACAAAGGCAAATGTCGCACAACACAAAATTTGTGGGCGCCCTATCTGGGTTGGCCTATACATATTAATAATAATATATATATACATCAATAAAAGTGTTTATCTTACCGCAATCAATGAAATATTTCACAAGTATAAGTTTAACTAGCGATCAATGGCACAAGTTCAGATCGCTGACTTCCAAACTGCAAATGCAATTGGTCACCAATTTGCTCTGCGTCTGCTCTTAACCCTTCTTGGAGGAAATATTTTTTCAAGTGGCACTTATGCTTAGCAAAGCGTTCGTTTTATCCCCCCTCTTCCTAGACTAACCTCAACCAATCAAATCAAGTCAAGCCAATTTGACTTTCTTTCAAAAAACGCGTTTAGAAAATGTAACATCCAAAGCTTTTCAAAGTTGAGCGGTTACCACTGTGAATGTCTGTCTGTCTTCAATTTTTATTTTCAACGATATCTCTTTTGTTATTGAAGCGATTTTAAAGATTGAAAGTGATTATTAACCGGACACTTGTCCTTTATCTAGCCAGTATGTTTTCATCTACTTCTTTATCCTAGTTTTCATCTTTGTACTTTTCCTTCTTTATTTATTCAGAACAACTTACTTTTACTCTAAGGCAAGCTAACATATTAAAAAGATTAATATGGTATTCCAATAAACCATATTATCGTTTCTGTCCTTTCCTTTTATTTATTCTTCTATTAGAATACAATACATTATCTACGTTTTTCTTGCCCCCTTTCTCTGCCCTGCACGCATTTGGTTTGTTAGTTTCAGTTTCACAATGCACAAGTTAGGTTAGATATTTTTTTTCATGTTAACCCCCCTTTCCTCTCTCGCCCGTTCTTAGAAAACGAACAACGCGTTGGCCGGCCTTGGGTAAAAAAAATTTCAAACATGTTGTAGTTAGTTATAGTTACAACCTGTCTCTTAATAATAGGGCGGGTGTCTATGCGGTTTCTGGGGGATAGGTACCCTCTTCCAACTTATGGTTAAAAAAAATCAAGGAGTGTCCAATTCTAAGCTGAAAGTTTGACCTTTGTCCTCAACGATTTTCAAATATAATAGTGGGGTTAAAAGTTGTAAAACTACGTTACTAGATTTCGAATCGGGGAAATTTGAGGGGGGTGTCACACGGAGTTCGTTTTACTACAAGGAGTTGGCACTGCATTATTTAATCTCATGGAGCTCAAAAAATTCTCCAAGCAGTCTTACTCACACGTGATGTCAGCAAGAAACTGAAATTTCCACTCAGCATGCCCTCTGCGAGATCAATCACAGATGTGGTGGACAAAAGGATGCCTGTCTGAAATGGTTTCCATGCTCCTTGCTTTCCAACTGAAAGCGTTGTAAACATTGGAATCACAAGTCGTAACATTTCAACAGCATTTGCATACCTATCTGGAAGCAGCTTAGTCAGAGCCATGACACGACTGCGACTTGACATTAAATCAAACCATTTAGATATCGCCTCAATGAACCAGGCAGTTGTCTGATTATTCACAGGTCTGCCCTCCTTTTCTACCATGTAGTGGATCCCTGCACTGACAGATACACTGAAAAAGTGAAGTGACTGTAACACCTTCATCTTCTCAAAATGTCCAGGGCAGAGTATGTCACCAGTGCAATGAAAGCTCCTCTTGCTTTTTGTATTCTTATTTTGATATCACTGTCTGTCCCTCCAACTGTGTCTATATTGCTGCCAAGATATGTGTACGATTCTACATCTTGTATTCATGTTTCTTCAAGTTCAACCCTGTTATCATTACGTGCATTTATTCTCATTATTTTTGTCTTTTCCCTGTGTATTTTCAGACCCAATTGCTGTGACCTCTCCTTGAGTGTTTTTAATTTGTCCTGCATCTGATTACGGTTATGGGACAGAAGAGCCAAGTCATCTGGATTCCATTTCTGTTGTGTGTTGTCGATGATCTCATAACCCAGTCTATTGCTAGTAAGAAAAGAAATGGAGACAAGAGGCATCCCCGTCGCACTCCTGTTCTTATCCCAAACGGTTCTGTAAGCTGTCCTTCGTGAAGAACTCTGCATGTCACGTCTTAATATGTTTTCTTTATTAAATTAATGATCTTCAGGGGAACTCTATAATGCCTCATCAATTTCCAAAGTGATTCTCTGTCTACACTGTCAAATGCCTTTTCGTAGTCCACAAATCCGATGTATAATGGTGAATTCCATTCCAGACTTTGTTCAACTATTATTCTCAAAGTGGCTATCTGGTCTGTATATGATCTATGTTGTCGAAAACCTGCTTGTTTATCTCTCAGTTTTGCAATCATGATAAACATTGCAACTTTACGTTTGGATATGGCATTACAGGAAACAGTTGAATGCACACTGAGCAACTGCCATGATATTAAACAAAAGCTATTAGCAAAGTATATAAGTGTCAGAATTTACATTTACTGCAGAAATAAAAACAATGGTCTTAAACAGCATGCTCGAATCTCTGGTCCAAAATATGTAATTAGATTTTGTTAAAACTATCTGTACATTGTCTCATTTTTAATGAAAACAAAAACTGGTGTGAACATCTGGATCTAGTAAAACTGTCAGTGTCTACAACAGTCATTCACCAGTTTCCACATTTCAAACTAGGTAAATAGTTCATTTCGAAGGGAGTATGTTTTGCTAAGTGTTGCAATTCTAACGGAATATTTGTTGCTAAATAGTGGAATTCTAATGGAATACAAATTTCAACGGAGTATGTGTTAAAAATTCACGCTACTGATTCTATTCAATAAACCGGTAAGTAAACTAGTTTTCTTCTTTTTGTTTTGTTAGTTGAAATACAAAGAATAGTACAAATATGTGCTACTGTATTTGCGTCTAATTTTATTTCAAATTATTAGTTAACCTAAACGAAAATGCAAATTGGGTCTGAAACTCGCGATTGGGTCCATTTTCCTACGCCAAAGATGGCGGCCAAATTTTAATTCGCGTAACTCTCTATATAAAGGGGCTCTAGGTACACCTAACCGTTTTCTACTAAACTTGATCTTCTTTCTGTAGCTTCTTCTGTACTTGTGCTTACGTTTTTATAGAAGCACTGGGTAAAAATAGCTTATGGATCAACATTATGTTGGAGGCTGGATGTTACATATTTTGAACTTTCCTATGAGCCTGCTTCGGTCTAAGATCTGCAGTACTTTGTCTACGATCACTTCATCTTTGTTTGTTTTTTATTTTTGTTTTGTTTTGTTAGTTTGTTCACCTTTTGTGTGTCTTTAAATTAGGTACAATACATCCTACCAGGATCTTTAATACGTTGTTCAATGAAAGTAGAAACTCCCTGGTTTGACACCATGAATATGACCTCGGATGACTCATTTCCTGATCGATAGGCTTCTAACATTCTAAAGTTTGAAGCTCATTCTGCACCAGCTGATAATTTCATCCAAGCGTGCCAAGATTCTCTGAGCCTAGTTTTCATCCGATGTCAGAGTTGGACTGTCATCCATGAATGCTTTAAGCTGTGACATACGACACGCTCTTTCACACATTTTTCAATATCAACGCTATTACTACATAGGCGACTGCTACAATTTTAAAAGTTCATTGCCTATAGATGTGTTATCGTTTTGAGTGGGCAACATATTGTAAACTAAACTCTATTACCCATAAGTGCGTTTGGCAACAAACCCGCAAAATGAAATTTTAGTTGAATGTAATGTTGATTAGATGATAAATTAATATGAAACAAATATAAAGGTATGTTATCAGGCACTCGTAGGAAATAAAGAAGTAGAACACTAGACAACAGAAAAACAACAGACGTGAGTGGCTTACCCAGGATTTGAACCCTGGACCTTCCGTTCGACAACCCCGCCTAGCCATGCAAGCGAATCACACTATCCTCCCTGCCATCTACGGATCGCCAAAAAATGATGTTTCAATGACAGGTCATTAGTGCGAACCGCAATACACGACACCGGAAGTCCACCATGGACAGTTTAGCCTATTAATGACGCAATCACTTCTGTTGTTTCCCTATCATGCAGTATAGGCCAGTCCAACATGGACTTGCATGGCTAGGCGGGGTTCTCGCACGGAAGGTCCAGGGTTCAAATCCAGGGTAAGCCACTCATGTCTGTTGTTTTTCTGTTGTCTAGTGTTCTACTTCTTTATTTCCTACGAGTGCCTGATAACATACCTTTATATTTGTTTCATATTAATTTACTGTTTACAGGCCTCGGGTTTCCCTTCTTTATGTGTAATAAATGATTAGATGATAGCATATTCAATACAAGGAAATGTCGAAACTGTCCTCCTTCCACACAATCTGCCTAAGGAAAATTCTCCGAATCTTTTGGCCGAATACCATCAGCAACCAAGAACTACTTATTCGGAGTAACCAGGAGGACATGCACACCATCATAGCTGGCAGACGCTGGAGTTGGGTTGGCCACGTCCTCAGAAGGGACCCTGATACCATCACAAGAACAGCTATGCTATGGATCCCCGAGGGAAAACGAAAGAGAGGCCGACCAAAAACAACTTGGCGGAGGACTGTGGAGGCCGAGATGCAAAGAATGAACCAGAGTTGGGGCACTATACGAAGGATAGCCGCCGACCGAGCAAATTGGAATCAATTTGTTGCTGCCCTACAAGATGACACCAGACGTGATGGCCACTGACTGCTTTGACTGCTTTGACGGTTGACGGCTATGGATCAAAGAAAGAAGAAGATATTCAGTAGAGAATATAAAATGATGGCTTGGCACATCAAAAGTTCAGTTTCACTCTGGTCTGCATCTTGATACAGCAAAACGCATGTCGTGAAATATTCTAAATCCACATACATAAATTAAAAAGTAAATGTAAAGCCAACGAATTAATACAATAAAAGGAAAGAAGAATGGTTAAAGACCAGTGCTTTTCCAATAGCGCATCCGTTGTATAACGCCATAATGGCTGAACCAAAAATCCCCTTTGTTTATGCTCCGTCTACAAAATTGTAACGCTTTCACATTTGATAGTAAAGCCTACTGCATCGATACACGCGTTCTACAAATAAAACTAGTACTATCTTTCTTAGAAAACCTTGAGATAGACACACTGCGTAATGACCTAGATTTAATATTCCATTCATGTCATTTATGCTCTACGTAAACTAAAAGACAGATGGACTTAGGATAGAGAGAGAGAGAGAGAGAGAGAGAGAGAGAGAGAGAGAGAGAGAGAGAGAAATGTACTGAGGAACGCATGCAACACTAACACGCAGTCGCGCGATATAAAATAATGCCACCCCCAAGCGAAAGGCATGAAGCACTAACTTTTTTTTCAAATAAACAGTGGCAAAAAAAAAAAAAAAAACACTACCAATACACGGTTAGGTTTTGAAAACATGTTTAATGCTTATTAGGAAACATGACATTCTACAGTTTTACGTCTGAAATCCTGACATTATACTGACAGAACAGTCGAAAAGGCAGGACAGGTGGCGGTTCTAAACATAAAAATAAAAAAACAAATACACGACTATCCTAGAAAATACATATTTTGAACGCAGCCACTTAGCTCCATTAAATTTATATATTTGGGTTCCTTAGGACTTGCTGACAAAGAATATGTTAAGTGTTACGCAAATAGTCTAGGAATTAACAAATTATGGCCAAAATAAAATAGTGAGGGTGTCAGACAGCACCCGATCATATTTGCTCAGTGGCATGTTTTAAAACCACCATTTTACGGGAAATAGGCCAACAAGTTAAATCCTATTTGATTGGCTAGAATAATATGTAAGGCGAAACATGATTAGTCGAATGCAAATACTATTTTTGCTTGTTAGGGGAGACGGTAGGAAGGGTACATTCTTTTCAAATGCTTTTGTAAATATGGCCCCATTGGCTAGACCATTCGATATAGTCAATTAGGAGCGTCAGTTCAGTGCCACATTTTGAAAATAAACTTATTGAACAGCAAGTGCGTTGAGATCCAGCTCATATTTTTCTAAATAAAAGCCTGGGACAGAGGCAGATCGGAATTGTGCCATATTCATCGCCAGTCAACGTATTTGTTTATTATTTCCATGAATTGTGGTAAGCTAGACATTTGATATCTTTTGATGAAAATTGAATGTGAATTGATAATGTATGTCTGTATGTGTGTGGTTCAATAATAAACAAAAGGCAAAACCTATATATTGCTCCAACATGAACAAAACTTGTCGCAGAGGAGTGAAACTGCATGGGACTGCCAAATAGTACTCTGACATCTATCTTATTGAATAGAAGAAAAAAATGCTGGAATTGCAGAGGCGTTGTAACCATTAGGGAGAAGAATACTGGTGTAAATTGTTTCAGATGAAGCTAGCAGTTGGACTACCGTGCTGAACTCTGTGTTTGTTATGTATTGTGTTTCAGTGTGGAAATAGATTATAAATTAGTTCTGAAGGGAGGTACAACCTTCTTGTTTCAGGGACCGTGGTCCTAAACTATTAAAGCAGCACCTGGAATGAGTTTTGCTGAATCCAGAGGCTGATAGCATACTCCTTGGTCCAGATAGCGACCAGTGTTGGTCCTCAAGAATACGGTGAAGCAAGCGAGCAGAAGAGACTATTTCCTGCCGCCCTCACAGAAGATAAGATCTCGTGGCCAGAGCAGCTCAATCTTATGTACCCCCCTCTCTCTAAAAGTGACCGTATATTACATAAAGAGGGACAAGTAATTGTTTTTAATGACAGGAACTGTGAACTTTTCCAATACTATTTCCACCAGAAACAGGCACATGAAGTCATGATGATAAACAACCACCTAGTTTGAAAAAGCCAGTATTACCTCAGAGTACCACATCACTACTTACACACATATTGTGATAATAATAATAATATATGTCAATACACAAATTCTATCTATAAATTTTGTACATACAACTTGTAATTACATTTGATTGTGATTCCTGGTTCACTTTGTAGTTGAATCAGGATATCTATTATTGAAAGAAATTAATACATATATTTTTAAACTTTAACGCTTGACTCATTTAAGATAGTCTTATAGAGTGTTCCATGTATGTGAGTGTCACAGTGTTGTAAAGAGTTGTGGATTAAACTAAATTGTTTATCTGTCTGTTGGTTGTTGTGAACATACACTTCATCACTTTCATAACCCTAGACATTCAACGTAGTCATCACAATATTCCAGAATAATTCTGACTGAGGTATAAATGTGGTGGCAAGTAAGGCTATCTGTAATACACCACACTGATTAGATGCAGATACCTTCACAGCTGATCTCAGTCAGTACACTAAGTCCCCTATAGATATTTATATCATCCCACTTTACCACAACGCACAAGTCTTAACGTTTTAATTAACATTATACTGTAACCGGGCTGGTTACAACATCAATGTAAGAATGTGTATGACCGGGTCAGTTGGCCAGTCAATTGTGTTGTGCGCAGGTAAATATTTTGACGAGAGCTAATCCTTTATACGTTTCTGTTCAAGTGTTTACAGGCCTTCCGCCTGAGTTGGAGATTCTTGACTGAAGTTTATTTTTCTTCCCAAGTTCGTTCTTACCCTTTTAGGTTTAGTGATATTCAATATCGTATAATGGTTTTCAAATGTTCTAACTGTACGTTCCAAATAAAACACAGCAATGTAGAAAATTCAATCAGAGTTTATTTTGATGTCATTAGACAAGCACTGCAAATTTCACAATGAAAATATATATCCACAAGGAAAAATATATCCACAAGGAAAATATATCCAACAGAAGAATATAAAAACTCTTCAACTTAAAAACTTGTCTTGATAATCTCAAAGACGAAGTTCACCTAACGCTACAACTGCCTAGCAAAAATTTCTTCTATCTAATCCTTCTTCTAAATCTAAAAACTATAAAAACTATGAACTATCGCCCACATCTCTCCTTTTATATGCAGCTGTTTCCTTTTCCCGCCATTTTTCACACGACTCATTCTTTTTTTCACACGTATCAATTTTCTACACACGTCTCTCTGTTTTCGACATTTTGCACACGACTTTCTGTTATTTCGACTTTTGGGGCATCTCTTTTTTATATCAACAATGGAAAAAAAAAACAAAATAGCAACTCTCACTTCACAAAATTTTCCACTCAAAAACACGCATTCTATTTTATTTTCTGAGACAGCTATACCATGCCTCTCATCGCGGTGACTGCTATCTGAACTTAACATTTATACTGCGTTTTGTGCAAAAACGCCTTATCTGTTTAACGTCTGTTATTCTTATTCTATGTAATGTTATAACTCGTATAAATGGTAGTGTATGCCAAGCGGTTACAATACGCTTTTGTCCAACTTATTACACGCTGTATCAGAATCTTACGAACTACTGAGAATACAGAAAAATATGCATGTATGTTCTCCGTGTACTGCCCCGGGGGTCTCTGATGAGAATATGACTACTGCTCCCCCGGGCATGTCATACAAGACGATTAATAGGAGGCGGTGAATAAAGCTGGCAACATCATCATGTAACACTAAAGGCTACATAAACCACCGCTTCTAAAGCATGTGAATGCTTGGTGCAGGCCTACTGCAAAAGGTGGCTCCATGCCCTTATAAGGAGCGAAACGGAAAATGACAATGATGCGTATATTTGCTAGTAACAGTTGATATCAGCGTCAGTAGAACACTTACTGCTCTGTGATTGCCTGGGTGGTGGATGGTTGAATGGCCTCTAGATATAGAGGTTAGCTGTTAATGCTGAATAATCAGCCGTGAACCAAAACAGGTGGTTGTCACTGAGGGCGAGGTGGGATAGTTGCGAGGGACAGCTGTCTGTATCAAATCACCTCTGATGCTTTATGATGTGACAACCAGCGAGATGGAGGCACTTTAACTTCTTCCCTCCCTACTGCCTTGTGGGTTTTTTTATTTTGGTCAAACGCTAGAGACAACCGTACACAAACCGACGGAAAGCAACGGGAAACTACCGTCGTATTATTCTTTGTACAATCATGAATCAAATCAACTTCCTAGCAAAAGACTACGACGTTAAGTGGGATTCCAGAGGAATCACCTCGTCCGGTAGGGAGCATCATGAGCTACAGGTGATACCCGATCGTCATCAAGCTACTGTTAGCAAAATTAGAATTAAAGATAACTTAAACATAGGAACTTGGAATGTCAGGACACTAATGCAGACTGGAAAATTAGATAACATCAAGATGGAAATCGAAAGAATGAATATAAATGTATTGGGGCTATGTGAAATGCGATATACCGGAACAGGTGAAATATATTCTGACAATTACAAAATAATTTATTCTGGAGGAAATAAACATGAAAGAGAAGTAGGCATAATATTAGATGCAGAAAGAGCAAGAACAGTAAAGGGATTAGTTAAACTGAGTAGCAGACCAATTGATATCAATTTTATACAAATATATGTCCCAACAGCAGATAGTACAGAAGAAGAAATAGACACATTTTACAGTGAACTTGATATGGCAATGACTCAGTGTAAATCTCATGAGACAACTGTTATACTTGTAGACTTCAATGCAAAGGTTCGAAATGAAAAAGTTGATGATGTGACTGGTGGTTATGGCCTGGGAGAAAGAATGAGAGAGGTGGCAGACTGATAGAGTGGGCAAGAACGCATGATATGATAGTAGGAAGCACCTGGTTTAAGCAGCATCCTAGATGCCTTTGGACGTGGAAAGGTCCAGGGAACAATGTTCATAATTAGATTGACTACATACTAATATGCAGGAAATTTAGAAACAGTTTGAAATCTGTGAAAACTAGGCCAGGAGCAGACTGCAACTGCGATCATATACCAATAATAGGAAAACGTAGAATAAAATTGAAGAAAGTAAAGCGAG
The DNA here is from genome assembly GCA_024509875.1 of Oreohelix idahoensis. Classification (NCBI taxonomy): domain Eukaryota; kingdom Metazoa; phylum Mollusca; class Gastropoda; order Stylommatophora; family Oreohelicidae; genus Oreohelix; species Oreohelix idahoensis. The sequence goes on along the minus strand of JAMPIV010016595.1, from coordinate 77,930 downwards.
CTTCAAACAACATCAAATTAAACTTAGCCTTGCTTAAATCAGATAAGGAAATGAGTGAAAGATACAACATTACAATACAGAATAGGTACAATGCAATAGAAAAATACAGAGTATAGAACAGTGGGAAAGGCTAAAGGAATCAATACATCAAACATCAAAAGAAATCGTACCAGAAGTAAATAGGACTGCCAAGAAGAAGTGGATGACAGATGAAATGTTAAAACTGATGGATGCAAGAAGGAAGAAGAAGCAAGACAACGAAGAATATGACAGACTAAATAAGGAAATAGTAAACAAATGTAAAACAGCAAAAGAGTCATGGCTAAACCAGAGCTGCAGAGAGCTTGAAGTGCAGAACCGAAAAGACACAAAATCTATGTACATGCAAATAAATAAGTTAACAGGCAGAAGGACACAAACAGTCACTGACCGATTGAAATAAAAAGAAGGAACATTGTTAATGGGTCATGAGAACATGATTGAAAGGTGGCCTGAATACATCACGGAGCTGTATGCTGATTAAAGATCAGATTTGAACGACCAGGACAGCTGTGAAGGACCTCCAATATTTGTGGCAGGGGTAGAGGATGCTTTGCGCCACATGAAGAAAGACGAAGCGCCTGGACCAGATATTATTCTCTTTTTTTCGTTTCGTTGATTATTTACTTTCTTGTTTCGGTATTTCTGTTAGATTTTAAGGCAATAGTATCATAGCTATTAAGGAAGGTGTCAGAATGGTCCCAAGAGCTGGCTTAGATGGAGCTGACGACATACAATGATAAATTTGCTTAAATCTCAGAAAGTAAAACTGAGAAAACGAATGTGCAGAGTCAGGACGTGGATGCTGCACCAGTTATCGCTATCGATAACTATGAATTGGCAGTGGTGCACCACTTCACATACCTAGGGTCTACCATCAATGACAAACTCTCACTGGACACAGAAATTGACAGCCGCATTGGCAAAGCTGCAGCTACCTTTGCCCGCTTCACATCGCGTGTTTGGGGAAACTCCAAACTCACAACAAAGACCAAAGCTGCGGTACATAACGCCTGCGTCACCAGCACACTCCTATATGGCAGCGAGACCTGGACAACCTATGCTAAGCAAGAAAGAAGGCTCAATACCTTCCATTACGGTGTCTACGCCACATCCTCGGCATCTCGTGAAACAATAAAGTGACAAATGTCGAGGTGTTGTCACGTGCTGGCCTTCAAAGTATGTATACACTGCTTAGACAGCGCAGACTACGCTGGCTTGGCTATGTCCGCCGCATGGAAGATGGTCGCATCCCAAAAGATATCTTCTACGGACAATTAGCAGATGGTAAGAGAACAGTTGGGCGACCACAGCTGAGGTTCAAAGATATGTGCAAGAGAGACATGAGGGCACGGGACATGGATCCAGCAACATGGGAGGATGAAGCTGCCGATCGCACTAAGTGGCGATGCTATTTACGGCGCCACCTCAGATTGGGCAAAAAGAGGCTCACACAACAAGCAGAGGAGAGGAGAAAACGTCGAAAGGGGCACCAGGAAAATAAGCAGCTGAGGGCTGTCACCTCAGGGGCGCATTCCCAAAGTCAGCTATGACTGAAAGGGCTATTATTATAGAACTGAGCAACTGAGCAATGAAGAAGACGCAGCAATCGTTGGCGCTGTTGAAGAAGATGATCCCAACACGCTTTATGGTCAAAGAAATGATGAATGTGCTGCTCCCTACCAAGAAATTCTAGAACTATCGGTACCATACATTCTACTGCATAGAATAAAATCGAATAACAAGTTATCATGAATTAGTAATTCCTGCTATCGTTCAAACACAAAAATATAAATTTATGAACGATATGATGACTTATTGATTAACGGTAACTGGCTGGCCTATTTTATTCTACGCAACAGAATGTATGGCACATTTACTTTCTTTTTCTTAGTGCATAAAAATAATAATAATATAAAAACTGTCTTTCCTTTAGTTGTTAAACTTTTTTTAAATAGGAGTTTAGCCTCGTTTTGGCGAGGCGCGTCTCGTTCAACCTAGACACAAGGTCCGTCGTTTATATTAGGGCGCATTTCCAAATATAAAAGACCCTTTAAACCTCTTTCTGAACCAAGTGGACAGAACATTTAGTGGTCAGTGTTTGCTTTGTGTCATACTCAGTGCCGCCAGTTAAAAGTGAGAACAAGAAAGCTGTAATTGAAGTTTTGCTGCCGTGTTAATGGAATCAAATATTAGCAATTCATGCTTGCAATTTTAAGCAAGCAAACAAGCGTGATCCAGCATAGTGGATTTTAAAAAAAAATGTAGATATTCCTTTTACAGCTTCTCCAGATTTGCTGTAGGTAGAACCATGTATTTGAAGTATCAATCGTGGGTCACTTCAATAATGAACTTGACAGAAGATTAATACATTTCCTGAACTTTTTTTCACTTCAGACAGGGAGTAAGGGAAACAATATGGCTTTACACGACCAGTGAAAAATTTACACCAGTATCTTGTACTGACAGCCAGTATTAATAAAGCAATTTACCACTGACATTTGCATTTGTTATTTACAAAAATAAGCAAAGACCTGAAATTATGTGGAACAACCTAGTGACAGGGTACATAATTCAGATAGTTAAAGGGAAATTAGCAGGATGTTTAACTAACTAGAATATTTCATACCAAACCATCTACTGTAACATTTATTTACGCAGAACAGTGTTAGATTTAGTGAAAATACCTGCCGACTTTTTTGGCAGCGACGTAATATTTGTTTTGTTGCGTGGAAATATTTGATTGTTCTTTTAAAACTGCATATATTCACACTAAAACTAGGTTTAAATAGCGTTTGTTTCCTCTGTAATATTTAGAAATCTCTTTTCAAAATATTCCTCTATTGGTACACACCCGACATATTTTTGTGCTTGCTATCCAGCCCCCCCTTTAAAAAAAACCCACCTGATTGGTCTATATACATTGCAATCAGCACTGCAAACAAAAATGCATTTTTTTTTAAAACAGCCTGTAATCTCTAAAAACACATTTTTCTGTAAAACGAATTAAACATTGTACGAAATACACGGCTAGGTCACTTAATTTTAAATTTGTGTTTTCGTTCAATTACCTTTCACACCGTAGTGTGAATGTGTGCGAGCGTGTGGGCACATGTGTGTGGGCACGTGTGCATGTCTGTCTTCAGTATTGACGTGGAAAAGGTGAAAACCGCAACAGCCGGACCGGACAGCACTCAGACATTTGAAGTTAACAAGAAGACAAAAATTTACTGTGCCAGCAAATGTAGAATTTATTTGACTTGCACATTGGACTGTATTTAAAGTTTGTACAGCTTCGGACGCGATATCACTTGCTGCTATTCTCCCCCCCCCCCCCCCCCCCCACCCACACACACACACACACATGAATTGTTTCTTGTTTAATTTTTTTTTCAACTGACTTTACGTATGCGCTTTGTGGCACTTCTCAATGATCGGACTAAACCAACTGCCATCTCCATATCAAGTGTCTGCAGTGATGCACCTCAAAGTGTTTGCGAGTATATTACACTTGATATGCTATTTGGCATGCACGTCTCGACGTAACGTCAGAGCGATGTTATCCGTTTCTCTTCAACGTTTAATTTTTTTTATTTGTTTTGAAAGCAGTTTTAAGTATCTTTACATGTTATACACAATTTCTACTTCTTCGCGTACCATGCCTAGTGGCATAGGCGATCGTGTCTCTCCACAACTTCTTGTCTCCAGTTATCAATTCTGTTGTTGACCTTTTTCCATGCCACGATGTCAGATTGTCCAGTATCTGCTCTCTTTGTCTTCCTCTATCTCCTGTGTCTTCAGTCTCTGCTGTTGTTACGACACATTCTAGCTTTATTCTTCTCATAACATGCCCAACGAAAGGGGATTGTTTTCTTCTAACACTAGGAATAAGTTTCCTTTGCTCACTGGCTTCTTTCAAGATTATCTTGATTACTCTTTTTAGCTGTCCATTGTATTTTTAACATTCTTATGTAAAACCACACCTATATGGTCTCTAGAGCTTTTCTTGCTTGTTTACTAATTGTCCATGACTCACTTCTGTATGTTAGAAATGGTTCTTTATAACACTGAAGAAATTTCTTTCTTACTTCCATTAAAAATATAATTGTTGCATACAATTTTTTATATTTTAGAATGCTGCTTTACCTCGGCTATTCTCCTCTTCAATTCTGAGCTACATCTTCTATATCCGATGTTATAAACATTGCTCAGGTATTTGGATCTTATCACGACGCTTTTTCGCAGTGCATCTTTTGTACGAAAAGTCATCCGGGCAACGCCGGGTATAGCAAAACCGGCGAGTCAGGTGACTACCGGAAGCCGGGAAATCAGGCGCGAAAGTAGTCAGTGAGATTCTAGCCAGCGTCCGGGTCGGACGCAAATATTTCCCTTTTGCCAGCGAGTTAGCTGTGAAGTTCATGTTATAGACTATTCGTTATAAGTGCTTGCCATATTCCGGGTCTGATGGATTATTAAGTTGTTATTCTAGTACAGTGTAGTGTCTAGATTGTATTTGTTACAGGCCGTAGATTTATAAGTTGTCATTGTTATTCTAGTACAGTGTAGTGTCTAGATTGTATTTGTTACAGGCCGTAGATTTATAAGTTGTCAATGAGTTGAGTGTACCATTGTCCCAGTTTTGCCGCTCATGGTGAGCGATAGTCGTCATTGCAGTGTTTGTTCAGTTAAGTCGTACTGTGGTGTATGATGCTTATAGATTGAGCTGTTATGCAAGTTTTTGGTGGCATTTCATTATTGTAATTTTGATGCGTTATTGGCCGTGTGTGGCCGTATTGTTTGTGCTTATAATTAAAGGGAAGTACCTGTAGAAGGTGTTGATTACTTATGTCAGCCATTGTTGTGTGGTCATACTTCTGGAAGACGAGCTTATTCTTGTTATTATAAATCCACACTGCATTGGTGCAACCATAGTAAATTGGTTCTTGACAACTGGGGATATCGTCTACACAGTTGTTCTGGCAGATCTATTGACTTGATTTAAATCTATTCCATTTACTGTAATAGTGCATTCTGGAGGAGTCATTTTCTTCGAGACGACCATTAATTCTGTCTTTTTTGTTATTTAGGCTAAGCCCTTTATTTACTTTATGTTACTATTGTATCAGTCATTTACTTTAAATTTGTGTGTGTGTGTCGCTATTTAAACTTTTATCAGCGCATCTCACGTAGTTTATATTACGGCCACCAACCGATATTCCCGACATATCCTCTAGTGACTTCATTATATTGTCACTGTACAGATTGAACAGATCGGGTGACAATACACATCCCTGCTTAACACTCTTTTTATTACCGGCTGAAACGTTCCTATTTGGCTGCTAATTCTAAGAGCTGCTGTTTGTTGCAAGTACACCCACGCGCTTTATTATCTTCAGATCTTGACCACGGATGTTTCTTTCTAACATTTTGATAATTTCTTCGTGTTTCACTTTGTCAGTTTTGTGAAGTCTATAAAGCACAAGTACAGATCTGTTTTTACAACTATGGCGCTTTCTATTAATGTTCTTATAACATATATGGCATTGTTTGTGCCTTTACTCTCTAAAAATCTACATTATTCATCGCCAATTTCTGATTTTATTCAATTTATCACTTTTTCTTTTTTTCATGATAAATCTTAACAACAATGAATTCATCCATCTAATTAGGGCAGTCTTGCGTTATTCTTTCTCTCAACTCTTACGTTATCAGTTTTCTCTTGCCCTTTTTCTCACGAGTTAATTTTGCCACTATCCCTATTTTTGTGTGTAACTTAAACCTCTACTGTATAGTAATTTTGACTTGTAAACAGTGAGCCAGACTGTCACTCACTCACCGACATTGGGAATACGGTCGCAGGAAATTTAGCCAGGCTGGGATTTTAGCTGACTTCTCAGCGAAAAAAAAAAATCGCCGTTAATTATGCTAATAATTAAAAGCACGCTATACATAATGTCTACACATTTCATATCTACCATTGGCTAACACGCAGAGCACATGTTCCAATATTTGCTATTCCTTGCACATGAGGATTCTGAGACATTAAGTGTTTTTTATATCATTGAGAAGGGAATTAGTGAATGTGACGTGTCGAGGGAAGTAGATAGTAGATAGATGAAAATGTTGATAGTTCGGTAATCATCTCTAGAAATACTTCTAAAAACAGGTTTAGGCTCGTGGAGGGAAGGGGTATTGTTCCCGATAGTAAGATCATATAGGACCAACAAGAAGGCAACTGCTTGCAGCTTAAAGGAAAGTTTAAATGCCTTGAGCAAAGTTTAGGTCTCCACTTCCATCTTATGACCTAAAGACACTAGACACATGAATAGATCAATAGATCAATCATCAATCGACCCAGTGGATCGACACTCCCACCTGACGTGTTAGGACAGGAACAAACAACGTCACGTAATGACACCAATTGCATAACTTTTCCTCTTCGTTGCCTGGAATTTTGCAATGGGGTGGTATCTACTGGACTGTGCACTTTGAAGCATTTGGCCAGGCTTTCAAGGAGAAGTACTACAACAAAATGATATAGGGACAACTTATGAAATGGCTAAAACATCCATAAAAGCCACTCAAGTCCAAATAGGAAAAAGAATCCCAGGCCATATAAAAATGATACCTATCACAAGCTATTTAGGCGAGATCAGGTTATCATTTTCGGCTTACGCACTGGACACAGTAGAATGATGTACCATCTATATCACACGTACAGGATTGTGACAAAACGTCTGAACATGCTCTTTTTTGTGATCTCTCACACCTTCAACTCTCCGGTAGTATCCTTTCTTTGTCTTCATTTTTCTCACTCATGGCTTTTATTTGGCATAAATCATGCCTTTTCATTCGTTATTTTCACTATTTTGCTCTATGCTGGACATAGCATGGTGAATTCTCTAACACGCCACTCCCCTATGGCAGTATTTGCTACGGGAGTAATGCGTATCTTGTTTCACACTCCACTCCCAGACTGTTGTTACGATTCGCCAGGTTTGGTGACCCGGCCAGCGACAATATTTTATCGCCGAATGTCTGACCACATGTGGAAACGGGGCGGTCAAACATTTGACCCCATTGGAAAGCTGTTGACCATGTTGACACAAGCTGGTATTGTGATACGATGAAAGAAGACCACCCGGGCTGACCAGACATCTGTCTGGCGTAGGCACGCAGATAAAGGTGATAAACAGAGTGTAGCAAATGTAATTTTTGCTGGGGAGGTTAAGATGTTATACCTAACAAGAAAGATAGTTGTGTCTGTGTTAACTGTGTGAGGTCAAGCACATGTAGGTCCCTGACTATAAAAGGAATGATGATGATGATGATATATTGATCAGGGAACCTAACGCTACCTCCCTAGATCTCACACAGTCCGTATTCTGATTCTAGTGGCTGGTGTATGATGTCTCTAGTGTCTAGGGGTGAAATGAAGATGATGGTACATCAACACAATACACTTTAACTCACTAAAAGAAAATGAATAAGACGGTGGTTAAAGTTTTCTTTTAAAATTTGAATATTTTTTCTTTATACAATTTAATCTGCCTGTCCCGCCAACTTCTTTTAGACAGGTCTTTGAAAATGAGGAAATATATTTACATATAATGCTGTAACTAAAATTATGGACTCTTGGTCCTATGAATATATGTTAATATAGAGTTCCTGTAGGTGTATTCACAGACTAATACTTTAATAGTTGCTAATGATTGTCATTTGTTATGAGGAGCTGTTGTTTTCATCATGCCCCATATAATTCAATGTTATTTTGATAGGAACTAGTTTCTTAGGATGAAATGTCAGAGGTCCCAGCTGATAACATGTCACCTGGGATTCTTCGTAGGTCGAATATATGTTCAGTATATCAATGTAGAGACAATGTAGATCAGCACCCACACGTAAGCTCCTTCAGGCTATCAGCTGACAGCTTAAACTTTATAATGGAGACTTTACACCCACTCATCAGGTTTCCTGTCACCGGATGGTAACAGGAAATAAAAACTCTGCAATAAAAAGACACCCTGGCCTTTTCAACCTGATCATAACTTCTTATCCCTATATATACATGACGGTATGGGGTCAGCCTCTTGTGCATTCATGTGCATCAGCCCCTAATTTATGACTCACACCCTTCTGTGACCACACCACAGGTCCCTAAGGCAGATACGCCACTGTACTTTTACATAGTTTGCTTCAATGCAATAACATGGAGTAACCACATCTCCTTTTATATGATTTTTTCTCTCTTCTTTTCTTACTTATAAACGCTCTAGGCATGTTGAAAAGTGTTCATAGAACACAGAGGCTTCCTAACATTTCCAATACAAAATATTAATACAAAATCATAATAATATGCAACCGTCAAATACAGTTCAATGTGAGGACGGACTCAATAATGTTTGCTTCCGGCATGTCCTTCACTTTTCCACAGCAGTATCTGACTTTTTCAGTTTTAATCAAGCATGTAAATACATAAAGCATTCTTACCACTAGTTCAAAGAAATATGTCACCAATAACGTTGACTGGCAAAGAATATGGCCTCAGTCTCACTCTGCCTTGTCCAGATAGTGAATTTAGTAGTTAATTTTACAAGTTATCACATCTGATCTCAACGTAGTTGTTTGAATAAAATTTTCTAGTCAAATGGCCACGAGACCACTATGCCTCTTGCCAATATCTATTAGAGCCGACCAATGAAAGCAGGCACTACTACAACTTTTTTGAATTTAGTTTAAAAAAAAACAAAACAATTCCAAACAAACTATGTGCCTCGAAGTCCATTGGTCAGTCTGCGTTAGTTATGCCAATAGAAAAAGAGGTTTAGTTTTAGTTACATTTTTCCTATCTCTCCCCTTTTACTCCTATACTCTTATACCAACCAATAGAATTTGAATTACTACAATGCCTCTTTTTTTAAACTAGCGTCTCCAATAACGTTATGTGTAACGAGCAAGAACAACAGTCTGTCCGGTCAAGCGTTCGTAAACATTTAGTATTTTCTCAATAACTTGGCTAATACTTGGACTACCATATTTTTTAAAACATATTTTTGCTCAGGGGACTCTAAGCTATACTATCATATGATTTTTATGGTCAGTTTCAGTATGGTTTAGATTTTCAATTGTGTCACTGTCAATCGTCAAAATTAACTTTTTACACAAGTCGGCCATCTTCCCCCGTTTCTAACATTTTCCTCACTATTCAAATAAACCAACTAGTTTGAGTGACGTCAGAATATTACCGCTAGGAGGAACTGGAAAATTGTCTGTGTGTTTGCCTCTGCTGGCTTTGCCCACAGCGTGTATATATTAAAGAGACCGCGTGCAGAGCGAAGAGGGGTTTTGCAAAACTTTGGTAGTGCTTTGCGTTAATTATTACAATCGTCTCGTTCTTACTACTGTGAAATGTCCGAATTATTACAAATGTTAGTGTTAAAGTTAACATATTACGTTAATTCAAACGCCAGTTTGGTCTCACAGTTCTGGCAAGTCGTTAATTACAAGCTTTTCCCCCGTTTCGTGCAGCAGATCGGCGAGATGTTAAAATGTTTATTGTACGTTTTCGAAACCGAAACTAAAAGCGTGTTTGATTTTTACGGCGGGTCATTTTCTTAGCATTCCCACTGCACAAAAGGCATCGCCCTACTGGCGTTGAAGATGAAACCAGTCAGACACCTGAGGGCTGGTGTATTTATTCATCATAGGACTAAAATCTTACTGAAATAAGCTATTATCTCACAGATTTTACTACACAGAGGTGCGTCGGAAGTCTTAGGTAACGATATGACTTCACTGTATAAGAGGCCGCGCGTGTATATTAAATTTAATATTTTTAAATACGCGTTGTCGTAGATTTGTGATAGGTCCCAAGCAGAAAAATGGGTTTGGCCCAAACAAACGTTTTTGTTGTTGTTTGGAAATAATTTTTTTAAATGTTCATATGCATAAACAAATTTGTTGTTTTAGCCAAGGTAAAATGGATAGGAGCAAAAGATACGGAAGCCACTTAAATGGCTCCCGGGTCAAATGTGTCTAAACCCTGAGCCTTTATAAAGTCGATTGGGACTTAAAGAGTTAAGACTTGGGTTGGTCCCTTCTGAATAGGTTGGAATGAGTGATAGTCACAGTGAGAGATAGAAATACAACATAAATTTCCACGAGTGAGGTGGTAGAATAGTGATAGAGGCTGTCTCTGAGAGCGGAAAATCTTCTCTCTCTCTCACCTATCTTCTACGACAGATCTAAAGTAGTCAGACAGTCTAACACCTATACATTTTGATATATCTATATCCACTCACGTGCACGCACATTCAAGACGACAGTTATACGTACAGACGTGGGAAACTATAACAAATGATTATATATATTATTTGAACGAGCTGACCAACGCACTGATTAGTTCAAGAGAGATTTTATTATTTATCATTAAAAAAAAATCTTCTCACAACACCAAAAAAATACATCAAGGAAAAACATATACAAATAGTCAAAAAATTTAAGAAAATGCTACAAGGATGATAGCCCGTTAGAATATTACTCTAGGTTTAGCCCACAGCCCCTTTAAGAGAACAGATGATGGCCCAAAGAGTTATAGATACATAGGGTTGAGTCTAAGAGGTTTCTTTCTTTCTCGTAAATGTATGAACAGAGTTGGATAATCTGATTTAGCCTAAGAAAAAAGAAACTCTAGCATTTGTAACAAATTCTGCAGATTAAAAAGTTAAGACAGCAAATGGGTGACAATAATACAACGGTAAAATAACACTCAGACCTGCGTACACTCTTATTCATTCAGCCATGGCCATGTGCTCACAGTTATACTTACAGCTTTGCTCGCTGCCTCTGGGAACATAATAAATTCTAGGACCTTCACACAGACCCGTAAATGCAGTTCTCGACCAAGAAATCCCCAGTTCCAACAAGACGTACTGAATTTCTCTGTCTCAGGGAACGATTCCTTGGGTGTTCTTATTTTTCGGATGTCTGTTAAGTCACATAAAATTTGTCCAGGCACGAAGGTTAGCAGAGTACAATGTCATTAGCTTTGGTTTCTAGAATTTAAGGAATGTCAGATCGGTGTCTACTTTCAGGAAGGTACTATATTTGGTCACCACAATACTAGTCAAAAACTCTGTCGGAATGTTACTGATATTTGCTTGTCACAACGGGCTGAATTGTACTGAAGAGTTATTTTGGAAGAATTAATTCTGGCGCGAAGGCCTCTTACTTCATTTAACTGTTAAAAGTTCAGGTAATGAAAGTGATTAGTTTCTTCACAAATAATGTTCACGTACTAGAAGCTGGCAAAGTTGGGTACCACAGTTACACCCAGCACTACGGTAACACCACGACTAGGATAATTCACTAGATAGGTAGTTAGAAGCTCGTCACAAATCTGACGAGAACTATGAAATTCGCTATACAAGCTTCATTCGCTAAGCACGCGTGTTCCGTCTACTGAAGATGTTGGAGACTGACATGAAATCAGATTTCAGCTACTTGGTGGATATTTGAAAACAGGGGCAAACAATCCCACATTTTCTCAAACTCCGAAATCATCTCCCCTTTCCCGTGTAAAACACCTTACATTTAACATTACCATTACTAGACGTCTTACATAACTGACACTTCTGCATTTCCACACCTCTCGCTGACCCGACCAACAGTGGGTGTCTTTTCAGGTGGAATTCCCAGACAAATGTCTGAAACTGCGCCGTGGAGCATGGGTGTCAGATGCGGAAAACCCCGACATTCAGTCTGCTCTAGCGAGCAATGTCTGCCGCGATTCACGCCTCCCCGAGCAACTCACCGAGAAGCTACGTTGTGACAGGTGAAAAATGCAGATGATATGTCGGCCCTATGTCTGAGATGGACATAATCGCACCTCTCGTCAAACTGCGCGACTGACATCTATGTAATAGAATCACTATTGCGATTCTCCGTTTTGAGAAAAAAACCAGGTAAAGTTAAGGAATAGTATGAAATTATATTTCGCAAACAAATGGATGCAAAATATACAGGAACAAGGAATAAAGAGAGATAACAAAATTAAAGAATTCGGGTGAAAGAATAGGAAGACGCTATAGGCAATTTAATGATCAAAACCTACGTGACACGCGTGGGATAAGTAATGATAAAATTCCTCTCCCAAACAGTGCTAGATAGATTGGATTGGTTCGCCAGAATCTACTTTGATTTGATTGGAACTTTCGGCGGAAACACAGCTGTGATTTGAAACTAAGGATTATGAGAGATAATCTAACAAACTCGGAGTCACAGCACACAGAACAGACAGACTGCATCGCAGCGTCAACTCAACACCTCCTACAAGCCAGAAGAAAGAGGATAGGACTTACAATTCCACAACTATAAGTACCAGATCGAGTATTGGGCAACTTTGGAATTTACAAGTAAACCCGCAATTTTAATACAAGACTGGAAACTTGGGAATTTTATCACAAGGTGTCACAAGAGGAATTATAGATTTCCAGACCAAGTGTTTCACCCGTCATAAGAGGAATTATAGATTTCCAGACAAAGTGTTTCACCCGTCATAAGAGGAATTATAGATTCCCAGACCAAGTGTTTCACCCGTCATAAGAGGAATTATAGATTTCCAGACCAAGTGTTTCACCCGTCATAAGAGGAATTATAGATTTCCAGAACAAGTGTCTCACCCGTCATAAGAGGAATTATAGATGTCCAAACCAAGTGTCTCACCCGTCATAAGAGGAATTATAGATTTCCAGACCAAGTGTTTCACCCGTCAAAAGAGGAATTTCTCAGACTTAAGTGATTCGAACAGCATCTAAATACAGGGCTGCGGGTCCATTCTAATCTGCGCCAGGAGAAGTGTGTATTCCCAAAATTTTGGGGTAAGTGTAGTGAAATTGACAGAGATACAACGGTAAAATCCCTCCAAAGATAACATTTAAGGATAAAAACATAATGCGTAGGCTGCTGATGTACATGATCGCCTAGACCGCGGGTCATCATCCTCCATAATAATTGACTTGCTAGACAGGAGGGGAACGGCGGATCAAAAAGAAAAAAAAAATATGACTGGAAAGGCTAAGGAGACGCAATTGGGGGGGAAACGGAGAAAAGTCACGTTTCTCAAGTTGACATAAAAAGTAAGCAACTCCACAGAAGGGACCCTGGATATGTTACGCCACAGTCATTTATTGGACGCTTTTGCGATACCAAGCTTTTGATTTGAATGGAGCGGTAAAACGCAGATGTTAGGAATATTACAAAAATTAAAAAGTAATTTTTTCTTAATATTAATGTTAGGAATATAAAAATTAGCTGGCCGGATGGCCTATTCTGAGCAGTGAACTAAGATGGTCTTAATTTTACAAACGGATAGATAATATTGAAGATAATGACAAAAGACAGTGTAGTTCACATCATCGACAGACTGTGTTGAATAAAAAAGTGTCGCAATTTGCACACAAAACCACGACCTTGGACGCAGGTGTTCAAATTTACTTAGTATGGGGGAGAGGGTTTTTGAGCGGTAGCTGTGTCTAAATATAACTTTTAACGACAAAATTTTGGAGGGGAGAGAAAGGTTGGTTCAAAAATCAAGCACATTTTTTTTAGAAACACAAGTAGAGACGGACAGACTAACAGATAAACATCCATACTTGACTGAAGCATGACTGAAATGACTTTATGGTAGGAAATTTGAAATTTAAAATAAACCGAGGCAGTGATTGGCCACAGACAATCATATCATTAGCGCTCAGACGCGAAAGTGGGGCCATTCTTCAATAGTTGTTCAGTGATAGACACAGATTTTAAAGTGTGGTGATTCCATATGAAAGCAAGTGAAATAAATTTAGGGACGCCATACTATAGCCAGCAGCTCAGCTGAGTTTTGCTAGCAATTCTGTGTTATTTATTCATAATCTGGTAAGATTGAAATTATTTCTTTGTATATTTTGAATATTGTTTCATGTTTGAGTGATTTGATACTGCCATATCGAAATCTAGCCTTACAAACAAGTAGGGATTTGCTCTAGACCCCCCGCCCTAGTCAGGGTCTAGGGACCAACAATATACATAAACTCCAGCAAGGATTATGCAAGACAGATCAAGTGTTGAGAATAATGATACATATTACCTATCCTCTTTTAGGGCCGAAAACTAATAAACATTTTTCAGGATCTATGGTCTGGGAGGATCTATCTGATGTAAAACCACCATGGTAAATGTGCTGTTTGGTCAGAGAGATCTGACCTGTCTGTATGATGTGGTTGTTGTGTCACTGTTGTGTCCAGACGTGGGTAGAGAATAGATTTTGACACATGGCCCATACTTTGATTGCAGAGCTGCGAGTTTCTGTCGTCAACAAAGCAGTGTCTATTCAGTTGGTGACTTTACTCGAGTGTATCTGTGCAGTATTTGTGACAGAGACCACCATTATTGCCCGCCAGCACGGAGAGGGGGGACCACCTGATTTCAGCACCAGAGCGACAACTACCAGATGAGTGAGCCTCTGGTCTGCTGGACTTTCACCAACGCCCTTTAGTTACTAAGAACCCCATAAAGATTCCCACCATTTTCTGGACACTGTGTAGTCAATATAGACAGGTGTGATGAGGCCACCCCAACAGCACAAACAGTACATATCCTCCCAAGTAGATGAATACTAGAACATTTTAATAAAACTAACTAGTATAGTACATATATATATGTACACTATTGCATTTATGATATAATATTCTATGCATTTCTTTTCATAATCTCTAAATCCTTTTAAGTTCTGGTCAACCTAAAAAATTGACACAGAACAAAATAAATGTAATATACTTATATCAAAAAATTTTACACACGTGAGTTAGTTCAGTGTATTTTAACTTTTATTAATATTATTAGTCTTGTTAATATCTGTGGGTATATTTATAATCCATTACACCACACTACCTATCATAACCCTAGACACTTTACGTAGCCACATTCATTAAAAAAAATTAAGTGTGAGGTCGTAGTGGTAGCAAGAAAGGCCTTCTGACAATTCACCACTACATTTTATCTCAGGAGCCTTCACAGCTGGCCTCATACAATTTACATTTAGTAATAACACCATCATACAATACCATCAAACACCACTACAATATTGGGGGCTCGTCCGGGATAATTAGCCCAACAGTAATATTAGGATCTCCTGGTGGGAGAAATAAAAGTAGGGAAATAAATTGTAAAATTTCCTTTAAAATTAAAAGTGTCCCTGCAGATAAAAGTTGGTGAATCTTCACAGCCAGTAATAATTAATTAGTTAACTGGTTAGTTAGAATTAGTTAGACTATAGTCATAAGAAGTACTTAGTGTATTTACTGGTTAGAGATTTAGCTTGTATATTATTATATTGTCTAAAAAGTATGGCGGAGCTGGCAAAATTTAGATCAGCTGCTGTGCTCACCGCGAAGGAGATGGGAATGGATGGCCAAATTTTAATTCAATACGTAACGACTGAATGTGATAAATATATTGAAAGGGAAGATAGAAAGGTAGCTGAAGAGAAGAGGTTACAAATTGAGGCTGATAGAGAAATTAAGAGGCTGCAGATTGAGGCAGAAGAAAAACGACAGCAAAGGGAGGTAGAAGAAAAAAGGTTGACTGCCGAAAGGGAGGCAGAAGATAGAAGGTTGCAAAGGGAGCACGAATTACGACTAAGGGAGCTGGAATTACAAGGCCCGGCTCCTGAAAATGGTGCCAGCCCTTTTGCCTCAGATGCTACGCCTAGTCTGGGAGCCTCAAACTCAGCTATGGGGTTTCATTTAGACCATTTTGTTGAAAAAGACGATGACATAGAGGGGTACCTAGGACGTTTTGAGTTATTAGCTACTACATATGGGTTAGAGAGAGAGAGGTGGAGTTTAAAGCTATCACAGGGATTGAGAGGTACTTCTTATGAAGTATTTGCTAAAATGAACAGGGAAGACCAAGACAATTATGACATGTTAAAGCAGGCTTTGTTATTAAGGTACGAGAAGAATGGTGAATTTTATCGTAAGAAATTTAGAAATGCCAAACTGTTGTCTGGGGAGACATACCACCAATTCTCTGCTAGACTAGAAACCTATTTGGAGAAATGGACGGCTCTGGGGAAGACCCAAGATCTTAAAGAAATGATCATGATTGAGCAATTGAGAGAGTCCATGGCTCCAGACATGAGAAAATTTCTCATGGAACAAGGTGCAGAGAAGTTGGGGGAAATTTTAAATGTTGCTGAGAGGTATCAGGCAGCCCAGGCAGAGGTAAGTGGTGCTAAGAAGAAGCACATAGACAATTTTAAAGCTCCACAGCAATTTAATAAATTTGATAATAGAGAGCAGGGAAATAAAGGTAGGACAAACTTTGAGCGGCCAAGAAATGACTATCGCGACAGAAACTCACAGTTCAATGACCAAAAGTTCAATGAAAGAAAACCGTTGAACCAAGGAAAAAGATGGTGTAAATGGTGCAAGAAGGATAACCATAACACCGAATTTTGTAGAAGGAAACCTTCAAACATTGCTGCAATGAAGTCGGGGACGCAAAGATTAAAGGTTAATCCTAAGGGACAACAGGAACCTTATCACCCCCCAGTTTGTGAGGATGTTATTTGTAATGGGGTCACCATAAGGTGCCTTTATGATACAGGTTTGGATTATGATTCAGTTGTGAAGTCTAGCCTAGTGGACCCAAGTCAGTATACCACAGAAACAGTGGAAATACAAGGGGCGACTAAGGACATACCACTCATGACACTTCCCATCGCAAGGATAACGGTGAAAACTCGCTATGTGGAAGGAGAAATCAGAGCAGCAGTGATAGATGAACCAATCTACCCTCTGATATTGGGGTGTAGATACGTCTTCTTGGGGAATCCCGAGAAACCTGTGATAATGGCGACAGTGCAGACCAGGTCACAGAAGAAGGAGGAAGAAGGTGAACCTATAAATGCTCATCCAGAGGAGATGAGGAAGGCGCAGGCTGAGGATAGGACACTCAAGCCCTGTTTTAAAAAATTGCCCAAATGCCACACACCTCCGAGCAAGGGGGAATATTTCATGAAGAACAAACTCTTATACAGGAAGACAGGAACTAGATCCACTGGTCACGGACAGTTAGTTCTTCCCAAGATATATAGGGCAAACTTAATAAGGAGCTTACATGTTGGAACAGATGGTGACCATGAGAAAGTCGGTACCATCTGCCAAAAGATTGCTCGAAGATACTATTGGCCCGACGTAACTGTCGATGTTGAAAACTTTGTAGAAGCATGTGGCGTATTTCATGAGGGAACACCCACAAAGGGAAAATATGTGCAGGACCTAGAAACGCCACGGGGCAACTTTAGGCCTGAAAGGAAAACTAATTATACTCGGGTAGACAAAGTGGAATGGGAGCCCCCTTTTCACACCCAGTCTTCACTTGAATGGATTAACATGGCCACTATGCGAAGAGTACAAAGAAGAAATTTTACCCAGGATAAGATGACAATCCCTCGGTCAGACTTATATAAACTGGAAGAACAGACAAGAGAGCGAAGATCTCTCAGAAACAATCTTAAGTGGGGAGACAAAACCCAGAGAAAAATTGGTAGTGGTCGATTTGTGAGTGATGATTCTAGGAAGAAAAGTCCTCATTATAAAGCTTCTAAGGGACGGGACCAGACGGGTTCCAGGAAAAATACGTATGATAAATTAAAGATCCAGATGTAATTTTATTAAGGACCTGGACAGATGAGAAGGCGGAAGAGACTGTTACCTCATCGTATCAATATGTGAACGAACTGACCACTCGTTTGAAAGCTGGATGGAAACTGGCAAATGATAATTTGAAACAAGCCAGGAAGAAACATGCAGCATATTTTAATAGGAAGGCAAAGGACAGGGAACTGGCAGTCGGAGAGAAGGTGCTGCTTCTACTACCGGGAAGCCAGAATAAATTACAAATTGGTTGGCAAGGTCCATATACGGTTCTAGAGAAGGTGTCTAGAACAAACTATAAAATTGACAAAAAGGGGAAGGAAAAAGTTTATCATGTAAACCTGTTAAAGAAGTATCTGGACAGACCACTCCAGGAAAGCACCCCCTTATTGACCTTGGCTATTGCAACCCAGATGCAAAAAGAACCACTCACCTCACATGAATACCCATTACATCCTTGTGAAACAGCAGCACAGGTAAAAGTCAGTAAGCACCTGACTAAAAACCAGAGGGAGAGAGTTCAACAGGTTCTGGAGGAACATACAGATGTATTAACAGATAAACCAGGCCATACAAATTTGCTACAGTATGACATGAAACTGGTAGACTCAAACCCAATCTGTATGAGAGCCTATTCTATTCCGTTCGCGAAGGAGAAGGCATTGAAGGAAGAAATAGAGTATTTGTTGAAGGAGGGGATTATTTCGCACAGTGAATCATCTTTTAGTTCTAGTGTCGTTTTGTTGAGAAAAACCGTCTGGGGAACACAGACTGTGCATAGATTACAGGAAACTGAATGCTGTCACAGAAGGACAAGTGGATCCATTACCAGACACAAAACAGTTATTTGCCAGACTGAACAAGGCAAAATACTTTTCAAAGGTGGATCTTAGTAAAGGCTATTACCAGATCCCAGTGAAGCCTGAAGTGAGACCTTATTTGGCTTTTAGCACTTCGGATGGACATTATGAATTCAATATGCTACCATTCGGACTGAAAAATGCTCCGAGTGTGTTTTCAAGGATGATGCGAAAATTGTTGGACCCCCTGAATAACCCATGTATCACAAATTTCATGGATGATATTCTCGTCGCCACCGAGACATTTGAAGAACACATTGAAGCTCTGGAGATGTTGTTTGATAGACTTCGGGAGGCGAACTTAACTGCTAGGCCAACAAAATGTTGTATTGGATGCAAAGAGTTGGAATTCTTGGGACACACGGTATATCAGGGTAATATGACCCCTGATCCTAAGAATTTGGAAAAACTGCAGAGAGCACCTAGGCCGCAAACAAAAAAGGACGTGCGATCATTTGTGTCGTTATGCGGATTTTATCAGAAATACATCAAGAATTTTAACGCTATATGTGCTCCTCTGACTGATTTGACTCGCAAGGGACTTCCAGATAAAATTATTTGGACTGCACAATGTGAACTAGCATTCCAAGAGTTAAAGGAAAAACTCACTAGCAAGCCTATTCTCAAACTGCCTGATTTGACACAGGACTTTGTCTTAAGAACCGATGCAAGTAATGTAGGACTCGGAGGGGCTTTGTTGCAAAGATCATCTTCACCTGATGGGGAACTTAAACCAGTCGCTTATGCAAGCCGCAAATTGAATAAGGCGGAACAAGGATACTCCACAAGCGAAAAGGAATGTTTAGCATTAATCTGGGCAATAAAGAAGTTTCAAATCTATCTGTATGGTAGGACATTTGTGGTGGAGACGGACCATCAGCCTCTCGTGTTCTTGTCTCAGGCTAAGCATGAAAACGCAAGATTGCTGAGGTGGTCTTTATTGCTTCAACCTTATCAGTTTAGTATCCAATATATCCCAGGCAAATTGAATGTCGGTGCAGATTTCCTCAGTCGGCACCCCTGTGATCAAAATTAGAGTAGTGGCAGACGTGAGGAGTAATTTTACCTATGTGTATCGCTGGTTTTGGAACTTGCCATAGGCATGTTTTCAAGTGGGGAGATGTGTAGTGAAATTGACAGAGATACAACGGTAAAATCCCTCCAAAGATAACATTTAAGGATAAAAACATAATGCGTAGGCTGCTGATGTACATGATCGCCTAGACCGCGGGTCATCATCCTCCATAATAATTGACTTGCTAGACAGGAGGGGAACGGCGGATCAAAAAGAAAAAAAAAATATGACTGGAAAGGCTAAGGAGACGCAATTGGGGGGGGAAACGGAGAAAAGTCACGTTTCTCAAGTTGACATAAAAAGTAAGCAACTCCACAGAAGGGACCCTAGATATGTTACGCCACAGTCATTTATTGGACGCTTTTGCGATACCAAGCTTTTGATTTGAATGGAGCGGTAAAACGCAGATGTTAGGAATATTACAAAAATTAAAAAGTAATTTTTTCTTAATATTAATGTTAGGAATATAAAAATTAGCTGGCCGGATGGCCTATTCTGAGCAGTGAACTAAGATGGTCTTAATTTTACAAACGGATAGATAATATTGAAGATAATGACAAAAGACAGTGTAGTTCACATCATCGACAGACTGTGTTGAATAAAAAAGTGTCGCAATTTGCACACAAAAACACGACCTTGGACGCAGGTGTTCAAATTTACTTAGTATGGGGGAGAGGGTTTTTGAGCGGTAGCTGTGTCTAAATATAACTTTTAACGACAAAATTTTGGAGGGGAGAGAAAGGTTGGTTCAAAAATCAAGCACATTTTTTTTTAGAAACACAAGTAGAGACGGACAGACTAACAGATAAACATCCATACTTGACTGAAGCATGACTGAAATGACTTTATGGTAGGAAATTTGAAATTTAAAATAAACCGAGGCAGTGATTGGCCACAGACAATCATATCATTAGCGCTCAGACGCGAAAGTGGGGCCATTCTTCAATAGTTGTTCAGTGATAGACACAGATTTTAAAGTGTGGTGATTCCATATGAAAGCAAGTGAAATAAATTTAGGGACGCCATACTATAGCCAGCAGCTCAGCTGAGTTTTGCTAGCAATTCTGTGTTATTTATTCATAATCTGGTAAGATTGAAATTATTTCTTTGTATATTTTGAATATTGTTTCATGTTTGAGTGATTTGATACTGCCATATCGAAATCTAGCCTTACAAACAAGTAGGGATTTGCTCTAGACCCCCCGCCCTAGTCAGGGTCTAGGGACCAACAATGTACATAAACTCCAGCAAGGATTATGCAAGACAGATCAAGTGTTGAGAATAATGATACATATTACCTATCCTCTTTTAGGGCCGAAAACTAATAAACATTTTTCAGGATCTATGGTCTGGGAGGATCTATCTGATGTAAAACCACCATGGTAAATGTGCTGTTTGGTCAGAGAGATCTGACCTGTCTGTATGATGTGGTTGTTGTGTCACTGTTGTGTCCAGACGTGGGTAGAGAATAGATTTTGACACATGGCCCATACTTTGATTGCAGAGCTGCGAGTTTCTGTCGTCAACAAAGCAGTGTCTATTCAGTTGGTGACTTTACTCGAGTGTATCTGTGCAGTATTTGTGACAGAGACCACCATTATTGCCCGCCAGCACGGAGAGGTGGGACCACCTGATTTCAGCACCAGAGCGACAACTACCAGATGAGTGAGCCTCTGGTCTGCTGGACTTTCACCAACGCCCTTTAGTTACTAAGAACCCCATAAAGATTCCCACCATTTTCTGGACACTGTGTAGTCAATATAGACAGGTGTGATGAGGCCACCCCAACAGCACAAACAGTACATATCCTCCCAAGTAGATGAATACTAGAACATTTTAATAAAACTAACTAGTATAGTACATATATATGTACACTATTGCATTTATGATATAATATTCTATGCATTTCTTTTCATAATCTCTAAATCCTTTTAAGTTCTGGTCAACCTAAAAAATTGACACAGAACAAAATAAATGTAATATACTTATATCAAAAAATTTTACACACGTGAGTTAGTTCAGTGTATTTTAACTTTTATTAATATTATTAGTCTTGTTAATATCTGTGGGTATATTTATAATCCATTACACCACACTACCTATCATAACCCTAGACACTTTACGTAGCCACATTCATTAAAAAAAATTAAGTGTGAGGTCGTAGTGGTAGCAAGAAAGGCCTTCTGACAATTCACCACTACATTTTATCTCAGGAGCCTTCACAGCTGGCCTCATACAATTTACATTTAGTAATAACACCATCATACAATACCATCAAACACCACTACAGTAAGTGTAAACAATTTATTTACTAATGTAAATTTTACAAGTTTCTTGCTAAGTGGTTATATATATGAGGCTGGCAACCTTAACATATGAAAATAGTATATGCATGAACCACTACTGCAAGAGCTGGTGATTGTTTCTGACTATTCGTGCGGGAAACCCGACAGAAGAGCGACCCCAGAACTCAGACAGGTGTAAGGATGAGTAATCAGTGATGATTACATCACATGTGGCTAAAGTATTTAGAATCATGTTGTGAGATTTATATACCTTTTTTAATTGTAATTCAGGCAAATCATTATCCTTGCACTCCAGACGCAATTGCCTAGTTGACACCCAGTATGATATTGGTGAATTTTCATCAAATTCCCTCAGTTACATTGTGTGCTCGGGAATTTAATTCTCCTGAGAGGTTAACATTCGTGGGTGGAGCGCATGAAAATGGGCCTGTTAGTTTGCGGAGAACAAATGTACTGAGGCATTTGTTTCTTTCTAAAATTGTCACAGTTCGTGGTTACAAGACTTCAGACTTCAGTACTGAAGTTCCTACGCCACTAGTGGACGAATTATGTGGAGAAGTGTACTCATCACCAAAAAGAAGTGACGGAAAACACAGCTGCAGGACGCATCTGGAGCTAAGTTTTATGTAAGAGGCTACAGCAAAAATACGGACATTATTAGTAACGCCCTACCAAAACCTCAATAAGGAAAAATTTAATATAACTTTCACCCCATTTAATCCTTATTTTAATTTGTTGAACTACTTGACTATTAAATGTGTTGTATGTTATTTATTACTCCAAAATGGGGGCTTGACGGGCCAGAACCATCGCATAACCCCTTCACAAAAGGCGACGGGCCAGATAATAAGTTAACAAATTTGCTGAGCCCTTAACCAGCGTTTGTTTTTGACTTCTGGGAATATCTTGTAAAGGCTCCCCTACGGTAGAAGTGCCATTCATCTTCTATCTACATCTTTGCCAAGAGTAATCTTGCGCGAAGATAGATACCTTGGACGACCTACTTTTAGTTACGCTTGCGTTGTGACCATTAGTGGACTACTACTGCAAAGCAAGGGGAGGAAATCCCGTGACAAGGATTAGTACAACAGATCTTTTTTACACCTGTGACACCAGCCCCAGGACAGCCGAACATCTACTGCAGTCCTGCCCAAAATACAGCAGTGAACGGAGTAGCATATGGCAACTACCCACTTCTGTCCACGAAAAACTGTTTGGAGATGCCAGGAACCTTGAGCTATCTACTACCTTTACTAAAGTCATTAATGTGGAGGTATGAGGGCGAACGACGAAGAAGAAGAATATAATTCTTAACTCTTATTTATATCTACAAATATATCTCTTAACTCTTATTTATATCTACAAATATAACTCTTAACTCTTATTTATATCTACAAATATAAAACTAAGAGACTCAGTCAAGCAAAAATTGGAGTCAACAATTGGCAAGATCAACAAATGTCAAAGTTATAACAGGTTAAGACAAGTTAATGAAAATTAACGCAAGTACATTTGCTCAACTGTAGGCTTACATTACTTTATATTATTACTACTGTATCAATAACAGTGGTCCTATTTAGGAACCATATAATTTAAATTAGTGTAACTCTAGATTGTAAAACGACTTCTTTCTGTAATACATCATATTGTATGACTGAATTCAGCTTAAGAACCTCTGAAAGTTTCCTTTTCTAAATTTGTAAATGTAACTTTACTGACAACATTTATAATAATATCGTAGAGCTAGAAATGCATAGTTTAACTACTGTTACGAAACTGTGGTCGCAGGGAAGAGTCTGCAGGAAAATGCGGTATTCAATTTAGAATGATAATCAAACAAACAAAAATTGTGCAGAATCTCAGTAATACGACTTTCAAAGAGCAAACTTATATCAATAACTATTGTGACGCCTTTCGTGCCAATAATTCTGAAAAACTTCTCTCAAAAACTATCCATCAAACCGTTCCTAAAAGCGTTGAATATAAAAAGAAATTTCTTTATAAATAACTTTAAAAAAAATTAACAACAAAAAACGACAATACCAAAGAGCGACATTTTGAAGCCATTCTATATTTCAAAGAATTTCACCTTATTAGAAGTGGAGCAGGCAAGTCATAACAAGATAAAGGTAGTCCCATATCAGATACTGACGTAGAGGCGTGAGGTGTAATTGGCTAACCCGTACTATGTCTCAGCTTGATGAGGTGGGGTGACCGGCTTCCTTTCTCGCAGCCTTTTCCTTTCTCAACTCACGAGCAGATACTAATTTACAACTAAGTAGGCTGGAGCAGGACGCCACCAGTTTTCGAATTCGTTAACTTCGCCTCGAGAAGCAAGTGCCTTGACCACTCAGCCAATTGACGCTCTTTGAAATTAGTACAAGAAGGAAACCTGTTATCACTTAAGTATCACAACAGAAAAGGAATAACGCCGAGAATACAATAACAGACAGTAATAGTCTCCCACCATTCTACCTCCTCTCACCCCCTGGCAATTGTCAGCACAAAGATTATGAGCGAGAGAGAAGTCAGTGATACACAATCCATCAAAAAGACAACGATAATTCACTTTACATACAAAATAAGAAGATACATTAAGTTACATAACAGCCTTCCATAGAGATAAAACAATCAACTAAATGGTGCTTGAAAAGTCACGTCCTATTTTTACATCCTATTTGTATGAAACGCAATAACTTCCATTTGACTAATAAGGTTTATTCTCAGAAATATAATCAAACAAAGTAAAATCTAAGAGGCCAATAAACTGATTTTACATGAGAGAAAAATTGTTGTCCCTTATGAAATCATGCGGTGAACAAAGACTTATAACACATAAGGAAGGGAAACCCGAGGCCTGTAAACAGTAAATAAATATGAGACAAACATAAAGGTCACGTGTTTTCAGGCACTCGTAAGAAATAAAGAAGAAGAACACTAGACAATAAACAACAGACGTGAGTGGCTTACCCAGGACTCGAACCCAGGACCTTCCGCGCGACAACCCCGCCTAGCTATGCAAGCGAATCACACTATCCTCCCTGCCATCTAGGCATCACCACAAAAATGATGCCTCTGTCCTGTACTTACTGTTCTAAGTCTTCTATCATTTACTAGACACATTATTAAGGTCTTTGTCTTGTGTAGTCTGACCTATACTGTGTAATAGGGGAACAACAGAAGTGATTGCGTCATTAATAGGCTGGACTGCCCATGGTAAATTTCCGGTGTTATGTATATCGGGTCGCACTAATGACCCGTCATCGAAGCATCATTTTTTGGTGATGCCTAGATGGCAGGGAGGATAGTGTGATTCGCTTGCATAGCTAGGCGGGGTTGTCGCACGGAAGGTCCTGGGTTCGAGTCCTGGGTAAGCCACTCACGTCTGTTGTTTTTCTGTTGTCTAGTGTTCTACTTCTTTATTTCTTACGAGTGCCTAAAAACATACCTTTATGTTTGTTTAATATTTATTTGGTGAACAAAGACGAATGTCACGCTCAACTATAAATACGAGGGAAGGTCAAAAAGTAATGCCTCCTATTTTTTATGTATGTAAATACTGCATCGGTATGCAATTTGTAAATTTAGCAGGATTCCTCAAACACTCTTCTGCACTGTATAGCATTACCATCCTGTTTCAGTAACAGGTGACAGCACTGTAACAGTTAAAAAATGGCTGCCAAAGACGCTCGGTTAAAACAACGTTATGTCATAGAATTCCACAATGCTGAAGGCGAGACCCCATTTCGCATCCACGAACGTTTGAAGAATGTTTATATAGATTCAACAATGGATGTTAGCACTGTCTGACGTTGGGTACATCGTTGTGACGAAGCTGAAGTAGGTCAATCCTCAATGGCTGACGCAAAGCGGACTGGCCGTCCGTCTACCGCAGTGACCCCACACAACATTCATCGAGTTGATGGCATCATTTGTGGTGACCGTCGGGTAACACTGGATGAACTTTCTTCCATGTTGTCCATTAGTAAAGGCAGTGTCCAGAACATCATTAAAGACCTGGGTTATTCAAAAGTTTGTGCACGGTGGGTACCCAAAATGTTGACAGATAGACATAAAGAAACAAGGAAAACCATAGCCATCAACCTCCTGCACCGTTACGAAACTGAAGGAGAAGAGTTTTTATCGAATATTGTGACAGGTGATGAGACTTGGGTTCATTTTTTTAAACCAGAATCCAAGAGGCGGTCAATGGAATGGCATCACACAACATCGCCGACAAGAAAGAAGTTCAAAAGTTCACCATCTGTAGGGAAAGTTATGGCCTCCGTGTTTTGGGATGAGAAGGGTGTGATTCTTCTCGACTTCTTGGAACAGGGAAACACGGTGAATGCAGACCGTTACATTGAAACTTTGAAGAAGCTTAGAGGTCGTCTTCGGCGACTTTACCCATTAAAAGATCAGAGAACTGCACTACTGTTGCACGATAATACCACGTCACACACCGCTAAACGCACCATTGATGCGATTGCAGAATTTGGCTGGACATTATTACCACATCCCCCATGCAGTCCCGATCTTGCACCTTCTGACTTCCATCTATTTGGACCACTGAAAGAAGAGCTTCGCGGACATCACTTTGAGGACACCGAGACCCTTAAACGCACCGTACGCCAGTGGTTTAGGAAAATGGATACAAATTTTTACCGTGCGGGGATACATGCCCCTGTGAGAAGATGGACAAAAACTGTAACAAATAACGGAGACTACATTGAGAAATAAAATTTTGAAGTTCAGACTTGGGGCTACATTTCAATGTGAATTTTATCTGTTTTCTTGCCTATTGAATGAAATTAAAAATTACGAGGCCTTACTTTTTGACCGTCCCTCGTATAATGTGTGTTATCGCATATTACGAGTATATAATAAAATGACAGTTAATTTTCTTTATTTCTACGTTTATTTCATTTAGATTAGAGGAAAGGGGTGAATAAATAACAATATAAAAACAGGAAGTGACCTTACACAAGGAAGTGCATACATAATATTGTGCAGAAATAACAACTTTCCCTAGAGATATAACAACAAAGTGTTGTATACAACAACAACAACACGAACCTATCCCAAATACAAAACAATTTTCCATAGAGATCAAACGACAAAATAGTATACTATTGTACAGGTACAACAACAAAATATTGTACAGGTACAACAACAAATTATTGTACATGTACAATAACAAACTGCTGCACAGAAACAACAACAAGTTACTGAACCATAAAACAACAAACAAATGTGCACGTACAAAGACGAAGACTTGTATAGAAATACCTATCGCGCATTTTTGACTTTATTTTTGCATTTCAATGTACACGCTACTGTACTTATTTTTTTTTTTTAATGATAACATCGGTTACTAATACTGATGCTGCCGCAGCAGATGAGGCACTTCTGATACCGAAAATGATAGCACAGAGCCTAGCGTTATTTATTGAAATGAATGCGCAAATCTCGGTTGTTATAACTTTAACGATCTAGATATGATCATTAATATTGGTGAACAAGTAACATACATACTGGCGCAACAACTGAATAATGTAGCCCTAAAGATAAAATGCTGACGCAGTAGATTGAAAGATAAAATGCTGACGCAGTAGATTGAAAGATAAAATGCTGACGCAGTAGATTGAAAGATAAAATGCTGACGCAGTAGACTGAAAGATAAAATGCTGACGCAGTAGATTGAAAGATAAAATGCTTACGCAGTAGATTGAAAGATAAAATGCTGACGCAGTAGATTGAAAGATTAAATGCTGAGCAGTAGATTGAAAGATAAATGCTGACGCAGTAGATTGAAAGATAAAATGCTGACGCAGTAGATTGAAATTCTAAAGTTTATTTCATTCCTTGCTTAACATTTTATTTGTTCTATGATTGTTATAATTATCAAACTTCAGTGGCAATAATAATATCAACACGCCATATGATGGTAACGACACAAACAACAACCAAAAAGTCACAGACTTTCATAAGTGGGTGCTTGTGTAAAATAGAAGGATTGAAATGGCATGACAAGATCACCAATGTAGAACTGATGACAAGAACCAGACAAGTGCCAGTGGAACAAAAGATGAGAAGAAGACACCAGTGTTGGATAGGACACAGACTGCGGAAACCTATTGATAACATTCCAAGGCAGTCCATTGTCTGGAATACACAGTGTAGAAGAAGCATACATAGACAAAAAGACACATGAAAAAAGTAATGGAAACAGAAGTGAAAAAGATGTGGAGACACGGAAAGATTTGGAGCGGTTGGCATAGGACAAAGAAGACTTGGCATACATTTGTTGAAGACCCATGCGCCTTAGGGAGTCGAAGGGTGATTATGATGATGATGAAGAAGAAGATGAAGAAGAAGATGAAGAAGAAGGAGGAGGAGAATCTTGGAGGAGGAGGTGGAGAAAAAGAAGAAGGTGTAGAAGATAAAGAAGAGGGAGAAGAAGACGAAGAAGAAGAAAAAGAAGAAAAAATAGAAGAAGGAAGGAAGCAAGCAAGGAAGCAAGGAAGGAAGGAAAAGAAGGAGATGGAAGAGGACAAGGGGAAGAAGGATGATGAGAAGGAGAAGAAGGATTAGGAGAAGGAGATGATGAAGAAGAAAGACAAGGGAAGAAAGAGGGAAGGAAGGAAGGAAGAAAGAAGAAAAGAAGGAAGGAAGAAAGGAAGGAAGGAAGAAGAAGAAACGCCTAATAGATACTTCCTGTCCACGTTGATATTATCGTCTTAAAGGAAATCTGCGTCTCACAGTCTGGCGTTTCAATATACTGAGCTACCGGCTAACGATGGTTATTCCAGACATATTTTGTCAGTTTCTTAGTTTTGTACCTTCTCCCCCCACTTCTGTTTCAACGTTAATCACTTAAGCATCTAATTTAAGCGGTTGCTTTCATCTCATAGCGGTGTATACCAGTGCTAATAATATATAATTCTATTAACTCTTCGCACGCCCGTGATATAAATGCTTTTACATACTAGCTTCTTACACGCTTAAATAGAGGTAATACCACTGTCTTTCATTTTTATGTAAACTTCATTATCCCTCCTAGTAGTACCAGCCACCATGCTATCTTTCCTTCCAGCTCCTTCTGCCTATTTACATCATTCTTTTCGCCTCTCTTGCCTCCCCGTAACATCCTTTTCCTCTCTGCCTTCCTCATACTCAGTTTCTATCCCCTCTTTACGTGGTACCGATATTCCCACTGTCCTTCCTTCCAATCTCCTCTCTCTTCCTTCTTGTCATTCAAACTATTGTAATGTCATTTCTCTCCTGTCATCTTCCATCCTTTTCGACAACATCCTCCTATTTACGTTATTATACGTTATTATCTCCTACCTTTTATTCATTATTAGTATCATATTATATTATATTATCATATCGTTTTCACTTCTGTCTCCATTACTTTTTTCCATGTGTTTTTCTGTCCACCTATGCTTCTTTTCCCCTGTGGGTTCCAGATAATGGATTGTCTATGAATGTTATCAAAAGGTTTCGGTGGCAGATTATGATAACTGATTTCACATATCTATTTCTTTATCTACACTTTTCTTTTACCCGACTTTCACCTACGTATTTTTTGTTAACTTAAACCCTCCTACACCCAGAATCTGTCTCTTGTTCTAATTTAGCGCGTAATTTAATTTTCTGTTCGCTATTCCCTTTGATGAGAGTTTACCAGAGACCGATTAGCTAACGTGAGCTGTATTATTTTACACCAGTGATCGAAGATCGTTGTAATGGGATCAGACAGCGATCAAGGTGGAGATAATTTTGGAACCAAGGGAGACAACATTTTTATTACTCCCCTTGTAAACTGGTCACTAGAAAGTAATTTAACCACGGTGAGAACGAGCAGATCAAAAGACCTTGCTCGCTAGAAGACGAGCAGAGACGAGGGAAACTCACACTGATTAGCGAATTGCCGATGCCTGATCTAAGAATGAATAGGGTTCTGGGGTTCGGCTTTTAATGTGAGATAGATCTTTGAATTCGAACGTAGAAATCCGACCGTAGGTGTTAACATCTGGCAGATAGTTTGGTTTTCGATCTATAGTGTAATAGTTTCTTTGATTTCAGAGATATATAAACCAGAGCATTCGAACTAAAATTTATCCAGTACCGCCAGAATTGCAGAGAACATCTAGCTTTCGATTCTAAAGATCTCTATAATAGAAGTATCACTTAGTTTTCGATTGGAGACCGTAGAACATCTAGCTTTCGATTATAAAGATCTCTATAATAGAAGTATCACTTAGTTTTTCGATTGGAGACCGTTTTACTTCTGGCTTGTGGTAATTATTATACTAGAAGTTTGAGTGATTTAACTAGTTTAATTGTCAATTATATTTCTCTAAGATTTTGTGCAGAGTGATTTACTAGTTAAATCGTAATTTATATTTCTCTAGGTTTACTGTGTTAAAGTGGATAGCAGAACTAATATTGATTTCTAGCTAAACTCTTACAGCTATAAAATAAATTTAATTAACTGCTAATAACCAGTCAGAGAATATTTTAACCAACTAAGTAAATGCACTGATTCATCATGAGTATTGACGAAATATGTATGTATTTCTAATTCATGATGACTGATTTTGTTTAAATGACTAGAATTTATTTCACGGAAGTTTTTAAACGATAAGACAAGCTCTAAGCTTGTAGTTTATAATTTAAAGTTAAATAACCGAAGTGGATAAATATATTCTATGTTACGCGGGGTAAGGATAGGATTGTGAATAATACTATATTATGTTAAGTATTTGTATTTTTCTCCCTATACAGTATTTGGGTCAAAACCCTAAACCTTACCAGCGGCTTCCATATGAACTGAGAATAACTTTACAAAAAGTACATTTTGATATAAATATCGGGTTTTTCAAGGTGACCTGTCTGGCCTCGTGGTTTTACACCCGGAAAGAGACAGAGTACCAACACAAATAATATTAAGAATAATTGTAACTGGACTCATAGATATCTAGTTTCCTTTTCCCAAGTTCATATACATTCAGCCAGTTGTGGCGATAAAATCAAATATTGACATTACCTGTATAACGACCACTGTGTTGTGAAGAAGATTTATCCTGAACAGATTTATTTACCTGACACTCGATTTAACGATTGAAGATTCCAAGCTACTGTACACTGTGAACATTAGACCTCTTAATTATTTTACTACCTGGACAAAAATTGAAGTGACATAATCAGCATCCTATTACCAGTAGTGAATCAAGCGTTTCCCATCATTTGAATTAATGTGTCTTTGGAGAAACTGGGGCTTGATTCACCAATAACCAACCCTGGATGGCCTGTGTGTACCTTACGATTGTTCCAGATCTGTGAAAGCCCTATTAGGTAAGAGTGAATAGTTGTGATCACAGGTCTGTCAGAGCGAGAGAAAGCAGGAATAAATAATTCTTTCATTTGTATAACCCATGTACTAACTTTGTATATTTTATGCAAGTTATTTTTTTTTGCAAATGCTGTCCCTTTCAGAATAGATTAACGTATAAACTCTGTTCTTTATTGTAGAGGGAAATCCTAGACCATAGCGTAAACACCTTTGACTCTTTGGGGGTTAATAACTTCTCTTCTAACGGGATCTTGTCTCAACAGAGGGAGGGAGGATTACACCTATGAGTCTAACTCTTTAATTAATTCATTAACTTATGTTTATTTGTATTTGATTTGATATTCAAAATATATTACTGTTGTGAAGTTCTTCATGATAAATAAAATTTACATAAACTTTATTTACGTGTGTCGGTCAGCTCGTTCCAAAAGATCCCTATTCCATAGATATAGTTTTCATGTCTGTGCGTCTAACTGTCGTCGCTTATGTGTGTGTGTATGTGAGTGGTGATATATATTAATATATAGTGTGGTATACTGTCTGACTAACAAAGTCTTGTTGTATAGATAGGCTGAATGAGAGAAGTTTCTCGATTTCAGGGACAGACTCTACCTATTTTACACCATCTCACTCGTGTTTACCCCTTCCTGTCTCCCCCTTCCTTATTCTTTCATTTAGTTCTCCTCCCCAACATCATTTATTCATTCCTCAAGTCGACTCCTACTTCCCAATCAACAAAGCTGGTTGCACATCAATCACGAATATTGTAAAGACGTAATATTTATCTACTGTACAAATATAACAACAATCTACTGTACAGATATAACAGTCTACTGTACAAGTACAACAACAATTTACTGTACAGATATAACAACAATGTACTCATTATATGAGTAGATATAACAGCAATCTACTGTACAGATATAAGTCTACTGTACAGATATAACTGTCTACTGTACAGGGATAACAGTCTACTGTACATATATAACAATGATCTATGGCAAAGGCATAAGCACAATCTACTGAACATATATAGCAATAATCTTTGGCACAGATAAAAACAATCTACTGTACATATACCACAACAATCTACTGTACATATATCACAACAATCTACTCTACATATACCACAACCATCTACTGTACATGTACCACAACACTCTACTGTACATGTACCACAACAATCTACTGTACATATACCACAACAATCTACTGTACATATACCACAACAATCTACTCTACATATACCACAACCATCTACTGTACATGTGCCACAACAATCTACTGTACATATACCACAACAACCTACTCTACAAATACCACAGTAATCTACTGTACATATAACGCAACAATCTACTGTACATCTACCACAACAATCTACTGTACATCTACCACACCAATCTACTGTGCATATAACACAACCATCTACTGCACAGATGTTAATATTAAACTAGTGAACCGATATAACAACAACCAACTATCTAGATATTCCAGTGTATAATTATTACAAGAACATTAACGATTTCTGCATTACATATGATGACACCACACGAGTCTTTCTTACCATAAACTAGAGCATATGTATGTTCCTTAAATATATATGGTAGTAATAGTAATAGCAATAGCCCCTTCAGTCATAACTGACTATGGGAATGCGCCCCTGAGGTGGCAGCCCTCAGCTGCTTATTTTCCTGGTGCTCCTTTCGACGTTTTTTCCTCACCTCTGCTTCTTGTGTGAGCGTCTCTTCGCCCAATCTGAGGTGGCGCCGTAAATAGCATCGCCACTTAGTGCGATCGGTAGCTTCATCCTCCCATGTTGCTGGATCCATGTCCAGTGCCCTCATATCTCTCTTGCACACATCTTTGAACCTCAGCTGTGGTCGCCCAACTGTTCTCTTGCCATCTGCTAATTGTCCGTAGAAGATATCTTTTGGGATGCGACCATCTTCCATGCGGCGAACATGGCCAAGCCAGCGAAGTCTGCGCTGTATAAGCAGCGTATACATACTTTGAAGGCCAGCACGTGACAACACCTCGACATTTGTCACTTTATCTTTCCACGAGATGCCGAGGATGCGGCGTAGACACCGCAAATGGAAGGTATTGAGCCTTCTTTCTTGCTTAGCATAGGTCGTCCAGGTCTCGCTGCCATATAGGAGTGTGCTGGTGACGCAGGCATTATATACCGCAGCTTTGGTCTTCATTGTGAGTTTAGAGTTTCCCCAAACACGCGATGTCAGGCGGGCAAAGGTAGCTGCAGCTTTGCCAATGCGGCTGTCGATTTCTGTATCCAGTGAGAGTTTGTCACCGATGGTAGACCCTAGGTATGTGATGTGGTGCACCACTGCCAATTCATAGTTATCGATAGTGACAACTGGTGCAGCACCCGCATCCCGACTCAGCACATTCGTTTTCCCTAGACTTATTGTGAGGCCAAAGTCCTTGCATGCTTTAGTGAAGCGATTCATCAAGCTCTGAAGCTCCTGTTGGCTTTGAGTGACGACTGCAGCATCATCAGCGAACAACAAGTCTCTTATAGTGACCCTTCTGATTTTTGTTTTTGCCTTCAGCCTTGAAAGACCAAACAGACGGCCATCCGACCCAGTGTGAAGGCACATTCCTTCAGTTGCATCTCTGAATGCATGTTTCAAGAGCAAGGCAAAGAAGATTCCGAAGAGGGTCGGAGCCAGAACACATCCTTGTTTAACGCCACTTCGTATATCAAAGGGCCGCGACGTGCTTCCAGCATATTGGACTGTTCCTTCATGCCATCATGGAATGACTTATCATTTCCAGCAAACCTTACCAACAATACTAAGAAGAGAGATGCCTCTGTAGTTATTACAATCACTTCTGTCTCCTTTATTTTTATACAGTGTTACAATCTTGGCATCTCGCATGTCTTGAGGAATAGTTGTCTCTTCCCAGCACTGGCACAGCATCCTATGCAGGGGATGTAATAGCGTGCTCTTACAGCATTTGATTAAATCAGGAGGAATCCCATCACTGCCTGGGCTTTACCAGAGGCCAAGCTATCAATGGCCTTGCTGAGTTCCTCTAATGTTGGTTCGGCATCCAGCTCCTCCATAGTTGGCAGACTGTTGACAGCATCAAGGGCTGCAGGCGTAACGGTATTGTTTCTAGTGTAAAGCTCAGAGTAGTGCTCGACCCACCTCTCCATCTGCTCACCCTTATCGGTTAGCTTCTCGCCGCTGATGGTTTTTAGCGGTGCCGTCTTACTTTTATGGGGGCCAAGTGCTTTCTTTATACCGTCATACATTTGTCTAATGTTGCCTGTTTGCGCTGCGATCTGGATGCTCTCACTGAGCTGGAGCCAATAGTCATTTGCACAGCGTCGAGCAGTTTGTTGAACTTTGCTTCTCAACAATCTACTGTACATCTACCACAACAATCTACTGTGCATATAACACAACCATCTACTGCACAGATGTTAATATTAAACTAGTGAACCGATATAACAACAACCAACTATCTAGATATTCCAGTGTATAATTATTACAACAACATTAACGATTTCTGCATTATATATGATGACACTACACGAGTCTTTCTTACCATAAACTAGAGCATATGTATGTTCTTTAAATATATATGGTAAGTGCAATCAGAATGCACCTATAAGAACTAAGTCATCCCTACTTTAAGATACCGTCTTCAGCTGAAAACAGCTTTCTAAAGGTTTAATTTCAAAACAAGTAAAGGGAAAACAAGTGTTCGGGCTACACATTTGTTATTGTTATCAAATACGCGAAAACATAATATAAATGTTGAAGTCCAGTTAATATTAATTAGTAATGCTTCATATCTTTCTTTCATTCTTTCTTTCACTCACTCTGTCACAAAACGTTTTGTGCATGTACTTTTGCGCCCTTCTCTTTCTCTCTCTCCTTCATCGTCCTATTATTTGGCATATGTTAATCGTAATAATACCAAGCTAATTGAACAGATCAGCGGAAAATACTTTTATCACTTAAGTCGTCTAGTCACCATTGATTGAGACGATCTGTGTTGACACAAGGTGGCGGCGCAAGATCGATGGAAAGAAAGCCAGATTGGCTGTCTAAGAAATCCGTCTGAGGAATGTACACTAACACATGTGATATATGTAATCGCTTCCGCTGGACCATCTCTGTATCAATGCTACAGATAACCTGCCAGAGTAGACAATATGGGCGGAAGGCATTTAGTCAGGAAATGAGTTCACAGACTTGTTTGTGAGTTTGCATAAAAGTGCAATCGGAAGTATTATGGCCATATCTGAAAGAGGTCACGAGTTTAAATTTTAAAATTTGATATTTTCAAACAAATCATAGGCACATCTCCAATCCAACCTGCAAGTCTGGAAGGAAGAGCTGGAGAAGAGAGGGATGGTCATAAGCAGCTCTAAAACAAAATCCATGGTGATATCACGAGAAGAAAAAAGGCATCAGATTAAGCTGGGAGAACAGGTCCTGGAGCAGGTCGACCACTTTAAATACTTCTAAGCTATCATAGACCGAAAGGGAGGCATCAAAGAAGAGTTGGCCACCCGATAAGTAGCAGCTGGGAGACTTTTTCAGGCCATAAATTGAGGATTCCTCAGCAAGAGAGAGGTTGGTAAGAAAACGAAGATGGCTGTATACCGCTCCACCTATGTCCTAGTCTTGACATATGGATGCGAGTCATGGACAATGACTACAACCCACAAAAGCCAGATCCAAACCTCAGAAATGAGGTATCTGAGGAAGGTGGTTGAAGTAACAAGAAGAGACATGGTCCGCAACCAGACGATACGTCAAGGCCTAAAATCCCACCCCATGCAGATCCAAGTAGAACAGTCTCAACTAAGATGATTTGGCCATGTCTGCAGAATGGGAGAAGATCGGCTACCACGACAAGCATGGGAAACAAAGAGCCAGGGATCCAGACCACAGGACGACCCAGAGTCCGCTGGGAGGATAACCTTACACAACCTTTGAAGGACCGAGGACTAGAATGGAACCAGGCCAGGAGGAAGACAGCCGATAGGATAGTCTGGCGCTCTCTCTTCCAAACCTCTACACCTCAAGGTAGAAGTGGAACGACTAAGTAAGTAAGATAGCTTACCATTGGTTTAATTTGTGAGCCGGAATAGACTTTGACTTTCATTGGCAAATTTGTGGGAATTACAATCTGGGATTTGAACTGAGAAATTGGAATATAATCTAGCGAAATCGGAGACACAAATCAGACTGCATCGCAAAGTCAAAGTAGCAACTCACAAAAGCGAGAGAGACATCTGACTAAGAATTCCAAAATTAAAAGTGACAGATCAGAGTAGTTGGGCAACTTTGAAACTTACAAGTAAACCCGCATTTTTAAATACAAAGACTGGATACTTAAGGAATCAGAAGCACAAGGATCGGACAAAGAATTCCAAAATTAAAAGTGACAGATCAAAGTATTTGGGCGTCTTTATAACTTTAAAGAGAACCCGCATTTTTAAATACCAAGACTGGATACTTAACAATCAAGTCGTAAGAGGAATAATAAAATTTCCCAGACCAGTGTTCGAAGCATCTAATCAAAGTGCTGTGTCCATACATCTGTGCGAAGAGATTGTAGATCCCATTTGGGGTAAGTTGTGAACATTTAATTTAAAATGTGAATTGTGACATGTCTGTACTTGCTAAGTGGTTATACAAGTCATAGGAGGCTGGCAACCTCAACATATGAAAATTGTATGTTCATAAACCACTACAGTAAGCGCTGGTGTTAGTTTTATGCTAATTTTCTCAGAAAAGCGAAAGCACCAGCAACCCCAGACTCCGAATGGAGCAATGATGAGTGATGATTACATTCCATGTTCATCAAGTGTATCCTATCATTTTGTGAGGTATATTTACTTTGTAAATTTTAGTTCAGGCCCAAATCATTGTATTCGCGCTGTCTAAGCACATATTTTCCCAGTTTAATACGCAGAAGAATATTGGTGATTTCTAATCATCTTCCCTGAGCTACGCTGTGTTGACTCAAGAATTTAATTATTCAGAGAGGCTAACATTGGTGGGTGGCCAGCGAGACAATGCGCCTGTTGATCTTCCAACCCAGTGTACTTAGCAGAGGCATTTGTTCTTTTTATTTTTGTCTAAAGTTCGTGGTACGAAGCTATCAGACTGTTCGTGGTACGAAGCTGCAAGACTAAAGTTTCTACGCCACTACTGTGAGTGAAGAGAAGGGATTCAGCACTAACCGCCTACATTGGACGGGTTGTGTGGAGAAGTGCCCTCATCACAAAAGAATTGACGAAACCACGGCTGCAGGACTCACTTAGATCAGCTAAGTTCTTATTAAAGAAAACAGCAAAAGGACAAACATTTTTATAAATCCTCAATCCCTGTCTCAGTGAAGACACTTTTTATATACATCTAAAATTCACCGTCATTCCAACGTTATTTTAACTTGTTAAAACTAATTGATTATTAAATTTGTTACATGTTATTTTAAAACAAAACAATCATTGTTGATTCATTTATTATAGGTATGAAAGCAAACGTATGAGCAAGACTCTTTAATATATATACATCTAGACATATATTTACATCTATAGAGCAAATACCTATACAAGGAATTTCGTTGGATTTACACAAGCGGGGGGCTTGAACGGGCTAAAACCATTGCTTACTTCTTCACGAAAGGAGACGGATCAGAAATACGTTAATAGTGCTCTGCTCTAGGCAACATTGTTCTTGACTTCTGAAAACATCTTGTGAACACACCCTTGAGATAGAAGCATCATTATCTTTCTATCTACAAATCTGCAAAGAGTAATTTTGTGCGAAGGTAGACACCTTTGAAGACCCATATTAGATACTCTTGAGTGTTGGCCACTGGTGGACCACTACTGCACTGCTAAGGGGAGGCAAAATCCGTGACACACTAACCCAATCACACACCCACCCACCCATTCACTCACTAACCCACTCACTCACCCACCCACCTACCCACTCACTCACCCACTCACTGACTCACCCACCAACTCACCCATCCACCCACTCACCCACTCACTCACACACTCACCCACTCACCCACTTACTCACCCGCCCACTCATCCACCCACCCACACACTAACCAATTAACCCACTCATCCACTCAACCGCCCACTCATTCACCCACTCATCCATCCACCTACCCACACGCTCAGCCACTCACACACCCACCCACCCACCCACTCACTCACTCACTCATCACTCACTCACACATGTGCACACTTACATAACTAATGCTACTGGTCATCTACGTGTATTCTATATACAATAGAATGTAAGGAACGTTTATGTTCTCTTTTTAGTCTTTTTCTTTCTTCCTTTCACCTTTCAACTCCCAAAGGAGCACAAACCTTCAACCAACATGTGCCAAGTCCGACTGTCCCGTGCCATCAGCTCACGATCTTTTCCATGTCTGCTTCTTCCCCATCATGCCTGTCACCAATTCTCTTTACCATATATTCTTTGGTCTTCTTCTACCTGTCGTTCCTGGCATTCCAGTTTTGTTTAGTTTTGTTTTAAAATAAATCAATAAAAAGCTTCTTCTACGTTAACTCTCAAATAAGCAGATACACTTCTCTTTTAAAGTTGGCAGCCCGTCTCAGGCTTCTGTTGCCACCATACAGTTTCTCTCTCAACTGGGTTGGAGAAGGCCACGCTGCCACTCTGCTCCTATAATAAAAGTTAACGTCATAACTGCTGTTGCAATAACTTGTTGTATTATTGTTAAAAAAAAAAAAAACAGAAAATTTGTTGTTGGGAATGGCCTTCACTTCTGTACAGTAAAATTCTTGTTTGGATAAAATATACTTTGGTAAGTTTAAACCCCTAATGTAAACCTCCCAAGAAAGTTGGTTATTTCTAACAGCTGTGTTTTAAACAAATGACTCGCTGAACAAGTTATTTGTAGAAACAATGATTTAATCGGCACATAACCACTTACCTGGGGGTCGGAGTGGCTAAGAGGTATGGCGTCCGCCTCGAGCTCTAGAGGTACCGGGTTCGATTCCCAGTTGAGGGAATATAATTTATGGAAATTTTTTTCAGAACCAGTAGTCCTTATGATGTCATACTCCCCCCTGGTCTTCTGGGTAGTGAGATGAGATGCCTAGCGTTCTCGGATAAGGGTGAAAAAATAGGAGGTCCCGTGTGCAAGTTGCGCATGTTAAAAATCCCACGGCAGTTAGAAATCGTAAATAGTAGGCCTATCAGGCCGAGCGGCCCTGGCAAAATTTTAAAAAAATTAGAAACCTAACCACCAGAAAAATATTTATAGAATGTATGATTTCTATATACACACATTGTGATTCTCGCCGATGCTACGGAGTTCGTGCACTGTGCTGAGATCCTCCTTGTGTGATCTAAGGGAAGAGATCGGATCACTGATGGAGTAGCCCGTGTGCAATGAAGGTAGTCCTTAAAACCAAAAACCAAACCAAACCACTTACCATCTGACGCCCGCACATTCAGATACTAACTACAAACTATATTCACAGTTCATTATTTTCCTTACTTTTACTATAAAACCGTTACTTTAATAGAGTTATTTCCACTTTTCTTTATATTGTCTTAGTTATTATTTAAACTCGGTTAGACAAATGCCAGCCAAATCTTGAAAGATAAAAATGTACCACTAAAGGGAACTGCATGCAATGTATCCGATTTCTACGATGTGTGGAACATAGTAACTGCGAGCCACAAAGATTTGAAACGCGACTAATATATAAGGCTCATGTGAAGATAAAAGTGGTTAAAAATGACACAGGGACGAAATAGATTCTCGTGGATCAGTTAACATTAGTATGCAACGTCCATTTTTATTCGCTCTTACAGATGAATACTTTTAAACAGCGACTAACCTTCAAGAATAGATTTAAACCCCACTGTATATGTATGAAGAATGTAACGAACTCGTAACAACGCGGTAAAGTCCCATGACAGCCTCACTACGATGTTCCGAGACACACAATAACGGAAAGTGCAACTCGTACATTGTTAACATCATAAGTCTATTAACAAACCATCAGGGGCAGACGTCGTAAAAATGGAATGTTACGTACAACAGGTATTGTTATTTGCTTCTATAAATAAGGGATTGTAAATTCAGTTGCGATCGTCTCAAGCTTCTGGAACTTGTTGACCACATTTCTTCAGTGACTGTAGTAGTCTATGGCAGGGTTCGGCAAAAGGTCGATCTACCGGTAGATCTCAGAGAATCTGTTGGTAGATCTCTGGGTGGTGGAAAAAGTGGAGGGAGAGGGGGGTCACCTAGGTAAATTGTGGGCTAGCCCTTTCCTTCCAGCACATAACAGTGCCGTGTTCCCATGTTTACAAGTACTTTCACACCACTCCCAGTGAAAACCCACAAGCCGGCTTGCTAAATTTAACTTTATTCGTAAAATGGATAATATAGGAAACGATCTTTTGCTTGAAGTGAAGTGACCATTCGTTAAAATATCATTTTTGTTGTTGTTGTTTACGTTCGCTATCAGCCATATCTCTCTCTCTCTCTCTCTCTCTCTCTCTCTCTCTCTCTCTCTCTCTCTCTCTCTCTTACAACGCTGGCCGTTAGTTTTGACCGGTAAGTACATTGTGTCGTAGTTTACAGCTAGGCTGCGCTATTTGCAGATTTCGGCTCGACACATTCAATTTCAGCAAGCATTTGTTCCCTGCCACCTCACACCCCCTATGTATGCTATGCCTCATGTCCATCCAAGAGTGCAGTAATGTGGCTGCACAGGTAAGCGTCAATCCGAGCCGAGACGCAACTCTGCCCCAGATCTGGGAGGCCTCGTTTCAGGGGAAACCATACACAGCCAATTGAGGCCCCGTTCGCCGTTTAGAAAAAAATATCATTTAAATTGGTTTTTCCACCGCTCTGTTTATGGAATTACAGGAACCAGATGGTCGGGCGAAGATTAGAAATACAATAATGCTGCCCTTTTCCCAAACACTCTGAAACTTGAAGACGGACATTATTTTATCAAGGTAGTTCTTTAGACAGCTCAGCGGTTCTAAGGTAGATCCACAATGCTCCTGTGTTGCCGACTACTAGTCTAGAGGCTAAAGGACATCTCCACAGGGGACAAAGGCTTGTCATTCTACTCCTGGCACGGTCCGTTTTTTCTATTTCTTCTCCTTGTATATTATTGTCCTTTGCATCATCCACTGATTAAAAACACAAAACGCTAAGCTGACTTATAAAAGTCTTATAACTGTGGTGATATCTATTTCCTATTCTTCTTCCTGCGTCTCTTCTACAACCCATTTTCCTCCTCTATCCATTTTATTCTGCCCCCTTTCTACGCTATTATGTAATCAATGTGGGGCCAATAATGATACATAGTTTTGTTAGCAGCTCTGGTGACGCACGCCAAGGTGAAATACAGACGGATAAAAGGTATAGGAATGTAGATAATGTATGTGTATTTGAGAGATGACAAATGAGAACAAGCTGCTATAAATCAGTGAAGAAAATTAGTTACAAGCATTTGCCAAGACAAGATTACCGGCTGTAGGCAGGTATGTATCACATTGTAACTACAGGAGATGAAGATTTGTGACTACAGTAGATGAAGATTTGTGACTACATGAGATGAGGAATTGTGGCTAGTGGAGTTAAAGAATTGTGGCTGTAAGAAATGAAGACTTGTCACTACAGGAGATGAAAACTTGTGACTACAGGAGATGAAAACTTGTGACTACAGGAGATGAAAATTTGTGACCACAGGAGATGAATACTTGTCACTACCGGAGATGAAAACTTGTCACTACAGGAGATGAAAACTTGTGACGACAGGAGATGAAAACTTGTCACTGCAGGAGATGAAAACTTGTGACTACAGAAGGTGAGGAATTGTGACTACAACACATGAAGAATAATGACAACATCAGATGAAGTACTGTGACTACAGAAGGTGAGGAACTGTGACTTCAAGACATGATGTTCTGATTGTTTCCACTGAGATTATCAATATTGGTTATACGATAGCTAGACTGTGTGGTGGGTTTGATGTTAATACAGTTTGTTGTTAAGAAATCTTAGTGTACTGAATGAGGTCAGCTGTGAAGGTCCCTGAATATAATAAATATTTGAGTAAATTTCCAGGGCACCTTTCTACTACCACCACTATGATCTCATTCAGACTTATTCTAGATAGAATGTAAGATGACTACGTTTGGTGTCTAGGGTTATGAAATGTTAGTGTAAGGTTGCATTAACCAACTAAACATATAAACAATTACACAAATTATTTTATTATCTAATACAACACAACAGTACCACGACAATCACATACAAACTACACTTTAAAAGACTATCTTTAGTAAGTCAGTGGTTGAAAGTTAAGGTTTTTCAATTTATTGTCCTGAATCTGATTTATTTGGAATCAGGACTGACAATCAAAGTGAAATCATAGAAA
The DNA here is from genome assembly GCA_024509875.1 of Oreohelix idahoensis. Lineage (NCBI taxonomy): Eukaryota > Metazoa > Mollusca > Gastropoda > Stylommatophora > Oreohelicidae > Oreohelix > Oreohelix idahoensis. The sequence goes on along the minus strand of JAMPIV010016595.1, from coordinate 35,138 downwards.
TTAATTACATCAATCAATTTACATAATGGATCTTCTGACCATAATACACATATTATTATATAAGGGTGTAGTTGTATTGTTTAACTGAGGTGACTTCTAGTATACACTGGTTGATTGTTTACTATCATCATCTCTGCATGTTGTTTGTAAGTTTTTATGGACACTGATGGAATGTTTATATCACTATTCTCAGTCTCTTATTTTAATACAATGTTTGTTGAGCGATCAGGTGCCGAAACATGCACCTAACTTGGTAATATGAGGTAGGAATCTTCCTGCACTTCGCTGAACGACAACCTTCAGCTCCCACTTCTTCAAGAATGATGGTGGTTTACTGTTGTCTCCGAAAAAGGCAAGACTGTGGCATGACTATATCGGCCCACTGTAGTCTGGCACCAGTTATTGACAGCAACCAAAACCCTCTGAAATTAGAAGGATATGCCTCCTTCGTAATCAACAGCCTGCACTACTATTCAACAACCAGTACAGGCACATTACAAACAAACATGCAAGATCAGCTCTTTCCTACAATCCCTTTCACCAGTTTCTTTTGATGTGACCAGGTATACCAGTATTCCTCTCCCCTAATAGTTACAACGCCTCTGCAATTCCAGCAATAATCTGTTGTCCATACAATAGGATAGGTATTATGCTCCTGATGATAATCCTATATAATTTAGTTGGTCTACACCTCTCTGATAGTCTTTCATATGCTGGATCAATCTCTAGACTCTGTTTTGAGTCTGCCATAGACTCACTTACTTACAGTCGTATGTTAGTATCTCACATTCAAATTTTATTTTAAATAAAATGTTAAGAAAATCAATCTTACCACAAATGCAAGGAAATAACACAAGTTAAACGATGACTAGGCAATATGGCACATTTTCGATCTGCCCTATGTCCAGGCTTTTCCTATGTTAGAAAATTTCTCCGCCTGCTCTCATCGATCTTGCTGTACACAAAATTTATTTGAAATGGCAGTGAACAGTCCCCGTTTCGTACCAGTATCTACGGCTTTGTCCAATGGGACCATGTTTACATTGATTTTTGAATCTATCGTTTCAAATAACAACTCCGAATATGCCAAGGCAAATATATTTTTAGTTTTAGGTCAACCAATCATACTTCGCCTTCCTTTAAAATCCAACTAATCAGGTATCCCGTACCTTTTAACCTCATTTACCCAAAGTCGTTTTTTCAAAACATGCCATAAAAAATTATAAGCAGGCATGATCTTTACTTGACAGTCTGGTCGGGTCCACTATAGTATTATGGCTATAATTAGTTAATTAATGGACTATTTGCGTAATTATTACCATATTCTTTGTCAGCAAGTCCTAAGGTACACGAATATATAATTTATATGGGACTAGTTGGCTTGGTTCAGAAGTACAGTTTTTTTTTTTTCTATGTTAGTGTTTTTATTTTTTCTATGTTAGTGTTTTTATTTTTTGTCTACTACACGTTCAATTCTTTTCCATGTGCTGTCTTCTCTATTTACGTGATAATTACGTCTTTTGAAATAAGAGCTAAGGTTGTTTTTGTGACACGAGTTGTCTGCATGTTCTAACTTTTTCCTCGTATTTTGGGGAAACCCCTAAGGCAAAGCGTGCAAGTTGGTTGTAGACTTAGAACCAATTGAGACGTGCTTTGCGTGTTATCGAGCCTTGCCCCTCCTCGTTTCACAATGCATTTTTAGGCACAATTTTCTTAGAACTAGGAAAAGTGATTATGTCAAGGACGAATTTGAAAAATTTGGGTACCGTTTTGTTCGGCTATTCGTTAGCAAATAATCTGAAGGCGTAGGCGATACCAACAGTTCTAGCAAAAAAAATTCTTTTATACTTTCTTATCTTTTCCTTTATGCCCGATATTGTTATATATTAATTTAGATATTGTATTTAGAAATTCACTACAGACTGCTTTCGTCAGGGTCAGCGAACCAGAGCTGATCAAGACCATACTCCACCTCCAAATGGTGGTCCTGGAAACAGGCTGCATCACTGCAGTCTAGCTCAGAGAGTAGGGATCGAAGAGGGAAGGCTATCCCGGTACCAAAAATGCCGTGCTGAAGTCGGATGTGTCGGCCGAAAGGCGCAAATATTGCAGCTTCACTGTAAACGGACACAACGCAAACAACGTCCTTTTCAGGACGAATAAAGAAGAAGAAGAAGTAGAAATATAGAAAGAAAAAATCCAATACATAACTGCATAGTCTTGAGATGTGAGGCGAGAGCTAGATAATGAGCGAGAGATAGGAATAGACAGATAGACAGACATAGATTGAGAGAAAACAGTGCTTATAACATCTCACATCCAGTAAGAGGGGCCCCAACAATTTGAGGCCACATCGGAACACAACAACAAAACATAATTTGTCAAGCTGCTGTGGGGGAAGAAATCAAGCATTGACCTTTACCTCTATCATGGCTAATTAAATGTCAGCCGTAATAATTAATGCCTGCAATAACATTTACACTACGTTTTCTCGGGGGAAAATAAACACAGAAGGCGTTGTCTGAGTAACAAAATTACTCACACACAAAAAAAATTTACGTTACATACACGTGTACACACATCCGCCACACACACACACACGCACACACACACACAAACACGCGTGCTCGTATACACATATACACACGCGCGTAGATTTAATAAAATGAATAAATGGCAAAATTCTAAAACCCAGTTCTATAGCCTATCCTAACAAACATGGAGATTTCTAGCGTCGTCCTTCTACTAGACAGGCTTTAAGGCAGAGGTAGGCAATCCAGGAGCTTCGGCGATCTGCTTTTGAAACCCTGACCTCTCTGAAGATGTACCTTCATAAAATCATATCTGTTTTCTGATTTTAAAATATTCGGAAATTGGGGAAAAAATGCTGCGTATATATAATTTTAACCGGGGAGTAATGTCATGAGTTTGACTCATAATTTCCTGGCGATCAGCCAGTCTAAATGGGCACTTTCTTATCTCAGAATTTCTGACTCCGCCCTCTTCATTTTTGCCTTGAATTTAACGTATTATTCCAGACTCCGGCAGCGTCAATTTTAAGTTACAGCCCGTAGTCTCCGCCATCAAGTAACTTTGCCTCGTCTATCCAGATGCGACCTAAATTCTGTTCATGCTGTCACGTAGGTCTTTATATCATTAAATTGCCTACATCTTCTTCCTATTCTCTCACCCGAATCCTTTTATTTTATTATCTTTCCGTACTTGTTTTTCCTGTATTTTTCGCATCACTCGGTTGCGAAAAATATTTTCTTCAGTATTCTCAAACTTTACCTTGTGTTTTTCTCATACTGGGATACGTAATTTTATTACATAGATGTCAGTCAGACGTGAAGTGCGATTTAGTTGCAGTCCATCTCAGACATCGAGCCGACTTGGGTCTGCACCTTCAGATGACACGACACTCCTGAGTTAGATTCTCGACGTAAACGCGTGAGAATGCTAGGAGAGAGCCGACATCCGTCTGCATTTTCACCGGTCAACAACTAGTTGCATCGGCCGAACGATTAAGCAGGAGCGAATATTTACACCTTATAGTCGCAGTTTTAGACATCTGTCTGGAAATCCCAGCTGACACGGCTCACTGTTGGCCCGGTCAGCGTGAGGTGCGAAGTAGTATAAGTGTCAGTTCAGAGTTTCGTCGAAATAGCTCCGGCGAAGTGGGAAAATCGCCCATGCACTGCAGACGGTTGTCTGAGATTTGCAACTGACACGCGTACATCTTGGTCAGTAGGTGGCAGTTACGACATGTTAGGAGTTAAACGTAGCTGTTATGAGAAGGGGGAGAGATCGGGGCGGGGGAGATAGTTCATCCTTTGTCTGGTTTAAAATATTAACCCACGTTTGAAACTATTTCATTTCACTCAGTAACTTTGCAGTTAGACTAGAACAACCTTTGTTCGATTACTAAAATATCTCTGTTAATAGAGATGGCCTTTAGTTTGGTCGAAGTGGTTTAAGTTCTTAGTACTTCTGTGTCTGAGGTAAAATATTATATACTATATTCTAGTATTTGGTGAAGTGATTAAGTGTTAAATCGCCGATTTCATTTTAAACCAGTTCTGTGTGCAGAGTGATTATTTTAATAGTTTGTTATTTTCTTTAGTCGACGAGTTACAGTGGAAATACATAATAAATTATATCTTTAGCTTACTAAACAAGTAGCTATAAGGAAGTTAATTTAACTGCTAAATACTCAGTCGAGAATATTTTATATCTAACTTATAAATGCTAGATGCGACATCAGTGAATATTGACGGAATACGCATGATATTCCTAATTCATGATGATCGATTTTTTTTAATATAACTTATTTCTCGGGAAGTTTAAATAATAAGTCAAGCTGTAGGCTTGCTGTTTTAAATGTAAGTTATATTGAGTACATAATAGGTAAATGATTTATATGTGCTTTTCCTTTTATACAGTGAAATACTGGGGTGACCCGAACTTTACCAGCATTTAATAAGAGTTTCATACTTGGGAAGTAATAGACAGTCCTTATTTTGAACCACGTGGGTTTTTCTCAAGTAACACGGGGGCTGACAGTGCATATGCCCACAGAGTTAGACAGAAATACTATATCCCACTAACGGGTTTTTTCAAAGACTGTAATGATCAATACGGGGCCTTGAGCCAGATCTTAAATCCTTCCATAAACTCTACGTAAATTTTCTGCCTGGCGGCGTGAATATTACAATCAAAACATTAACATTTCCCGACATTAATTTTGTCGAAAGAGTGAATAGTGAAACAAGGCTATCTGTTGAAAGAAGTTGTCCACTGGTCATCTTTCTAAATTAAGGGACTCCTCGTGTTTCTGAACTCTGTGTGCCCGTTTAAACTTGCTTATCTAACCTGATTCAAGTGACATTAACAGTAAATCTAAAATTTAACTGGTGAAGTGAACGCTCCCCGAAAACAGTGGAATAAACCTGTAATTGTAGAGCTGGGATTCGCTTTATCCAAAGAATACAGATTCACTGTAGAGAAGTGTCCTACGGTTGCGCCAGACGGTGAACTACCTCAAGTTTTTGATAGGTAAGAACGTGTGCCAGGGATCCCTGATGAATGAACCGAGTGAAAGTGACGGAAGGATGTTCGTTATTTAATGCACTCGCTTGTTGTATTAATTGTTCCTTTAGAATAGACACTGCTGTCAAAGTCAGTCTATACCTTCTAAGGGGGACCATATTAGACCCTAACCATATGTATTTGTGACTTTTTGGGCCATCATCTGTCTCATAACGGGGCTGTGGGCTAAACCTAGAGTTAATATCATCACGGGGCTATCATCCTGGTAGAAAGTCATTGATTCTTTTATGTCTATTTGTATGCTTCCTTTATGTATTTTTTGGTGATGTGATAAATTTTGATATGATAATTAAAAACTTCTCTGGAACAAAAACATCAGTGCGTTGGTCAGCTCGATCCCAATTATTCTGTATAATCATTGTTATAGAGTTCCCACGTATGTGTGTTTAACTGTCGTCACGTGTATGTGCGTGCCCGTGATTAGATAGAAATATATGTAATATATATATCTGTGTTTAGACTGTCTGACTACTTTAGATCTGTCGTAGAAGATAGGTGAGAGAGAGAGAAGATTTTCCGCTCTCAGAGACAGCATCTATCACTATTCTACCACCTCACTCGTGGAAGTCTATGTTTTTTTTAATTTCCATCTCTCACTGTTGTCGTAGATTTTTTGATAGGAAATTAAGACTAGGTTAGGTCCCTTCTGAATAGATTAGAATATGTGATATACACAGTGAGAGTTAGTAGAAAGAAATAGATTTTCCCAAGAGTGCAGTGGTAGCGAATCAAATAGAGCTGTCCCCTGAAAACAAGAGTCTTCTCTCTCTCTCAGGCCTATCCTCTACGACAGATATATAAGAGTCAGACAGACTATTGACAACATATGTTACTATGTATGAACATACCACTCACGTGCACACCCCTTCCAGTGACAACAGTTAGACACACAGACGTGGGAAACCTATAACAATACTTATGTAAATATTCTAGAACGAGCTGACCAACACGCTGATTAGTTCCAGAGAGATTTTATTTATCATCTATAAAATCTTCTCACAACACCAAAACAACAAAAAAATACATCAAGGAAAACATATGCACATAGTCCTACAATATCAGAAAAATGCTACAAGGATGATATCCCCGTTATGATCTTAGCTCTAGGTTTAGCCCACAGCCCCGTTAAGAGAACAGATGATGGCCCAAAGAGTTATAGATACGTAGGGTTTAGGCTAAGAGTTGTTCTTCTTTTCTCGTAAATGTATGCACAGAGTTGAATAATCTGATTTAGCCTAAGAAGTAAAGAAACTCTAGCAAATAGTAACAAATTCTGCAGGTTAAACAAAAAGAATTAAGACAGTAAATGGGTGACAATCTATAACTGTAAAATAACACTCTGAACTGCGTACACTCATTCATTCAGCCATGGCCATGCAGTTATACTCACAACTTTGCTCGCTGCCTCTGAGAACATACTCAATTCTAGGACCTTCACACAGACCCGAAAATGCAGTCCTTGACCAAGAAATCCCCAGTTCCAAAAGACGTACTAAACTCTCAGGGAACGATTCCTTGGGTGTTCTAATTTTTCGAATGTCTGATTAAGTCACATAAAATATTGTCCAGGCACGAAAGTTAGCAGAGCACAATGTCATTAGCTTTGGTTTCTAGAATTTAAGGAATGTCAGATCGGTGTCTACTTTCAGGATGTTACTATATTTGGTCGCCACAGTACTAGTCCAAACTCTGTCGGAATGTTTCTGATCTTTGCTTGCCACAACGGGCTGAATTGTACTGAAGAGTTATTCTGGAAGAATTAATTCTGGCGCGAAGGCCTCTTACTTCATTTAACTGTTACAGTTCAGGTAATGAAAGTGATTTGTTTCTTCCCAAATAATGTCCACGTACTAGAACGCTGGTAAAGTTGGGTACCACCGTTTCACTATATAAAAGAAAGAACACATATCAAATAATTTACATATATGTACTCAATATAACTTACATTATTAAACCGCAAGTGTACTGCTTGACTTATCATTTAAATTTCCCGTAAAGTAAGTTATATCTTAAAAAAAATCATCAATCCCCAGGAATTTAGGAACGCGTGCGTGTCCCGTCAACATCTCATGAGGTTTCTAGCATTTGTAAGTTAGCTTAGAAAAATATGATCTCGTCTGATTTCTTAGCAGTAAAATTTAACTTCATTATAGCTACCTTATTGTTTAGTAAGCTAAGATATAATTTATTCTGCTATCCACTGAAACACGTCACTAGAAAATAATACAGACTATATAAATTTGGCACTCTGCGCAAAATCTAACTAGTGAAATATGAAATAAGCGACTTAACACTTTTCCATTTCACAAAATTCTAGAGAACTACTATATAATATTTACCTTAAAACACAGCATTACTGGATATCGCACAATTAAGAATTTTTACGCTCATATTTATGGAAGTCTAGAAGTTCGACAAATTGTCGCAACAAACTAAGAAACTTCGCTTATACAGCTCTACTCTTCGGGAACCACCTGTCTACTGCGATTTAGGAGCGAGAATGAAATTAAAGTTTCAAACTCGGGCCAATATCTTAAAATCAGACAAAGGATGAACTATTTCGTAGAACGAAATGCTCTCCCCTTTCCGGCTTAAACGATACGTTTAACACCTAACATGTCGTAACTGCCACCTACTGACCAAGATGTACGCGTGTCAGTTTCAAATCTCAGACAACCGTCTGCTACTGCGACTATAAGGTGTAAATATTCGCTCCTGCTTAAGCGTTCAGCCCGGAAAACCCGCGCGTGACAGGTGCAAATGTAGACAAAAGTCTGCTCTATGTCCAGCGAAACGAATTTTTCGCACATTCCCGTCTTACCTGCGCGACTGACATCTGATGCAATAAGGTTACTAGTCAGTATGAGAAAGAAAAACGATGATGGGAAAGAAATATATTTTTTCGCAACGAATGATGCGAAAAAATACAGGAAAAGCAAGTACGGAAAAGTAATAAAATGAAAGGATTAGGGTGAGAGAATAGGAAGAAGATGTAGGTAATTTAATGATATAAAGACCCACGTGACAGGACGTCCCCCCTTAAGATATGGAAGCACTCCATGTCTACGTTATGGAATTAAATTTCCTATAACCGTAGCTTCGGGGTGTCTGTCTTCTTCCTTCTCATCTTCCCCCTCCATCTCTCTCCAATTCCTACTCAAGTCTACTCTCCAAAGTTTCCTTCCTCTGGAATGTCTCCCATGCGCGCTTGAAAGAGCGTCGCCGCTTCTGACATTTTTGAAAGATTTCTTGTGATAGCGGTGGAATATCCCTGCCACTATCATCATCTTCGTCAGCTTTGGCGATCGTCAGGAGATGGTCGGAGGTTGGCACTGGTCTTTCCAAGTATCTCTTTAAGAGATTTAAATGGAAAACCTTCTCCATTCCTTCAATAGAGATCTGGTAGTTAGCCTTAGAAATTTTTTCCAGGACGGTAAACGGTCCTTGCCATCCGATCTTCAGTTGGTTGTTCTCGGTAGGGAGTAACACCAAAACTTTCTCTCCTGCTTCCAGTTCTCTCTCTTTCGCGACTTTCCTGTATCGGTTAGCGTGCTTTGTGCGTGCTCGCTTAAAGTTAGTCGTTGCTAGGTCCCACCCTAGTTTCAACCGTTCCTTTAAAACCGACACATATTTACTGGCTGAGACAACTGTCTCATCAGCCTTCTCGTCTGTCAGAGACTGAAGTAAGGCTTCAAGCGGGCCCTTAATGGGTCTGCCGAATAAGAGTGTAGCTGGCGGAAATCCTGTGGAAGTATGAGGAGATTCTCTGTAGCCAAATAATGCTGCAGGAATACAGAGATCCCAATCTTCAGGTTTCACTTGTGCCAGCTTACTTAGCATCATGGTGAGGTTTCCATTAGCACGTTCCACGAGCCCATTTCCGGCCGGAGTATATGGCTTAGTGTGGATGTGCTGGGTCCTCAAGATCTTAACGATCTCATCCATCAACAGGTTTCGGTATGGAGATCCATTATCCGTCAACACTTGCTGAGGGAATCCCAACCGAGTGAAAATCTGCACGAGGGCTTCTGCGACATGCTTGGCATCTGCGCATGTTAGCGGGATAGCTTCTGCCCATAAAGTGCATGTATCGACTAAGGTCAGGATGAACCTGTTCCTTCTTTTAGTCCTTTCGAAAGGCCCTAAAATGTCGATCACAACCCGTTCGAATGGTGTTCCCATTATTGGCATTTCACCCATGTGGACTGGGGGTGTCCGTTGCTTGGGTGGTACACGTTGGCACTGGGCACAGGATTTGACATACCTGATAATATCAGTATTTACTCCTGGCCACCAATAATGAGTGGTTATACGTTGGTTTGTGGCGTTCTGTCCCATATGTCCGCTGAAGGGAAGAGAGTGCCCCATTTCTAGGATTTGGCTTCTGTACTGTTTCGGTACTAGGAGCTGGTTGTAATCTTGGTCAGGCTTGCCCGTTCTCCGATAAAGTACGCCATCCTCAGAAAAAATGTCCCCGTGCTGTCTGGGTTCCTTAGCCATGGGCAGTTTCCTAAAGCAAGGTGCTAAAGTAGGGTCCTTGTATTGCGCTTCTTTAAGTTCCATAGGTAACCAATTAGGCGCAGGCTCCCGTTCCTTGTTGGTTTGCCCTCTTGTAGTTACTGCTGCCACAATCGGCTCTTCCGGTTTCCCAATACACACGTATCTCCCGCCAAGTATGACTGGGTAGATGGGATCATCCATAACAGCCGCTTTGATCACGCCTCTGACAAAGTCAGAGTGTATCTCCACCAATGCGATGGGAAGCGCTGTAGGTGCATCACTCTTACGAACTCCACAAAGTTGGACGGTCTCTGCTGTCTCTTGACCGGCTTTGACCAGGTTTCTGGCAACAATGCAATCATACGAAAGCCCCGTGTCAAATAAGCAAGAAGTTTGAGAACCGTTCAAAATAACAGTACCTCGCGTTGAGGGTCTATCCCCAACAGGTTGGGAATCACTGTCAACAATTCCGCCTTGCGAGACTGTCAATAAGCATCCGATGCGTTTCGGCTCGGTGTGCTCGGTCTGATCATATGTCCCGTGCTCAGGGGTTTTCCCTTTTTCACCTTGCCCTTTCTGGCCACGCTGCCATGAAGGACGGTCGGGTTGATCAGACTGTTTGGGGTGGTTGGGGTACTTGTTCTTGTAGAACTTGGATTTTTCAGGAGGGGGGTTTTGAGGTCCAGTTTCTCTGTGGTTATTTTGGTTAGAAGCCTGAGAAGATTGCTCTAGGTTATGTTTTCGAAAATGCTCCTCTGTCGGTTTCCGCTTTGTGGCCGGTAGTTCAGCCAGCGCATTGTGGTAACGCTCAGACTTCTCTAGGATGTCTTCGAGCTTTTCTGCACCCTGCTCAGCTAGAAATCTCCGGGTATCTGCAGACAATGTGTTCTTTATTTGTTCTGTTAAAACAAATTCCTCAAGACCTTCATAGGTAGAGGGGAGCTGTGAGAGCTCTAGGCACTTTGTCAGATAACCCTTCAAACGAGACGAGAACTGCTGAAAAGTTTCAGAATTCTCTTTCCGGCTGTTGCGAAACAGTTGCAAAAATTTGCGAGCGTTCATTTCAAAGCGCTCCAGTAACGCTTTCTTCAACACATCATAGTTGTCTTGTTGGCTGTTTTCCAGTTTGGCGTAAACATCATACGCACTACTTTTCAAAGCCTGAGAAAGCTTTACATTCCAACGCGACCTCTCCAAACCGTACAGAGTTGCAATTTTCTCAAATTTTTCTAGCCAAGTGTCAATCTTCTCATTTGGGCAAGGGAAAGATTCTAGCGGAAAAGACATAGCAGTTAGGTGAAGAGATTGGCTGTTAGAAGGATCAGTTAAGGAAGAATGAGGAGAAGACTCTCCATTGCTGGAAGTAGAGGCAGCACCAAGACTTTGGACTTCTAGAGCCTTAAGAGCCAGCTCGTGCTGTCGTCGTTGCTCATTTTCTCTTTCCAAATGCTGTCTCTCCTTCTCTCTTTCCTCATGCTGTCTTTCCTTCTCTCTTTCCTCATGCTGTCTCTCCTTCTCTCGTTCGTTCGCCCTGCGAATTTCCATTTCTTCCTCAATCTCCTTCTGCTGTAATAGACGGTCTGCTTCTTCTTTCCTCTCCGCATCATATCTCTCAAGTTCGTCCCTGACAAAAGCTTTCGCTTCGTCTCCGTCCAAACCTTCTTGTCTCGCTTCGTCCCTGAGAAGTTGTCTAAGCTTTGCCCTCTCGGCCATATTATGTCAGTGACTGAGACACGTAGAGATAGAAAATAGGAAAAACAATAACCTGGTTCCTACCACTTACGAGAAAAAAAAACCAAAAATTCAAAACATGATATCCTTAACCCTGGGATACCTCCTCCAAAATAAAATCTAACTATCGCTGCTATTATCGGCAATAAAGCACTTAATGCAAAACACGACTACGCCAACTAAATGGTAGTTAAGATTACTTCTGAAAAATAAGTTGCTACAGTGGAAAAGCAAAATAATTATTGCAAAAATTAAAGAGAAAAATAATCCCTTAATTATAAAATCCACTCTAAGTTCGCCCCTGAAGTCAGATAGGGTAAGGGAGGCAATTAATCTGGACAAATAGTCCGAAACGCACTCCTTAGCTTTTGCTCAAACACCTACTTCTTCAAAACCCAGTGAATGTTATACACTCACCATTTTACCAGCGTTTAGTATTACAAAATCAGTAATTAACATATATTCCGACAATCAACCTGTAACTGAAATGTATATTATTTCTTAATGCTGTGGAAAAAAACTTATCAGTTTGTGTGGTCAGCACGCCCGTAAACAGATCGTTAGTCTAGGGGATAAATTATTTTAAAAAGATACAAAACTCACAAGACATCACACTCTTACTCTATTACAGAATAAAGAATCTTAAATACAAAATCCAGATAGACGAGTCCACGTTTGTCGTACTCGTCTTCCTATTCTAAGTTCAAAGACCGGAAACGAGCAACCATTTGTCGTACTCGTCTTCCTATTCTAAGTTCAAAAATCCTACGGACGAGAACCCATTTGTCGTAGATTTTTTGATAGGAAATTAAGACTTGGTTAGGTCCCTTCTGAATAGATTAGAATATGTGATATACACAGTGAGAGTTAGTAGAAAGAAATAGATTTTCCCAAGAGTGCAGTGGTAGCGAATCAAATAGAGCTGTCCCCTGAAAACAAGAGTCTTCTCTCTCTCTCAGGCCTATCCTCTACGACAGATATATAAGAGTCAGACAGACTATTGACAACATATGTTACTATGTATGAACATACCACTCACGTGCACACCCCTTCCAGTGACAACAGTTAGACACACAGACGTGGGAAACCTATAACAATACTTATGTAAATATTCTAGAACGAGCTGACCAACACGCTGATTAGTTCCAGAGAGATTTTATTTATCATCTATAAAATCTTCTCACAACACCAAAACAACAAAAAAATACATCAAGGAAAACATATGCACATAGTCCTACAATATCAGAAAAATGCTACAAGGATGATATCCCCGTTATGATCTTAGCTCTAGGTTTAGCCCACAGCCCCGTTAAGAGAACAGATGATGGCCCAAAGAGTTATAGATACGTAGGGTTTAGGCTAAGAGTTGTTCTTCTTTTCTCGTAAATGTATGCACAGAGTTGAATAATCTGATTTAGCCTAAGAAGTAAAGAAACTCTAGCAAATAGTAACAAATTCTGCAGGTTAAACAAAAAGAATTAAGACAGTAAATGGGTGACAATCTATAACTGTAAAATAACACTCTGATCTCCGTACACTCATTCATTCAGCCATGGCCATGCAGTTATACTCACAACTTTGCTCGCTGCCTCTGAGAACATACTCAATTCTAGGACCTTCACACAGACCCGAAAATGCAGTCCTTGACCAAGAAATCCCCAGTTCCAAAAGACGTACTAAACTCTCAGGGAACGATTCCTTGGGTGTTCTAATTTTTCGAATGTCTGATTAAGTCACATAAAATATTGTAAAGGCACGAAAGTTAGCAGAGCACAATGTCATTAGCTTTGGTTTCTAGAATTTAAGGAATGTCAGATCGGTGTCTACTTTTAGGAAGTTACTATATTTGGTCGCCACAGTACTAGTCCAAACTCTGTCGGAATGTTTCTGATCTTTGCTTGCCACAACGGGCTGAATTGTACTGAAGAGTTATTCTGGAAGAATTAATTCTGGCGCGAAGGCCTCTTACTTCATTTAACTGTTACAGTTCAGGTAATGAAAGTGATTTGTTTCTTCCCAAATAATGTCCACGTACTAGAACGCTGGTAAAGTTGGGTACCACCGTTTCACTATATAAAAGAAAGAACACATATCAAATAATTTACATATATGTACTCAATATAACTTACATTATTAAACCGCAAGTGTACTGCTTGACTTATCATTTAAATTTCCCGTAAAGTAAGTTATATCTTAAAAAAAAATCATCAATCCCCATGAATTTAGGAACACGTGCGTGTCCCGTCAACATCTCATGAGGTTTCTAGCATTTGTAAGTTAGCTTAGAAAAATATGATCTCGTCTGATTTCTTAGCAGTAAAATTTAACTTCATTATAGCTACCTTATTGTTTAGTAAGCTAAGATATAATTTATTCTGCTATCCACTGAAACACGTCACTAGAAAATAATACAGACTATATAAATTTGGCACTCTGCGCAAAATCTAACTAGTGAAATATGAAATAAGCGACTTAACACTTTTCCATTTCACAAAATTCTAGAGAACTACTATATAATATTTACCTTAAAACACAGCATTACAGGATATCGCACAATTAAGAATTTTTACGCTCATATTTATGGAAGTCTAGAAGTTCGACAAATTGTCGCAACAAACTAAGAAACTTCGCTTATACAGCTCTACTCTTCGCGAACCACCTGTCTACTGCGATTTAGGAGCGAGAATGAAATTAAAGTTTCAAACTCGGGCCAATATCTTAAAATCAGACAAAGGATGAACTATTTCGTAGAACGAAATGCTCTCCCCTTTCCGGCTTAAACGATACGTTTAACACCTAACATGTCGTAACTGCCACCTACTGACCAAGATGTACGCGTGTCAGTTTCAAATCTCAGACAACCGTCTGCTACTGCGACTATAAGGTGTAAATATTCGCTCCTGCTTAAGCGTTCAGCCCGGAAAACCCGCGCGTGACAGGTGCAAATGTAGACAAAAGTCTGCTCTATGTCCAGCGAAACGAATTTTTCGCACATTCCCGTCTTACCTGCGCGACTGACATCTGATGCAATAAGGTTACTAGTCAGTATGAGAAAGAAAAACGATGATGGGAAAGAAATATATTTTTCGCAACGAATGATGCGAAAAAATACAGGAAAAGCAAGTACGGAAAAGTAATAAAATGAAAGGATTAGGGTGAGAGAATAAGAAGAAGATGTAGGTAATTTAATGATATAAAGACCCACGTGACAACTGTGACTAACACTCATTCCAACCTATTCAGAAGGGACCAACCTAAGTCTTAATACTCCTATCGAAAAATCTACGACACATGCTAGTAGTGGTCTATCATCTAATTTCTTTTAATTCAGGGAGAAGCGAACACAGGAGAGTCAAAAACACATTTTCAAGTTCCCCGACGGCGCTCGGCAGTTTGACCCTTTTAGCCGGGACACTGACGAGTGCGTCTATCACTCTTCCCTGGTCAAGCGAGCTAAGAACTCGTTCATCTCCGCGACCAGGAGAAAACTTCTGTTTCCCCGACGTCTTTGACCCTAGCGCTACTCACCGCTTTCGTCCAGGTGTTCGCCAGATATGGGGGAATCTAGACAAAACTTAGCTATATATGCTGGGCTCATGCATTATTCTTACAACCAGTGCGCAACAGAAACAATTAGGATTCATACCCTTCGACATTTGCTGAGTGAGACTGAGCACCTATGGGTTTGCCAGGAGTGCAATGACGTCGATTCTGATTAACATTATCATGCATTATTCTGGGAAGGCTAAGGCGGCCGATGTGGTGTAGAACACATCACCCCTAGTGCGCCGATGGTGAAGAAAATATAGGCCTAACACCATATTCCCAATATGCCTCAATGGGCGTCTAACGGGATCCTTTATCTTTTTTTTACCATGCATTATTCGTCACGCGTGTCTCAAAATACCAGTCGTTTTCTATCTGCAGAGTAGAATTTGTGTTACTAAGTCTTATACCAGTTGCATATTAGAAAGGAATATTTCTCGTAATTTAGATAAGCAAACTTAGTTATAAAATAACTGTGCTAGCTTTAAACTTGTAAATAACCACGAGTCAATTTTCATAAAGTTAATTTTCCTAATGACGGTGTATTTTAATACTAATAATTTTCCCACCAGTCAAATCATTAGGTGTTATTTTACAAAGGAAGGTGTATAGTTATGTAAATTAATTTGATTTTTCTACCAGCTAGTTGACTACAAGTAAATTTCCAAAAGGATGTATATACATCTATAAAGAAATTAATTATAATAGTTATCCTACCTGCCCGATAATTCATAGTTTGTGTTGTAAACTTTTTATAGGCCTATCACTGTTGTACAAGAACCAACCAATTGTTGGATAATGTACTGCGGGAAGTAATTCATTCTTTGGAATGAATACATGGGACTTTGTCGGCCCAGTATGCAAAAATCAATTGTTTTTTCACCGCCTCTCTCAACAGAGAGGGCCACTTCATGTATGTATAATTATTCTTCTTTTTCTAGATGGCCGCACTATTAAGTGTCGGCGAAGGGGCTAGTGCCCAAACACGTATATGTTAAGGATAGATTTGGGATGCAGATAATATATTGTAGCATGTTACTACACGCTAGCACATGTCCATTTTATGTGAGGAATTGTGTTCGCCTGTAGACAAACTACTTTTTGCACGAAGCGTTCACCCGTGGTGAGCGACAGTCACTAGTGACGTAGTTTGTCACATATCGTAGGTTCGGTGTGTAAATTGTTTGGGCTTCGCATTCGTTCACTAGTTTGAGGTGGACGTGATTTCTTCTTTTTCGAGCTCCGGGATTTTTGGAGAGTGATATATATATATATATATATATATATATATATATATATATATATATATATATATATATATATATATATATATATATATATATATATATATATATATATATATATATATATATATATATATATCACTCTCCAAAAATCCCGGAGCTGAAGCACATTAAAAACGCACCACCTGTATAATCCAGGAACAGAGTGTGAAATGTAAATATAAGTGTTTACAGGTTTACATATTTGGAATCTTTATTTATTTTCCTATGAATCCATGCTGGTCATTAATTTGTACATTTGATTGTTATGAAATTCATTGCATTCTGTGCAGGCAAGGGAGAAAACCAAAAATGCAACCAATGAAAAAATGCATTCGCACTATCCTCAGTATCTGGTATGTTCACCGTGTGCTTGCAAACAAGCTTGGCAGCGGCTCCGCATGGAACGCACAAGTCTCTGAAGGACATTCTGGGGAATCAAGTCCCATTCACGTGTAAGAGCAGCTTCGAGTTGTTGCAGATTAGCTGGAGAACCTTGCCTGTAGACTCTGCATCCAAGCTCGTCCCACAGATGTTCTATAGGGGACATGTCTGGTGATAGGGCAGGCCAATCAATCCTCACAATGTTCTGCTGCTGCAGATATTGCTGCGTAAAGCATGCGGTGTGCGCACGTGCGTTATCCTGCTGGAGAAGCTGCAAGTCTGGATAATTTGTGAACGCAGGAGCAACCAATGCATCCAGAACCTCATCTCGATATGTCACAGCATTAACATTTCCACGGAAGATGTGAAGAGGCAAGCGATGGTGAAAACTGAATCCTCCCCAAATGTGAATACTGCCACCTCCAAATCGGTTGTGCTGACGAACACAGCAATCTGCAAAGCGCTCTCCACACCGTCGCCAAAATCCGCATACCTCCATCAGCAAAGGATATGTTGAATCCGCTCTTGTCTGTGAATAGGACAGCATTCCACTGCAGTCTAGTTCATCTGACATGTTGCTCTGCCCATTGCAGGCGCTGCTGACGATGTCTGTGAGTCAAGTTTGGCCCAACATAAGTTCGTCTTGCAGTAAGGCCTGTAACTCTGTGTCGTCGTATGACTGTCATTCGAGAGACTTGCCCACGTCTACCCACTATTGCTCTTGCTGTTTGACTTGCCGGGAGAGAACGATTCCTTAGGTGACTCAGCACAATATGACGATCTTGCGCAGGGGTAGTAGCTCGTGGTTGGCCACTCTGAAGTCTATCCCGGGCACTGCCAGTGGTTCCGTTATGTTCATTGAGACGTACAATAATGCTGTGGTGGCAATTCATCCTTCTGACAATGGACCGTGAGCTCATTCCGGTCTCCAACATACCAATGGCTCGTTGACCGTCGTTTTCAGATAGTCGTGGCATTTCAAGCACATATACTGGGTGTTTTGTCTCAACGGCCTTTATATACCGAGTATACTGCCACAACGCGTACACATTTTCAGGGTCATAGCTGTTTGGAATCGAGTTGCACGTGTAACTTTCATTGTTTTCATGTAGTCTGTACACAAACCCGTGGGGTGAATCATGCACTTTCCATTCCAGCAGCCATTCGCTCTCTACCTCATGACAAACACGGGGAAAATCCATTCCCACACTTTGTTTTCCCACCTTCTCGGCATCAGTATATATAATAGTGGTGCGTTTTTAATGTGCTTCAGTATATATATATATATATATATATATATATATATATATATATATATATATATATATATATATATATATATATATATATATATGGGTGTCGGAGTGGCTCAGAGGTATGGCGTCCGCCACACCAGTTCAACAGAAGAGAACAAGTGGTAATCTTCAGACTCCGCACTGGCAACTACAGATTGAGATTGGCAGTACGCATCATTTTGTGTATGACCTGGATGCTCTACATCCCATTTGTTTCTGTATCTGATTCTGATAAAATTATTTGCCTCCTCGAATGTTATGCTTGCATCAGGCTGAGGTAGATTTCCACCTTCCTTTGCCAATCTGTCAGCCTTTTCATTGCCCGTGATGTTACAGTGAGATGGGATCCATTGGATCACAACACTTTTGAATCGTTGACATAGTTTGTGGAGCATTATTCTGAGTTCATCCAGGTCTGTATTATTTTGGCTTTTCAACGCTGCAGTTACTCACTGTGCATCGGTAAAGAAAGCAACTTGTCTCTCTGTGCTATCCTCTGCAGTTTTCAAGGCCTCTACCTCTGCTCTGAAGTTACTTGAGAATTGTCCGTTGCCACTGACAGCTTTTTTTGTGTGCACCAGTGCTTAAGGTCAGAAAGATACCTTCATTTTCTGTTGCATCTGTTGCTGACCCATCTGTGTATGCATGGGTCCAGGTGTTGCATGGGTAATGTTTCTCTATGTATTTTGTCGCTAAAGAGTTTCTCTCTGTTTCAGTCTGGGTTTTTTTTCGTTCAATTCCAGGAATGTTTTCTATCATTTCAGGGAAACGATGTTGTTACCAAACTTGAAGCGTGTGTGCAGTGTAGATGGGTTTAATAGTTGATATTGCATTGATGGAAACTTCTCTCATCTGTGGTTTTGTTGATTCTACAAAGTTGCTTCATGTGAGTCTTTGCCTTCTAAGAGCATTCATTCTATGGCACAATGGGTGGTCTGTTAGTGTCTTGAATTTTTCAGCCTGTTGCTGAGCCCTGCTGTCTCTTCTATCCTCCATTGGCTGGAGGCATGTAATCTTTTCGACTTTTTTTTTATAGATTTTGTCTTCATGCCGCCCATTATAATTCTCATTCACTCAAGACAAAGGCTGAAACATTCAGTCTGTCTTCTTCGTACGAACCATGCAACGTTTTCTTTCTGCCGGACGAACTACTTCCAACGATTTCATAAATAGTGGGATGGAAAATTCAAACTAAATGATATTTGACCGAATGTTAACTTACCTTAAAAGAAAATATTGAGTCCTTTTTTCTTATGCAGTTCACGAATAAAGTCAATTTAAGTAAGCTAACTCATGGGAGTGTTTTATGGCAGTGGTTCTCAACGTGGGCCATATTGTGACAAAACGTTTTTTACATGTACTTTTGCACCCTTCTCTCTCTCCTTCAGCGTCCTATTAGTTGGCATATTTTATGCCCTTACATGCTCTGAGCCGCTCTCAGACTTGTTTACGTTTCGCCAGGTGAATCGTAATAATACCAGGCTAATAAGACAGGTCAGCGGATAATACTTTTATCACGTACGTCGTCTAGCCACCTTTGATAGAGTCGATCTGTGTTGACACAAGGTGGTAGCTCACGATCGATGGAACGAAAGACAGGCTGGCTGTCTAAGAAATCCGTCTGAGGAATGTACGCAAACACAGGTGATAAGACGTAATCGTTTTCGCTGGCCCATCTTTGTATCAATATTACCAATAATCTGTCTGGGGAGACAATGTGATAGGAAAGCATCTAGACAGGAAATAAGTTCACAGATTTGTTTGTGAGTTTGCATAAAGATGCAATAGGAAGTATTACTGCCTTATTAGAAAGAGGTCACGCGTTGGAATTTTTTTTAAATTGATATTTTAAAACACGCGGGGTATATTATGATTTAACACCCCGACCCATTTAGTTATAAGGAGCTAACCATTGGCATGATTTGAGAGCAGGAATACACTTTGACTTTCATTTGCAAATTCGTCGGAAGTACAATCTGGAATTTGAACTGAGAAATGAAAATATAATCTAGCGAAATCGGAGTCACAAATCAGAGTGCATCACCACGTCAAGCTAGCAATTCACCAGAGCCAGAGAGAAGGATCGGACAAAGGATTCAAAATTATAAGTGACAGATCGAAATATTTGAGCACCTTTGAAACTTAAAAGTAAAACTGCATTTTTTAAATACAAAGACTGGAAAATTAAAGGAACAGGACAGAGTATTTGGGCAACTTTGAAACTTAAAAGTAAACCCGCATTTTTAAATACAAAGACTGGAGACCAAAGGAATCAGATCACCCGTCATAAGAGGAAAACTACAATTTCCCAGACCAAGTGATTCGAAAGCATCAACGTGCTGTGTCCATTTAAACTGTGCTAGGAGATTGTGTTCCCAAAAGTTACTTTGAGGTAAGTGTAAACATTTATTTTACCATGTGAATTTGACATGTTTTTCTTGCTAAGTAGTTATATATGAGGCTGGCGACCTCAACATATGAAAATAGTATATTCATAAATCACTACAGCAAGCGTTCGTGACTGCTTCTTGCTAGTCGTACAGAAAACCCACAGCAGAGTTGACCCCAGACTCTGAATGGATCAGTGATGAGTGATGATTACATAACATGTGCCTAAAGTGTGTAATATCATTTTGTGAGATATATGTACCTTGTTAATTGTAATCCAGGCAAGTGTCACGCTTTGATTAGAATTGTCTGCCCTTTACTCTGAAAGGCCTGTCTGCTCCCTTTCTATCTCCCGTCCACGCCCACTTTTTGTCAATTTATGCTATAATAGCTTATATTCTCTCTCTCTGATTCTGTCAATCTTGCTAGAGCCCAGTTTAGGCCCACCCCTTTGCACGTGCAAAAAGCGGCTTTCTGTCCAAAGTATTTGATTCCACGGTTCTTGGGGAAGCGGCAATAATCTCAGTTTCTTTGAGTACGGAGTACCACGGAACACGGGAAAACTTTCCCTACCTTTTACCTTTGCCGTTCTTCGGTTTTTATCCCGAACTCTAGTCGCTCTTAGAACGGGCGATTGTGCTAACATTACGCCACTTTTCCCCCGTCTCGGGACGCAGCCGAAGACGCTTGTCTGTTTCTTTCATCTCGGGCGGACTAAGAAACGCTCGCCGAAATTCTGGCAACTTTTCTTACTATATAAGAAACGTAGATCTTATGAAGTCTCGTACCCCTTTACAGCATCTTAAGAAGCCTAACACCATGTTTTCTTCTAGCTCGCAAAATATACCAAAATTGAGAAAAAGAGATACAAGTATGTATTGAGCATGTATTATTTACAAAATTTGACTAAGGTTTGGTATTTAATTCACGTTGTCATTGTTCTATTTTGTCCAAACACATTTGAGTTCTGTGTATTATACTGTATAATGTTGATGACAATTCGCTTTCAAAAATACCTGGCATGTCTCGCACCCCTTGAAGGTAGGTCTCACACCCCCATGGGATGCATACACTCCAGGTTAAGAAGCACTGATCTAAAGTCTTGTAAGTTTGAAAAGGTACAAACAGAGCATTCCTAATATTCTGGTGTGAGCTGCAAAGACTCAGAACAGTAAGCCCTTAATCAGGTGCAGGTTGCAAAGGCAAGAGACAATCGGCAACAAGGCTACAGGACAATCAGCCCAATGCCTGGTGCCGGCTTATAAAGCCTCGAAACCTTAACCTTAATGTCATATTTATTCTGTATAAACGACCATAAGCCGTTAACGGTTATTAAATTATTGAATTATCTGTGGGCATTTCAATTAATTCCTTAAAGGCGATCTTTGTCCTCCCCAGGCTGTGTGTGGTCCCGGTCGCCGGGTCCTCCCAGCACAGTGGAGGCAGCGAATGGGTGCTGTGCCTCTGCCAGATTGCCCTTTTTCGAGGACCTTCGGTCCCGAATAGATTCTGGCTGGACGGACGTCTGGGGGGCATAGCGAAATGGTTTTATAGCGGCAAACGAAGAGTACACACGAGGGCAAGTTCGGGGCACAGCGGATTGATCAACCGCTTGCTTGTCACATTGATCACGGAAACAACAATTAACAGTCTGTTGTACCAAGAAACGCCTTTAGGTGTAACGGAACAACGGACGATTTCTTGTTGCCCTATGACGCCGCAAGGTGTGATGGCCGGAGACTGCTTGGGCGGTCGATGGCCAAGGGAATAATAATAATAATAATAATTTCAATTAATTGTTGTCATTTTAGGTTCTATCCAGCCGATCTAATGACCCCCATGTAACAGTCAAACAACTTGTCAGGAGTTTAGTTTTTCCTTTCATTTGCGCCTTTAAGAGTAGGGAGAAGACGATAAACTCTGTTACTGTACAATAGGTATAGCTGTACTGCCGTCGACAGCATATTGCCAAATTGCCTCGGAATTAAGTTAATACCAGGGTGTGTCTGAACTGACTCATCGATATATTTGGTTACAGTATTTGATTCTGTCCCGTCGATTGTGCGTACTTCCCAACGACTTAGAAAGCCGACATTTAGGAATATTATATAGCCCGGGTGGGTAATAGGATTATCAGTCAAACCAATTGGTAGCGAATTTTAGGATTCATTCGCCATATCAAATAAAAATGTTACCTTGATTTCAGGGGAAAAATTCCTTTACATGACTTTATTCAAACATTATTCATGCTCATAGAAACAAATTAAAAGAAAAAGCTCAGTGATAAAAAAAATCAGTGTGAAGTGTTGCAATCTTTCCATCTGATCAATTGACAAAATTTCCGTCGAATATCTGAATTTCGTAGGCCGGTTCAGTCAAATGGATATGAAAGAACCCAATCCGGGTTTTTATAACAAATTTTTGTCGAATATCTGAATTTCTGAGGCCAGTTCAATCATATGGATATGGAAGAACCCACTCCTGGTTTTTAGAACAGACTGAAAATATCATTGCACTTATGTCCAGTGCAAATTGTTTTTATTGAATTTTTTTCATGAACATTTTGTTGCCAGTTCGTCACATGTCGATTGGAGAACGTACTGTATCATCCTTTTTAAAGAAGGGCTACTGAACTGGTGGGCAACAATCAGGTAGCTATATGTTCCATGTCCGCGGGGTAGAGTGATTCAAAATGGCGGCATATCCAAAGGAAATGTCCTGTTGATTTGGGTAGTTTGGGACCCAAAGATGCAGCAATAGAGAATGC
The DNA here is from genome assembly GCA_024509875.1 of Oreohelix idahoensis. NCBI lineage: Eukaryota > Metazoa > Mollusca > Gastropoda > Stylommatophora > Oreohelicidae > Oreohelix > Oreohelix idahoensis. The sequence goes on along the minus strand of JAMPIV010016595.1, from coordinate 12,135 downwards.
AGTCAGCGACCCATAGCTTGACTGCTTGCATCAGGGTCAGCGAACCAGAGCTGACCAAGACCCTACTCCACCTCCACGTGGTGGTCCTGGAAACAGGCTGCATCACTGCAGTCTGGCTGAGAGAGTAGGGATCGCAGAGGGAAAATGTGAAATTAAAACGATGAAACATTTTTCTCTTTTCGAAAAGGAGTCTTTGTTAGGTAAACATCCAACTCATTTTCAGACCCAAAACTTACAGTCAGCTGTCTACTTTGAATGAACACATGTTTATTGTTAGGGATTATACGATAAAGCCAACTAGCAACTAGGTCTTTGGAGCCTGATGGAAACATATGCGTCAAAAGGAGTATGTCTATCTGTTTCATACTCTCACATTGACTTGCACGATTAGTACAAGCAAGAACCGACCAACTCAGGACCAAAAAGTGTTTTATATTTGGACATACGCCCTTCTATATAACCGACGGACCTTATGTCTAGGTTGAACGGGGCGCGCCTCACCAAAACAAGGCAAAATTTATTTTAAAAATTAAAAAAAAGTAACATGCCAAATCATGACAGGAAATAATTATGTTTTAGCTCTTTCTGCTGCATGTCCTGATGGCCGCAATAATTCTTTTGTAGTCATTTCATTCCATTACATTCCAATTCAAAGTTATTGGATCTTTGTAGTCAAACTTACCATGGCTTATAGTCATTGGTCAAGGCACCATGACAAAAACATTTTAAGGCGTGCGCATTCTTTTACTCGGTGTTCAATATACTTCTCCGGTGCAATGAGCGCCTTTTCCATATTTTCATGAAAGGCTGGCCAATTTTTTCATTGTTCGTTACGCCACGTTTCACTTAGACAATTAGCAATCAGGGGTTGTTATGTGTAGCGATACACGGGATATACCTTTGTGTAAGTACCGAGAGTTTCAAGGCAGACGGAGAGAGAACAGGATAAATGTTCCCTTCAGCGACTCGTAAGAGGCGAGTTATGTTGTGCACGTGACTTGCTACGCCATGATATATAACAACCTGCTACAGAAACTAGCTTAGGACAACATGACTTTTGACACAGGCCTCGTGCAATGCCAGCTGCTGTGATGGCGCCATTCTCCTGTAAGGAGCCGGAGAGAGAGAGAAAGAGAGAGAGGGAGAGAGAAAGATATGAGAAAGAGAGAAAGAGTGTGAGAGAGAGGAGAGAAGATTCACGTTATAACACAGAACAAAAGAAATAAAAATATTTTAAAAAAATATTTTAAACACAGGCTTTTAATGCACTAAAAAGCCACAAATAATTTTTCAAGGAGTTTATAGCTTGCAGTCAAAAAAATGTAACATCAAAGTGACAAAAAGCGTGGGGCGCTTAAGCGCTTATCATATATTTTATCCATAAGTGTGTAATGAAGTATAAGGCAGAAGTTAATTTCACGTAGAATCAGCGTCCCAGGCTTTTTGTCAATTTGATGTTACTTCCTCGAAAAATTATTTGTGGCTTTATAGTGCATTAAAAGCCTGTGTTTAAAATATTTTTGATTTTTTTTCAGTGTTTTTTTGTTGTTGTTTTTAAATTCAAGTCAAATGTTATCGATCCGCTAATGACATTATCAGTTTGTGATAAACGAGTCCAGAGCGCAGGAGGCGGATTTCATTATTCAGTATATTACACGGAAAGTTACTTTTTTTTTTGGTTTTATTTTTAAAAAAAAGTTGATAAGAGTTGTAAATTACATTTTTTAAAATGTAGTTGCCAGTTGTGTTTATGTCTGTGCGCGCGCGTGCGATAGTGTGTGTGTGGAAGGAGGGGGGGGGGGAAGAGAAGTTTCAATATTTATCTCAAGAGAGACAATCTTGTTGGAAAGAATACACCTAGATTATTTGCAGTTATCGCCCTTTTCACTGATGATACAATACCCCCCCCCCAAAAAAAAATAATTAATATATTAATTTTATTATTTTTACGACTGATTATTGTATTGTCATGGGAAATACACAACTATGACAAGTTTCAGAGCTATTGGTCATCTGGAAGTGATTGAAAAATCGATTGCAAGATTTGAAGGTGACAAGAGAGTGACATACGATGCAAGTTAAAGAAATGCCTGTAAAAAAAACTCTCACATGAAAGCTTGCGATATAATATAAAACTTAATGTAGCAAAAAGGAAAAGACAGTTAAGGAAAAAGCGATAAACAATACGAAGTGCCTGAACAAAAAAAAAAAACCTCATAACTTTTTCTTTGACCTTGTTTGTCTTTTGTCTCTCATGGATATGCCAGTTTGTGTTGTTGTTGTTGCGATTTCTGACATTCAAACCAGGCCACCAACTCTAGACACACAAGAACAAACATGAATGCATAAACACGGACACGCACTGGTACAAATATATAAACACAGACAGACATGCAAACACGAACATAACATGACGCGGACAACCGAGCGGGATGCAAACACAAACTCAATACATCAGGTAAAACATTAAATATATACACAGATAATAACACACGCATTACGCACATGGACACGTAGATGCAAACACAAACTGCAAACACACACACACACACACACACACTATAACACCACACACACAAATTCGGACACCAACACAGACATAGGCTCCAAACAAATGTACACATACACACATTTTACACAGAGTTACACATATAAACGTACAAATACTGACTCCACACATACACACACACTGACACATATACACAACAGCATTCTATACACACAAACACACCAACAACACTAGACTTCACCTACACAGGCTGTGACGAAGACACATACAACTTCAGACATTAAAATGTAAAGGTAGTCCCATAGCAGATACTGCCTTAGGGGAATGAAGTGTTAGAGACTTCACCAAACTAGGTCCAGCATCGAAAGGTGGGGTGACCAATTCCCTTCCTAGCTGCATTTTCCTTCCCTAGTTCAAAGAGCAGAGTCAGGTAGCCATTTATAGTTGGGTAAACTGGAACGTGTCGGTACCGTGAGAGACCAACGCTCTAACCAATTTATCAATCGGACGCTCCTTCAGACATTACAAACACAAATTCACACATACAACTTCAGACATTACAAACGCAAATTCCCACATACAACTTCAGACATTATGAACACAAATTGACACATACAACTTCGGACAATACTAAAACAAATTCACACATACAACTTCAGACATTAAAAATACAAATTCACACATACAACTTCGGACAATAGAAACACAAATTCACACATACAACTTCAGACATTACAAACACAAATTCACACATACAACTTCAGACATTGCAAACACAAATTTACACATACAACTTCAGAGATTACAAACTCAAATTCACACATACAACTTCGGACTAAACAAACACAAATTCACACATACAACTTCTGACATTGCAAACACCAATTCACACATACAACTTCAGACGTTACAAACACAAATTCACTTATACATGAAATGGTCACACAACACAGCCATGCTGCATCATCGTTGTAGCCTCCATTTCATATTCACACACCCCAATTATTTTACATATGACACCGTATAACTGTGAAATGTAAAACTTGATACTTTTATGACAAAGTTCATCGATCTGTGTACCTAACTTTGGCATTCAAATGCACTATTACTGAGCAAATGCTTTATTTTAAAAACAAATTCAATACGTGTGTACGTGAATGTGTGTATGTGAATGTGTATATATGAATGTGTATATGTTAATCTGTGTGTTAAGCATATGTACATGCACAGAAGTTAAAATTGACACATTATTCAATGTCACGTAGACATTTATGATCTATAAATTGCCTACATCCTCTTCTTCTTCTTTCACCCGTATCCTCTATTTTATTATCATTTTATTTTTTTCCTGTGTTTTTCGCATTCGTACGTTGGCGACTATACACAATTACTATTTTCCCATCCATTCGTTTGCGAATAAATATTTTCTTCCCCATTCTTAACGTTTACCTGGTTCGTTTCTCAAAAACTGAGAATCGCACTAGTGATGGTATTACGTAGATGTCAGTCTCTGCTGGTCGAACGATAGCTGTGAATATACGGTTCTCGCCAGACAGAACGTCTGCAGTTTCCCCGGTCAGAGCGCTGCCCGACCAGATTTCTGGGCCTGGGGTGTGAGAATTCGCTCCGTCGGACATGGCAGGCAGACGGATTGTCTACCTTTTGCAGCAACTGCGTGAGTTTTCGTCGGGATAGTCCGGCGAAGTGTGAAATTGCGCTCCGCACTGCAGACGGGTTGTCTGAGATTTGCAACTGACACGCGCACTCTCGGTCACTGATGGCAGTTACGACATGCGCTAAGCTGACGTAAACTGTTAGGAGAAGGGGAGATGATTTTGAGATGTTCTAAATAGCGTCTCATCTTTGTCCGTTTCATCGATATAACTAGAGTTGGAAACCTGATTTCAGGCACTCAGTAATTTCGCAGTTAGACTAGAACAACCTATGTTCGAGCCCTAAGAATCTCGGTGATAGAAGAAATTAGTTGGTCGAATTGAATGTTCGATTCCTAAGAATCTCTGTTGATGTATGAGGGCATTAGTTGGTCGAAGCGGTTTTAGTTCTTAGTAGTTTCTGTGATTGAGGTAAATATATTGTATCTAGTATTTTGTGAAGTGATAAAGTGTTAAATCGCCTATATATTTCTCTAGTGCAGAAGTGAACTAAGTTATAGTCTGTTATATTCTCTAGTCGACGAGTTACAGTGGAAAGCAGAATAAATTATATTTCTAGCTTAACAATCATGCAGCTGAAAATGAATCTAATTTAACTGCTGATAATCAGACGAGTATATTTCTAAACTAACGTATAAATGCTAGAAGCCTCATGAATGGTGACAGAATACGCACGTGTTCCTAATTCATGAGGATTGCTGATTTTTAAATATAACTTACGTCACGGGAATTTAAATGATAAGTCAAGCGGTACGCTTGCAGTTTAAAATTGTAAGTTATATTGAGAACATATTATGTAAATATTTCATGTGTGTTTTTTTTTCTTCATTCAGTGAATACTGGGGTAAACCCAACTTGCCAGCGTTTAGTAAAGAGACATACTTATGAGAAGCATAGACATTTCCTGTCTTAAACCACGTGGGTTTTTTTTCCAAGTAACACTGGTCTGACAGTGCATGTGCCATCAGAGATAGACAGTAATACCAATCCCACTAACGGTTTCTAAAGACTAGAAATATATACTGGGCTTTTGAGCCAGGTCATATTGCTCCACACAATTTAAATGTACACGCTGCCTGGCGGCGAGATTAATTACAAGAAATAATATTTACATTTCCGACACTATTGAAAGAGTGGATAGTGAACCAAGACTATCTGTTGAGAGCAGTTGTCCACTGGTCATCTTTTCCAAATTAAGGGAATCCTCGTGTTTCTGAACTCTGTGTGCCCGTTTAAACTTGCTTATCAAACCTGATTCAAGTGACATTAACAGTAAATCTAAAATTTAACTGGTGAAGTGAGCGCTCCCCGAAAAACAGTGGAGGAAACCTGTATTTGCAGAGCTGGGATTCGCTTTATCCAAAGAATCCAGATTCACTGTAGAGAAGTGTCCTAAGGTTGCGCCAGACGGTGAACAACCTCAAGTTTTTAGGTAAGCACGAACGCCTGGGTACCCGGATGAAAGAACTGAGTGAAAGTGACGGAAGGATGTTCGTTGTTTAATGCACTCACTTTGTAATTTTTCCTTATGAAAGACTTGCTGCTTAATTTAATTGTTCCTTTAGAAAAGATACTGCTGTCATAAGTCAGTTCTTACCTTCAAGAAAGGGGACAATATTAGACCCTAACCATATGCATCTATAACTCTTTGGGCCATCATCTTTCTCATAACGGGACTGTGGGCTAAACCTAGAGGGCAGCGCATAACGGGGCTATCATCATAGTAGCATTTTCTTGAAATTTTATGACTATTTGTATATGCTTTGATGTAATCTCTATGTGTTGTGAAGAAATTTTAGATGATAATTAAAATTTCTCTTGGAATTAATAAGCGCGTTGGTCAGCTCGTTCTAAATATTTATATAATCATTCTGTTATAGTTTCCCGCGTCTGTGTGTCTACCTGTCATCACTTGAATGTGCGTGCACGTGAGTATATATATATATATATATATATATATATATATATATATATATATATATATATATATATATATATATATATATATATTTAATGTATATGTGTTAGACTGTCTGACTACTTTAGATCTGTCGTAGAAGATAGGTGAGAGAGAGAGAGAGAAGAGTTCCCGCTCTATCAGAGACAGCCTCTATCACTATTCTACCACCTCACTCGTGGAAATCTATTCTATATTTCTATCTCACACAGTGACTATCACTCATTCCAACCTATTCAGAAGGGACCAACCCAAGTCTTAATTCTCCTATCAAAAAAATCTACGACATTCAACATCGACTTTTCCCACCTTTCCATTATGTTATTGCGAATGTTGGTAGAACTTGCAGCACATAACGATATGGTTGATTTAATATTATGCTTGACTATTTCTTTGTTGTCTCTAACGGTGCGTAAAGTGCTTTCACGTAAATGCAGTGCACTTCTTATCATGGAAGTTGACTATCACTTTCATGGCGTTTTATCAAGTCCAGTTTTTTTAGGATCTCATGTTATGGACTTTCTGGCACGTTTTATCATTAGCTGCACGCTTAGAGGCTATTGCTAATTTATTGATTTCACTGAAAAAATGTAAGTGGCAATTAAAACTACACAAAATGAGCATATGTTAGCTCAGTCCATATGAAATACACATACACAAGCACAATGACGAAACACAGAGCACTTAGTTCGAGATCTGTACAAGAAGACTTGAAACTCGAGGGTCAGCGTCACGTGGATGATGTCATCTTGCTCTCGTTGGCGCGAAGATAAAAAAAACATTGTAAAAATGTCTAAATATCGGGTCACGTAACTTCGAGTTTGGTGCGCATACAAAACAAAAATGCCTAAAATTTGGTACGCGTAAGTTCGAATTCGCGTAAATGAAACTCGCGTAAACAGAGAACTACGTGTATAACACACTTTAACATACACACAGTTACAATTATTAGTTTCTTCTGCCGTTTTGTTGTGATTTAGTAAAATGCTAACAGACATGTAGCCCATTTAGTATGGATAATGAAGATGATGACGTGTAATGTTACGTGATAGCATTATCCTACCTTCAACACGCGCCTGAAATGCCTTGCTTATGGAACACGTAGCAGTGTTCTCAAAATTCGACACATACACACACAAACACACACATACACACAAAACAATCACTATGGGATTGAAGTTAGGACTATAAAGAAAAAACAAATCGCAACGGTTTTATGTATGAACCATAAAACAAACACATTGCAAGTTTATGTAACAACTATACCACACAACCGTCTTACAAGCTAAGACCAAATGGTGCCATAAAGGGATGGAGTCAATCAGTGAAAAGATAACTGGCATAAAAGCGTTATGAATTGGGATTTCATATTAAACAGACAGTAATGATTTGACTCTCAGAGTAGCTGGTCGTTTATTTTCTCACATCAGATAATGAAATAAATCAGGCGATCCAGTGAGCGTGGTAAAATCCCTTGATACACAGCTATCTCAAGAAACCTACGTTTATGGTGAACTTGATAGCAATTTAAGTAACACAAGAAAATAAGCTGCACAAAAAACTGATACATTCATTCAGAACTAAGATGGAACTAACAAACAAAAGAAAAGCGGCCATTAAAAAAACGTAGAGCAAAGTCAAAAGCATAAGACAGGAAAACAGAAAAACTGGGAATTCATGGAATGAATAGAGACAAGTGAAACAAATGTCTATATGGGAATTAACAGTTATGTTTATGAGTACTTGTAGCTAGAAAATGCTTGTATAAAGAGGTCACGCGGTTAAATATATTATGTTTTCTTTTTCATAAACAGAAATACAACACAACGACTATTGTTCCCTTTTAGATATTTGTTTCAAGTGTTTCTATTCATTCCACGAATTCCCAGTTTTGTTTTTGTTTTTTCCTGTTTTCTGTTTTTGTCTTTGCTCTTCGTTTTTATTCTTGACCGTTTCTTTTTTGCTTGTTAGTTCCATCTTAGTTGTGAATGAACTTATCCGTTTTTGTGTTTCTTATATTGTTGTGGCCATCTCATTCCCTGCCATTCTATTTCAACCTCATTGGATCTTTGTAGTCAAACTTATCATGACTTGATGAATGCACCATGAAAAAAATGAAAGACATGCGTGCTCTTTAAATGGTGTTCAGTTTAGCTTTCACGGTGTGAAACATGGTGTAGTGGGTGCCGTCTCCGTATTTTCCTATTTTCCCGAAAAGCTGGTAAGACTGTTACATCGGTTGTTTCAAACATTTAATTAAGAAAATAGTCAATTATTTCGAGAGGTTTAGTTTGTAGTTTTTTTTTATTACGTATCTCGAATGTCACATGGTAGTGTGACGAATCAGGCCATCGACAAACAGGCAAGTGGCCACCTGGGATCGCGGTCTGGCTTGTCCCTGAGAAAAGCCGTCTGGGGTGTACAGACAAGCGTTTCCGCTGGGCCATCTAGACAGGAAATAAGTTCACAGATTTGTTGGTGAGTTTGCATAAAGATGCAATCGGAAGTATGAAGGACATATCTGAGCGAGGTCACGCGTTGGAATTTTAAAATTTGATATTTTTAAAACACGCGGGGGATATTATGATTTAACACCCCGACCCATATAGTTCTAAAGAGCTTAACATTAGCTTAATTTGAGAGCCGGAATAGACTTTGACTTTTATTGGCAAATTCGTCGGAAGTACAAGCTGGGATTTGAACTGAGAAATGAAAATATAATCTAGCGAAATCGAAGTCACAAATCAGACTGCATCGCCACGTCAAGCTAGCAATTCACCAGAGCCAGAAAAACTGGAAACTTAAAGGACCAGGACAGAGTATTTGGGCAACTTTGAAACCTAAAAGTAAACCCGCATTTTTAAATACAAAGACTAGAAACTTAAAGGACCAGGACAAAGTATTTGCGCATTTTTGAAACTTAAAAGTAAACCCGCATTTTAAATACAAAGACTGGAAACTTAAAGGACTAGGACAGAGTATTTGGGCAACTTTGAAACTTAAAGGTAAACCCGCAATTTTAAATACAGAGACTGGAAACTTAAAGAACCAGGACAAAGTATTTGCGCATTTTTGAAACTTAAAAGTAAACCCGCATTTTAAATACAAAGACTGGAAACTTAAAGGACTAGGACAGAGTATTTGGGCAACTTTGAAACTTAAAAGTAAACCCGCATTTTTAAATACAAAGACTGGAGACCTAAGGAATCAGATCACTCGTCATAAGAGGAATACAAAAATTTTCCAGACCACGTGATTCGAAAGCATCTAACCTAAGTTGCTGTGTCCATTCTAAACTGTGCCAGGAGATTGTGTTTCCAAAATTTACTTTGGGGTAAGTGTAAACATTTATTTTACAAATGTGAATTTGACATGTTTTTCTTGCTAAGTGGTTATATATAAGGCTGACATACTAAACATGTGAAAATAGTATTTTCATAAACCACTACGAACAAGCGCCGGTGTTTGTTTTATGTTAATTCGCTCAGAAATGGGAAAGCAGCAGCAACACCAGACTCCGAATGTGCCTAAAGTGTATAATATCACTTTGTGAGATATATGTACCTTGTTAATTGTAATTCAGGCAAATCATTGCATTCACGCTGTCCTTGCACATATTTTCCCAGTTTAATACCCAGAAGAATATTGGTGATTTCTAATCCTTTTCCCTGAGCTACGCTGTGTATACTCAAGAATATAATTATTCAGAGAGGCTAACATTGGTGGGTGAACAGCGAGACAATGCGCCTGTTAATTTGCAGCCCACAAATGTACTTAGCAGAGGCATTTGTTCTTTTTATTTTGTCTAAAGTTCGTGGAACGAAGCTATCAGACTGTTCGTGGAATGAACCTATCAGACTGTTCATGGTACGAAGCTGCAAGACTAAAGTTTCAACGTCACTAGTTGTGAGTTAAAAGCAGGGAATCTACACTAACCGCCTACATTCGACATTCGACGAGTTGTGTGGAGAAGAGCCCTCATCACAAAAGAATTGACTAAACCACGGCTGCAGGACTCACTTACACCAGCTAAGTTTATTAAGGAACCAGCAAAAGGACAATTGTTTTTTTTTTAATAAAATCCTCAACCTAAGTCTCAGTGAAGACTATTTTATTTACATCTAAAATTCACCATCATTCCATCGCTATTTTAACCTGTTAAAACTAATTGAATATTAAATTTGTTACATGTTATTTTAAAACAAAACAATCATTGTTGATTCAGTTATTATTGGTATAAAAGCAAACGTATGAGCAAGACCCTTTAATATATATACATCTAGACATATATTTACATCTATAGAGCAAAAACTTATAAAAGAATTTCGCTAGATTTATACCACCTGGGCGCTTGAACGGGCTAAAACCATTGCTTAATTCTTCACAAAAGGCGACGGATCAGATATAAGTTAATGGTGCTCTGCCCTATGCAGCATTGTTCTTGGCTTCTGAAAACATCATGTGAAATCTCCCTAGATATAGAAGCGTCATTATCTTTCTATCTACAACTCTGCCAAGAGTAATTTTGTGCGAAGGTAGACACCATTGAAGACCCATATTAGATACTCTTGAGTGTTGGCCCCTGGTGGACCACTACTGCAGATCAAAAGGGAGACAATCCGTGACAGGTAGGCACGTTTCCCATCTAGACAGCGTTGTTAATATCAACAGTTCATCAACAGAGATCAGTAAGATAATACATTGCAAGAATTTCAAGTTAATCAGGAGATACAATCATGCTTCAAGATATCATCAGTTCATCTGAAGACATCATCACTACATCAGAAGATATCATCAGTACATCTGGATACATCATCAGTACATCAGTAAGATATTCATCAGTACCGCATTTCCCGCAAGCATTAAGTACGTGAGTTGTTCATTGTTATTAGTCTCAGTCACGATGACGATCAGATAGATACTTACGCTCCAACGACGTCTTACCAATTTATTGAAGTTCTTCCCACTATTTTTGTATATTTGTTAGCTACGTACGTTTATTGAGAGCTGTTATTTCACAACTCTTCACTCACTCTAAAAACACTTCTGGAACTGGGACGGTACCGAGGCTTGGCTATGGAAGTTTGCCTAACCGAAAGCATTAAAAAAAAAATGAGCGCGGCCTGAATTCCGAAAATCTAAAAATAGATTGTGCAATCGATTATCTACTTTAGCATTCGGAAAAATGCGGAACTCCCTAATCTAAAAAAAAAGCAACACAAACAAGCAAAATGTATACTGTCATATTTATCACGTTAACTAATTATTGAAGAAAAGAGGTCGTAGAAACTCTAGGAATAAAAAGAGAAATATGAAGATTTTTTTTTTTTAAAGTTTCGCTCTTTTGGGCGAGGCACGTCTCTGTTCAACCCTAGTCGTTATATTAGGGCGTATGTCAAATATAACAGACCCTTGGTCTGGTATGGATTTTTATGAAGGAGATCAAAATTAGACATCTAACATATTTTAGCTATGTAAAAAGACCTTACTGAGAACGATAATAGAAGGAAGGGCGAACGCGCAAGAGGAAGACAACTCTATTAAGTGGGAAAACAACATCAAGAGATGGATATGACAGGTAGAGGTCTATCAGAGTACACCATCAAAACAAGAGACAGAACACGTTGGGGATTCAATGCCAGGCGAACGTTCGATGTGGAGATGCAGCAGCAGATGATGATGAAAATACTTCTATGGTAACATAAAAAAACAAACAGTATTTTATTATAATTCTTTTCCTTTGCTTAAAAGAACTTTTGAAAACTGTCTGGCATGCAACGTTGTTTTATAGATCCTAAAAATACAGGTTATATAACCTTTACAACCAGTCTATACGTCTGTATTCCCCAAAATGCTGCGAAAGTTACTACACGCTGGCACACATGCACACCAAACACACAGGCACAATCACCTCCGGCCAAGATTGCATATTGTGCACTAACGTTTGTCGTTGCAAACTCACTGTTTGCAGTACGTACTAAGGGGGTAAAAAGGGG
>JAMPIV010016594.1:0-121861 GCA_024509875.1 Oreohelix idahoensis | reverse complement strand
TAATCTTCAGACTCTGTTTTCTTTGAAAATATTCAAGCAGACATCTGAGAGTGTAAGAAAGAGGAGAAGAACGCAGCAACTCTGCATCATCTTCGCATTAACAACATTAACTATGACAACCACTCACACTGAAGTTCTTCATGTCATGCTGAGTGTGAACTATGTAGGTATGTCCAGTGGGCTGCAAGGAAGGGTTCGGACGCAGAAGCGGCAGACCAGACACTGCAGTCTGAGAGGTGATCATGCGAGGGGGAACAGTCTCTCCACTGGTGGCCTCTCCTTTTCTGTCACCCCCACCACCGCCAGCTTTGCTTTTGCTCATTAGTTGGTGGTTGCCTGTGAGTATGCGTAGTGATTAAGCAGAAGTAGAATTTTTATTTTTTTAAGTGAACTGTCTTGCGTGCTCTTTACTGGCAGGCACATACAAGTGCACACCCCCCGTGTAGTTCCCCATGATTTCTTTACAAGACAAAGAAAGAATAGGAGTACCGCTCGCACAGACATGTCATACAAGGTGACTAATATGAGAATGCACATGGGGATGGCAACCTCATCATGTGAAACAGATTGCTACAGAAACCACTGTTGCAAGAGCATGTTAATGCTTTGTGCAGGCTTCCTGCAAGGGGGCTTGCTACATGCTCCATAGGGAGCAAAAAAGGAAAATGAAATGACATACAAGTGCATGCACAAAGATCAACATCCACTTCAAACATTTAATACAAGTGGAAAATTTAAATGGCAATTCACAATATATGCCACTTTTAAAAAATGTATAAATGAGGTCAAAGGTGAAGGTAGTTCCCCCATTGCAGATACTGCCGCATGGGAGTGAAGACTTCACTTTACTAGGTCCAGCTTTACAAGGTGGGGTGACCTGTTCCCTTTCTTACTACCTTTGCCTCCCCTAACTCAAAAGCAAAGTCAGGTATCCATTTACAGTGCTACCAGGTTATGAACCCAGAACTCAGTAACTTTGCTGCGAGAGGCAAGTGTTCTAACCACTCTGCCAACTGAATGCTCATTTTAGGTAGGTGCCTAAAACACAAGTAAAATTTTGTGTAAAGTTGTAGCACAGTGGTTGTAGCACCGGCTTCCTAGCTTGGTGGTCCATGGTTCGATCCCCAGTTGAGGTGGGATTTTTTAGACTGCAAACGGCTCCGGGGTCGACCCAGCCTCATGAATTGGGTACCAGAGCACGTCTGGGAAGGTTATGGCAGCTGGCGTGATGCTGACCACATTGTCCCTAGTGTGCCGATGGTCGAGAAAATATGGGCCTAACACCATATTCCCAATGTGCCTCAATGGGCGTGTAACGGGATCTTTTTCCTTTGAATATAAAACCTGTTGGTGATAAAACAGCAATACAACCAATGTTCTCTCTCAGCCACTCATATAGGTGGTTATGATAATCACCCAGCAGCAACTTGCAATGCATGGATCATATGCAGTCGTAATTAAACTTCTTTGTGGCAATGTTCCATGTAAGGCTTTGTGGGTGCATAGTTTTTCATGAACTATACACATAACCATCAACATCGAATATCACACAATTTCTTTGACAAAACGCAATGTTTTAATGTTTATTTCTAAATAAATCAATAAAATATTGAAACCTTAAAAGCCTGTGCTGACAGCCAATGAAACAGATTCTTCCTTGATCATGGAGTTAAATTATTAATGACCCTGCTCAAAAGACTCAAAGTCAATAATTGCAATGAATACTTTGTGGGAATTCTAGTGAAAACAAACGCAATACTCAAAACTGTTTTGTTTGATTCAGTTTGATATAGGTGTTACTGCAAATGATTTGTTCACTGTGCTTAAGTCCTATTGCTCTATCATATCGTAAAATGTTCTGAGACATCAGAGTCATCACAACATTTCAAATTAAAGTGAATGTCATATAATTATGTCGCAGCAGGAATAATAATGATGGAAAATATCACAATGGTTTTCCTCTTTCCTTTTCACTCATACAGTCATCTGTCACAAGAAGATTCACTGGTGACCGATGACTTCACAAATATTCATTGATTCTGTTTTCTTAATATTTAGACTTACTCATTTGTCATAACTACTTTTGCTTCTGTGTCCAGAATTCATTGTAATTCTTCCTAACTGTTAGACATCAATGCTGTATCATCAGAATATCTAAGAGTAGTGAGGCTGCATCTGCCAAATTAGATTTCTGGCACATCTTCTATATTATTCATTATGTTTCCACTATTGAGAAAGGAGAGGTTGGGTGACAATATGTAAACTTGTATACCCATTTTCAATTCTTGGTATTCTGTTTGCTTGTCAATCCGGACTGCTGCTGATTATTCATATTTATTCTCTTAGTTTTTATGTCCTTTCTATCAATATTTACATTTACTTCCTCCTCTCATTGCTTCCACTTCTTTTTCATTACATGCTTCTTCTTCTTTGGTACTTGGCTGGTGACTGACAAGGAAATCAGTAACCATCATGCCTGGTGGTGTCTTATAGGGCAGCAACAAATTGTCTCCACTTTGCTCAATCGGCAGCTATCCTTCATGTGGTGCCCCAACACTGGTTCATGCTTTGTATCCCTGCCTCCATAATTCTTCGCCAGGCAGCTCTTGATCAGTCTCACTTTCGTTCTGGGGTCCATAGCATGGCAGTTCTGGTGATGGTGCCAGGGTATCTTCTGAGGATGTTGCTGACCCAATTCCAGTGTCTACTCGCTAATATGGTGTGCAAGTATTTTTGGTGGCTCCGAGTTCGTGGTTGGTGATGCTGTTTGGCCAGAACATTAGAAGAATTTTCCTTAGGCAAGTTATGTGAAAAGAGGACAGTTGGACATTTCCTCCAGCATTCTGCACCATAAAGAAGTAGATATTTTGCAACTCTCATATATATTTAATTTAATGCTTTTTGTACTGGGAAGATTTCCAGACTCATTAAATTATCTGATCCCATAGTTTCACCTTTTTTTTTCATGTGCTGTGTAGTTTCTTTCTTTCTCTGCAAATAATTAGAAGACTGTGTGTTATATTATTACAGTATTTTCAAGTCCCAACATTTGGTCGTAACATCTAAGGACAAACACTCCATCTGCTGTATGATAACATTGGTAGGCTGCATTGCCATAAAACAGCCTTATTTGCTATTGTTTGGGTCTCAGTCAGTGTTAGGGTGTCTAATATTCCAAATGTTATGTATGGATATTAATCTTGCATAGAAGTAACATCAGAACTAAGACAAAAGGTGAAGAAAACAATTATTAGAATGATGACATTTAAGTTGGATCTTCAAGATAATGTGAACAAATAAAATGAATACATCAGTGTATTCATTAATGAATAACATACGCTATTAACTACTATATTGATTGATAATTACAGTTACGACATTTTACTGCAGAAATTATGGCAATACTAAATCACTATTTGTAGCATAATGGAAAAGATGTCTTATGATAGAAAGAATGGAAAAGGGTCAGCCAATCAGAAGCCATGGGCTCGCTTGCGACGAGCCGGTTTCATAATGGCGTCTAAACAAAGGGAGAGATTGTGCATAGGAGTACGCAGACTTAGATGGATTAAAAAGAGAATGGCTGGATGGAAAGACATGATATTAGTCTCGTTTGTTGAAGAAGACCAACTATATGCATGTCAAAGGGAAAGTTGCTACATTATTTCGTTTTGGAGATAAGTGAAGGTAAAGGTGCCAGCATGCTGAAAACTGTTGTGTCGATCGACTTCGGAAATTAATATTAAATCAAAGACAAAACCAATTACGGACAACCATATACAAAAATGAAGCTAACGATCGTACATATAAAAGGAGATATGGATGACAGTGATCCATAATCTGGTTGAACAGAACGAGCACGTTTTATGGACCATGCTAAGCACAGATTCCCCATATCAGCGAGAAAAGCTAACATTCAGACTGCAGTGGGTACCGTACTCTCTCATACGTCCGAAGTCAACCTATAAAAGCAAGCGGTGGCTCTTTCAAAATCATACAGAGCGCAAAATACAAATCAGAAGATAGACGGACTGCTGGAGGTAGAAAGAGCAGCATGCCTGGAAAGCTTATTTCTTCGTCTGCATGCCGGGCAGTTCAAATCATCACCAATTCCTCAGTCCTGTTTGAACTTCTGAACCATCCTAAGAGGGTTACTGTTCTGGTTTGGAACAGCAGGATCTCGAACTGAAATCTACTCGTGACTCACTTCAACAATAAGGAGCACTTCGGTGTAATTCTGTTCATGCACTGACTCCATCAGATGTTGGTTAGTCTAGTACAGGGTCAATAACCAACTGCTGTGAAAACCACTTGTGTAGACCAGAAGAGCTGTACCAGATCACCGAAGCTGAGTAAACTATATGTGAATATGCTACAACCAGTGTGAGAGTCAAAAGAAAAGATCGAAAGAACAATAGAAGTGTTATGATGATAACTGTTCAAATTCAGTATTCAAGACAAGTGACATTTTAATCTTAGAGGAAAATTGAAGGAACATTCTATTTAGTTTGAAGATTTCAACACGGACTTTTGTTTATACAATACTTACAACTCAACTGTAAATAAGTGTGAAATTAATCTTTTATTTCATTCACTTTCATCATTCATAATTGCATAAGAAGATAACAAAGATAGATGTGCATAATAAATGATTCAGTAATTGTATTCATCTGACTTATTTTATATGGTTGCAGTTTGAATTTTACTGAATTGTTTCTTATCATAGGTTAGTTACATAGCAAAGGTGCCATCTTAGGCTCTGACTTTAATCTGAAATACTATCTGAAGCAGAGACCTTCACAGCCGTGACTATCCTGTGATATCAGTGCTCTTTTCTGACACTGGGAATATATTCTTGTCAGACAGAATCTTCTTCTGTTTTATCAGTATCTAATACTGACAACTATCCTCATAAAAACCTTTCGCTACACTATTCAAGCACTAAGAAACTTATGAGAATGCAGTAGACCTGATTTAGCAGATGAGACATTTCTGGCGATTACACACCTATACTCCACAGGATATTTAGTTTTAATAGCTTGGGTCCTTCACATGTTGACATAGCGGGAAATGAACAGGCAGATACATAAGCAAGAATGGTAGATCTGATAAAAATGCAATAAATGTAGGGATGAGTGTATCAGAGATTAAAAGCTTAATTAAAAGAATAATAACAGAAGAATGCACAGCAGTCAGATAAAAATCTGAAAGGAAGACATGCATATAAGCTGTTCAAGGCTCCAACAAGAATATGTCAGGTGTCTGGCTAATTGAAAATTCTCAGTACTAAAAAACTCAGACTGAAACTGGGCAGAGGCACCCCTCAAGTTGTTGGCACCCGGTGCGGATCCTACTTTCAGCACCCTCCCCCATAAAGAAACACACTTGCAAGTATATTTTTTTAACAGCATGTACTATCATAATAGTGTCCAATGGCACCCCATTCCTGGCTGTCACCCTGGGGGACCGTCCCCCTCGCACCCCCATTAGTTCGCCACTGAAGCTGGGAACAGGTTATTTCAGAATAGAAGAACTTATTGAGCAGAATGTCTGCAAGACAATAATACAGAGCCTTTGTTATTAAAATTTAAGAAGTATGAATAAAACAGAATCCCAATATTAAATTATCTGCAGGCATTCAATTCACACATAACTACAAAATAGGTGTTAAGAACAGGCAGACCGAGAGAAGTGCGCAATACAGTCAAATAGCATTTAACAAGAACAAAAATAAAAAAATTGTGATTAGTCAGGATATGGTGAGCAAAGTGAAGGTCTAGTGGGGTTCTTATAAAACATATTACTTATGATAATTTGAAAATCAATTACAAAACAGCCTGAAAACCTCAAGATATTGCATTCCTCCCCAACCCCCCTTTTTTTTATTGTTTATTTTTTTTCCTGTATTCGTTGTTGTTGTTTTAAACCATGACAAATATGCCGATGCTACTATTTTCAGATTAAGGAAGAAACATACACACAGAATTTAGAAATCTTACTCTGTTTACAATAGTTGGACAGGAGATATGAAGCCATGTGTGCATATTGGAAATGGAACATATTATATGGACATAGAAACATTGTAGGCTTCTGTATCCTAATTATAACCCATCAGAAGTTGAACAGGATATTTTTCTTCATCAATTAAAAAAAAAGAAAGAATAAAGTGTGGAATGTATTCATTTATTACTGGAATTCATACATTAATTACTGGAACTCAATTACTACTGAAAGGAGCACAGGTCTTCAACTAATTCATGCTAAGTCCTCCTGTCCTGTGCCATTTGCTCACTGTCTTTACATTTCTTTATCACTTTTCTGTCTCCAGTTCTCTACTCCATGTGTTGCTGTTGGTCTCCTGGGGACTCTAAGGACTGATTTGTAATTCTGGTGATTCCACAAGGACTGCCTACTAACGTAGTCAACAGGTTTCCTTGATGTATGTCATTCATTGCCAGCATCCTCTCATCTCTTGTTCCACTGCCACTTGTCTAGTTCTCGTTGGTGATTGTGTCACACCATTTCAATCACCATTATAGCCATTTAGTAGGCTACAGCATAGGCTAAAGGATTTTTCGACTTGGGGACGAGGTCGTTGGAACGGAACCCCGCTGTAATTCGAGCAGTGCCTGTTCACTTCAGGACTATTCAAGACGGTTTAACAGTGATATTACCTTAAATCCTAAGAAATCTAATGTTTCCTCGTCTGTTTTTATGACAGTATACTGAACGAGAGTGAAGATTTGGTTTTGCTTTGATCAGAGACGTAGTAAGGTTGTTACCTAGCCTACACAATTTTGAACCATCGTAGTCCTGCTGAAATATCACAAGCCTGGAGCTAATGTTGCAGTTTGGTTTTATTTAATTTAAACCTACTTCTTACTTTCATTAAATGTTGACCTCAAGAGCAGTTGTCGAAATCAAATTACGACCATCACAAACCTCTGATTCCTCGGCAAAGAACTGAACATTCACAAACCGGACTACAGTAACACGAACTGTTAGGGGATGAATGAGGGTAATGTGTAGCGGTGAAGTCCACCTTTGAAACACAGGGGTGTTCAGGACTATAGCACACAGGTAACAGTGCTCGAAAATGCACTACGTGTGTCAAGTCTTATATCAGTAGCGCGCTCGTAAACTACCTTAGCCAGTATATGATGCTATTAATAACTTTAAAATAACTAGATATAAACATCAGAAGTGTCTAAACTGTAAAAATGATATGTTTCAAGCGGGCATTGCTCGAACCCAAACTGGTAATCTGCCAGTCACTAAATCTCCGTGAGTTACACCCTCAGAAGACCGTAAATTTCAAAAACGGCAATAAAACAACACAATATACATTCATTTATACCTTTCAGGAAGTTTGAAATGGTCAATTTCTAGCCGTAAAAGTGTATAGCTTTGGCGGCAATTACGGCGAAACCCTAAAAACGCTGGGATGTAACAAAATTATTGACAGCACAGACATGAAAAGAGACCGCTTCTGCTTCTATAAATAACAGCCACTGATTGGTTGTCGCTGCAACCTTTATATTTTCATCAAGTTTTCTTTCCGGGTTAATTTTGGAACACACGAAATATTTTGCATACAGTATAAATTTCATTTAGGCTATCAGCTAGCGGGCTTTTTCCAGGAAACAGCTTTGATTTTTTAAAATAAAGTTTTGGCGAGGTGCGTCCCGTTCAACCTAGTCGGTTATATTAGGGCGCATCTCCAAGTATAAAAGACCTTTAGGTTGTGAAGTGTCGCAGATGGGACTATATTATATGTTTCCGACTCAAATCACACAATGAGGTCTAGTGTTTTATCATGTATTTCTTTCACTTATGTCAATCTTCTTATGTGCCCTTCTTTGCACAGCGTAGATAATACTGGGACCGCGGGTAGTTAAAGATTTCAGATTTTCAGGCGTATCTAAAATAACTCTGGAGAAAAAATATTTTTTTAATAATAAAACAAACTGATTGGTATACTTATTAGTGTATTTTTATTCATAGATAACAGGACAAATGGAACTTGGAACCACACCATTTTCGAACTTAGTTTCTTTTGCTGCCAGGTCTCTCGTTCAGCAAGTGCCTTAGCTAGACAGCGCCATGCTCTAGCGCGGTACGTGTCTCAGCATGCCAAGACCCGTCATTAGAACCAAGTTTGGGTGCGACATTTTAAAAAAATTTTTTAATTTATTTACAAACCTTTTGGTAATTTCCTATCTTTCGTGCTTTTTTGGTCCGCAGTGAATGTATGTAGTTAGGTGTTGTTTCGTAACAGTTAGGGTTAGTATTATGGTTAACACTAACCCTAATTCTAACCCTAAGCGCTACGAAACAACACCTAACTATACATATTCACTGGGAGCCGCGCTGGTGTAATGGCTACGACGTTGTACTGGCGACCAGGTGTGGTTCAAACCCGGCCGTCGGCGTTTGAAGAAATGTTTACGACCGGAAATTTGACTGAATAACCTGAACGGCTCCTGCACATAAATCCCGTGTGGATGGGAAGGAGCGAAGCTCCTGACCGGGTTGGAAGGAAAGTCCACTGACCCCCCAGCCTCGCAATGACATGTCATTGGGCCGAAAGAGCTGGAAAGCTCGAGTGCCGCTGGATTTAAAAAAAAAAAAATACATATTCACTGCAGAGCAAAAAGATAAGAAATTACCAAGCTTATTTTACTTATGGTTGTTAATGTCAGATATTTAATTGACTTTCATCTGTTAAAAGTCATATGCATTGTAAGAACAGCATCAGACCTTCACATTCCCAGCCACTTTAAATTAACATTTGTTCGTGTTAAATATTGTTTGACTATATTATGCAGTTCCATAGGTCTGTCTATTCTTAACACCTCTTCTATATTTATAGGTAAGTTGGATGCTTGCAAATAATCTAATATTGGTATTCTCATTTGTTCATACCTCTTACATTTTAACAATATATTATTGTCTTGAAGACATCCTGCACAGTAAGGTTCTTCTATTCTGAAATAGCCTTTTCCCAGCTGTAGTCTAAGAAGTTTCTTATTACTGGGAATTTTCAATTCCCTAGATATCCGCTGTCTCTCGTTGAAAGTCTTTTTAAAATTTCTATATTGAATTCAATTGTTAAAAATTTCTGCATGCTCCTCACTTTCTAGCGCAAGCATTAAACAAAAACTGACTAATACGAATTATCGACGTTCGGATTATCGACACTCTACTATACTTCGATTCTGAATTTATGTGCTTCTTATTGTTCATTCGCCATGAAATAACCATATCTATCTCTCGTATAAAGCTGGAAGTCTGTCTCAGGCTTCTTTCATCACCATATAGTTTTTTCCTTGACTTGATTGGAGAAGGCCGCGCACGCTGCCACCTTTCTCCACTCATGGAACCGATAGTTTTTGGAGTACTCATGTTTTATGTGGCTTATGCTGCATGTTGACTGGGATTCACCCTGACTAGATATCTCACCCTTACTAGATATGTCACCCTTACTAGATATCTCGCCCTTACTAGATATCTCACCCTTACTAGATATCTCACCCTTACTAGATATCTCACCTTTACTAGATATCCAACAGAGCATAAAAGGAAGAAGGAGCTGCCACCCGGATTCTCAAAGTAAAGTGTGCAGGCCCGAGGGAAAAACAGTAGATAATATAGTGTATTTTCGTCGCAAATGGGCACAACAGATACTGTTTACCCTGCACAAAATATGTTGCTACTGTGTTGATGTCGAAAACAACTTATCAGGTTCTCACTATACGGTATTCCTAATCCTTCACCCATGATTGCTCTGACCTTTTTGTTTATTAATAGGTCCTTTTGTGCTTTTTTTTTCTTTTTCTTCGCCACTTCTTTCAGATATCTCACTGTACAAGCAATGACCTTTCATACTTGCTCTTTGTTAGTGTCCACGTCTGGAACTGGTGGCAGAATGTTGGTGTAAACATTGTCATTAACACATGGGTATCCCATGCATGGACCAACAAACCAAAACCAGTTGCCAATATCACTGTGTGTTTCTTTGTAGTAATTTGATATATGGATGCTTCAAAGTTGCGGTCTGCTGACCTGTTGACATAGATCACATATTATGAAAAAAAAAAAAAAAAAACTAGGACACTTTTCTGGTACGCTTTCATCTTGACAAAGGCATTATGGTATGCCTTTAAAAACACACAAATAAATACACAATAAAATTATGTGCACTTAATTCTGTTGTACCTCATACACATCGTACGAGGCAGCTAATTTGAGATTGTCAATGGGGCTGGTAGCCTCATCACGTAAAACAAATTGCGACAGACAACCACTGCGTCAGACGCGCATGGATTCTTTGATACAGGCTATCTGCACGGGGACGAGCTTCAGAGGTGGCTCTATGATCTGTAAGGAGCGAAAAGAGAAATTAAGATTAATTCTCTTGTCTTTAACACGTCTACTTTATCTACCTGAAGTACCGGCTTACCTATCTAGGATCTGCTTTCTTAGTTTGTTATTTTTGTGTGTGGAAAAGTGGATCTGGTTAACAGGATTGGGCATGATGTTGCATATAGAAAGCACTGCGGCAACAAAAACCTCTGGTGTCTCATACCATGACCATCTAACAATGTTGTCGACTCTAGTCAAATGACTCGGACTCGAGTCGGAATTAAGTCACCACAGTGATTCTACTCGAGACGACTTTAGATTTAGGCATTAGCTGCTCCACTCGACTTGAGACTTGCCAAATTTGGGAAAACGACTCGCCGTCCTCATTCATAATGTACTCTTAATTAAATAGGGTTTTTGTCTTTGCCTGCCCCGCCGTCTGGTGTTACTATGCATCCTAGGCCAATTTAGGAAATAAAAAACCTAGCAATTTTATATTCAAGAAAATTGTATTTCCAAGGGATATCATCAAGAGTAGGTAAGCGTGATTGAGTGGCCACTATATGACAGAGAGAGTGAATATTTTTCTTTGTTACAGGAACTTCACCAACCTGGGATTTCGCTTAAACTTGTTTACTTTACTGGGTAGCATTTAGTAGGAACTTGTTTCTTTACTGTCTATTCTGTAACATAGTGCTAACCTTTGACCTTTGGGTTATTAACTTTTTGGGTTCTTTTATCCATAGGGGGAGGGCACATTTATTCTGTTATTTTTATATGTATGTAAACCTGATTTTATTTTGATCTTTCTTTAGATGTTTGATGTTGTAAAGTTTAAATGATAATTAACAACAAAAGAAACTTAACTTTGTGTGTTGGTCAGACCCATACCCAATTAACCGTAGTTTTTCACATTTGTGTGTCTCGTCACATTGCTGCGTGTGTGTAGTTAAACTTATATTTATATGTATAAGAAGGGCAAGGTTGTTGTGGTGGGTTTTGATGTTATTAAGTGTTGTTGCTATGTTTACTTAGTGTACTGAATGAGGTCAGCTGTGAAGGTCCCTGAGGATAACAGTTTATGTGAATTTACAGAGTACCTTGCTGCTACCACCCTATGACCTCAATCAGACTTATTCTTGACTAGTATGTCTGATAGCTACGTCTACTGTCTAGGGTAATGAAAATGTGGTGTGCTGGTAATTAAGTACACAAACACACACACAAACACTAATATTAATCTCTATGATTAAGTCAACTGACACTGTGGTTACAATTTAGTAATTTACAATTTTTTCCAAATTTATTTTGTCCTGAACCTAGTTTTCTTCTGGTCAGGACTATCAACTCAATATGAATTAATTTCAATAGAATTACATATAATCAAGTAAACACATGAAAGACCTGTACATATACATAATTTAAATTTGCTAATATTGGTACTAAAACTAAAGTCTTTATTAACTAGTGCTTGATGTCAGGTCGGGGTATTTTCAATATACCCAGTCCTTTATTTAACAGTGTTCATTTGCTCTTTAACAGGATTGATGGTAGAAAAGTTTATTAGTTACACAATGGAGTTTATATTATTTAGTACTCGTTGATGAATCTCAGCAGGCCAGTTCTTTAACACTTATCTGGCCTGTGACGATTGAAGATAGTTGTTCCTTAGGCCCACTCCTCACATGCGCTGAGGTAGTATGGTAGGCATCTCGTTTCATACAGTGTTGTACTCTTCAGAATATCTGGCACTAGCACAGTGCCAGACAAAGAAACTCTGAAACCACAAAATTAGGCTAGGTCTTAACATAATATCTAATCCACCATGTTTACAAGCATTAATACATTGAAATAGAAGACAGGGTCAGATCTCTCTGACCGACCTAGCACATCTACATCAATGCTGTTATCAAGTAGCACTAGTTTCACATTCCTCTCCTCTAAGGCCTGCACTGCATCTGAAATATTATCATTAATCTCTTCTTTCCATATAATAATGTGGGTGATATGTTTCCACCTGACCACCTGAAAAGAAACATCTGTATTCTACATTTCTGATAGTTTATCATATTATATTTCAACCTCTAGGCCCTGTAACAGTTGGCTGGGGACCTAGAATAAGTACTCACTTGTCGTAATCATTTTTCATTATATGGCAGTATCACTCACTCAGAATTGTTAAATAAAAAGGTTAATAATTTCTGTCTTACCACAATTCAAAAGAAAACACACAGGTACATTGAAATAGCACAAACTCAGCTGAGCTGCTGGCTGGACTATGGCGTCCGTATTTCTTATATTATTTATTTATATTCAGTGGACGTCACACTTCACAGCATCAACGATCTGCTTCTATGGACAGTCTTAAACAAAATGGCAACGAGCCGTCCAATTTTCTAATAATCTTAACTGTGTTGACCAATCAGATAGGAAAGCCAAGCTTTTTAAATTCAAAATTTTACACTAAGGTCCAAATTTGGTCCAATGTGTAGTGTATTTCTGTCGGTCGGTCTGTCCGAACTTGGCATTCCCCAAATATGGACTTGGTTTTGGCCCAACACACAAAAAAAAAGAATATTCAGTTTGAGCTATCCCATAATTTCTACCCCGTGTCTACCCCTTTTCCTACAGAACACATGACCCTTTTCCTGCTTTTACTCAAGGACGCGTCAAAATATAACCGCTAGTGACTGCAAAACGAACATCTGTCTGCTAGTCTGCACCGAACAAATCAGTCTTTTGTCAATAACTTCCGAGTTATCTGTCCGTCCTTTTATTTGAAAGCATATTATTTATCAGGAAAAAATAAGCTCTTAAACTAGCTAACTTTTGTGATTCTAAACCTATTAATAAGGAATTCCATATTTTTTTCCATGTTAGTCTTGAAATCTATAACCTACCACTCGTCACTTCTTTTTACCGCTATTTTCAAACTAGTTACGAGAATCGTCCGTATTACGTTGGGAATTACGTCATTCTCAATAAGAGCTAAGCCTGTTTTCGTGACCCAATTGACGAACATTTTTTTAACTTTCGTCGTATTTCAAACAACTAACTACAAGTTCGCGCGTATGCTAGGCTTAGATTCAAACCCCGTTTGCAGACGGCATCATTTTTCTCTTCCCTCCTTTTCTTACCCCGTCTGAACGAATAGGCCTTTCGTGTCCCCATGTTATAAATAGTTTTTTTCAATGACACTAGAAAACGATGGTACGGTCTGCCAAAATCAACGCGCTTGTGGCGTGGGCGAAGAAGCAGCAGCGTATCATAACTATATTTTATCCCTACATTTTATTTTAACTTTTATATTTATAATGGATGATTTTATCGCTGTATCAATGTATTCCATCACACATCTCCCCACTTGAGAACATGCACTAATGCAAGTTCCAAAACCATTGATACACATAGATAAAATTAACTCCTTACGCCTGCTGAATACTCTAAATTTGATCACAGGGGTGCCTACTGAGGAAATCTGCACCGACGTTCTGTGACCCCGGAATATATTCAATGGTAAATTGATATGGCTGTAATAATAACGACCATCGTAATAATCTGGCATTTTCATGCTTGGCCTGTGATAAGTATACGAGAGGTTGATGATCCGTTTGGACCACGAATGTTCTACCATATAGATAGATTTGGAACTTTTTTATCGCCCAGATTAACGCTAAACACTCTTTTTCGCTTGTGGAATAGCCTTGTTTCGCTTTGTTCAACTTGCGGCTAGCATAAGCGACTGGGTTCAGTTCCCCATTGGGTGAAGAAGACCTTTGCAACAAAGTAGCCCCCAGGCCCACATTGCTTGCGTCCGTTCTCACCACAAACTCCTGAGTCAAATCAGGCAATTTGAGAATAGGCTTGCTAGTGAGTTTTTCCTTTAACTCTTGGAATGCCAATTCACACTGTGCTGACCAAACAATTTTATCTGGATTTCCCTTGCGAGTCAAATCAGTCACAGGAGCACATATAGAGTTAAAATTGTTGATATATTTTTGGTAAAACCCACACAACGACACGAATGATCGCACGTCTTTTTTTGTGTGGCCTAGGTGCTCTCTGCAATTTTTCCAAGTTCTTGGGATCAGGGGTCATGTTACCCTGATATACAGTATGTCCCAAGAATTCCAACTCTTTGCATCCAATACAACATTTTGTTGGTCTAGCAGTCAAGTTTGCTTCTCTGAGCCTATCAAATAGCATATTCAGAGAGTTAACATGTTCTTCAAATGTTTCTGTAGCGATGAGGATATCATCCATGAAATTCGTGATACATGGATTATTCAAGGGATCCAACAATTTGCGCATCATCCTAGAAAACACACTCGGAGCATTTTTCAATCCAAATGGCAACATGTTGAATTCATAATACCCTTCCGAGGTGCTAAAAGCTAAATAAGGTCGAACCTCAGGCTTCACTGGAATCTGGTAATAGCCTTTGCTAAGATCCACCTTCGAAAAATATTTTGCCTTGTTCAATCTGGCAAATAACTGTTTTGTGTCCGGTAATGGATCCACCTGACCTTCTGTGACAGCATTCAGTTTCCTGTAATCTATGCACAGTCTATGTTCCCCAGACGGTTTCCTCAACAAAACTACACTGGAGCTATAAGGAGATTCACTGTGAGAAATAATCCCTTCTTTCAACAAATAATCTATCTCCTCTTTCAATGCTTTCTCCTTAGCGAACAGAACAGAATAGGCTCTCATACAGATTGGTGTTGAGTCTACCAGCTTCATATCATACTCTAGCAAATTAGTATGTCCCGGTTTGTCTGTTAACACATCTGTATGTTCCTCCAGAACCTGTTGAACTCTCTCCCTCTGATTTTTAGTCAGGTGCTTACTGACTTTTACCTGTGCTGCTGTCTCACAGGAGTGTAGGGGGTATTCATATCAGGTGAGTGGTTCCTTTTTCATTTCGGTTGCGATAACCAAGGTCAGTAAAGGGGTGCCTTCTTGGATTTGTCTGTCCAGATACTTCTTTAAAAGGTTCACGTGATATATTTTCTCCTTCCCCTTTTTGTCAATTTTATAATTTGTTCTAGACACCTTCTCTAGAACTGTATATGGACCTTGCCATCCAATTTGCAACTTATTATTGCTGCCGGGTAGTAGAAGAAGTACCTTCTCTCCCACAGCTAATTCTCTGTCCTTTGCTTTCTTATTAAAATAAGCTGCATGTTTCTTCCTGGCTTGTCTCAAATTATCATTTGCCAGTTTCCATCCAGCTTTCAGACGAGTGGTCAGCTCGTTCACATAGTTATATGATGAGGTAACAGTTTCCTCTGCCTTCTCATCTGTTAACGTCCTTAACAAGGCCTCCAATGGACCTTTTATTGGCCTCCCAAATAACAGGGTTGCGGGTGCCATCCCGGTTGAACTATGTGGTACTTCCCGGTACGCAAACAACGCAGCGGGCAAAAATTGGTCCCACATATCAGGTTTCTCATGTGCCAGCTTTCTCAGGATAGAAATGAGAGTCCCATTGAACCTCTCTACCTGGCCGTTCCCTTGTGGATGGTACGGGCTACAATGAAAGTGTCTGGCTTGAAATAGCTTAAAAACTTCTTCCGTTAGTTTCCCCTTGAACTGTGAGCCATTATCAGTCAAGATTTGATGCGGGAATCCTAATCTTGTGAATATTGTAAGTAATGCCTCTGCCACATGTTTCGAATCGATTGACGACAGGGCTACTGCCTCTCCCCACATAGAACAAGTGTCCACCAGAGTAAGCATGTAACTGTTCCTCCTCTTGGTCCGAGTGAGAGGTCCCACAATATCCACTGCAACCCTCTCAAAAGGTGTTCCCACTATGGGCATTTCCCCTAGAGTTGCAGGAGCAGTCCAATGCTTTGGAGCTACCCTTTGACATTCTGGACAGGATTTTACATATCTTTTTATATCTTCCGTTATCCCTGGCCAGAAGTAATGACAAGCTATACGCTGTCCTGTGGCACTGATCCCCATGTGACCACTGAAGGGAATCGCATGCCCCAGTTCCATCACTTTCTTCCTATATGAAGTAGGAAGAACTAGCTGGCTGTGACCATTTGTTCCAGTTCCGGCCTTCCTATATAACAATTAGTTCTTCATATAATAATCTCCCTTGCTTGGAGGTGTGTGATATTTGGGCAATTTTTTAAAACATGGCTTGAGTGTCATATCCTCAGCCTGCGCCTTCCTCATCTCCTCTGGATGAGCATTTATAGGTTCACCTTCTTCCTCCTTTGACTGTGACCTGGTCTGCACTGTCGCCATGATCACAGGTCTCTTGGGATTCCCCAAGAAGACATATCTACACCCCACTATCAGAGGGTAGATTGGTTCATCTATCACTGCTGCTCTGATTTCTCCTTCCACATAGCGAGTTTTTACAGTTATCCTTGCGATGGGAAGTGTCATGAGTGGTATGTCCTTAGTCGCTCCTTGTATTTCCACTGTTTCGGTGGTATACTGACCTGGGTTCACTAGGCTAGAACTCACAACTGAATCAAAATCCAAACCTGTATCATATAGGCACCTTATGGTGACCCCGTTACAAACAACATCCTCACAAACTGGGGGGTGATAAGGTTCCTGCTGTCCAGTAGGTTTAACCTTTAATCTCTGGTTCCCCGATTTCATTGCAGCAAGGTTAGAAGGTTTCCTTTTACACACTTCGGTGTTATGGTTGTCCTTCCTACACCATTTACACCACCTCTTTCCTTGGTTAAAAGGTTTTCTTTCATTATATTTTTGGTCATTGAACTGTGAGTTTCTATCACGATAATCATTTCGTGGCCTATCAAAGTTTGTCTTACCTTTGTTACCTTGTTCTTTGGTATCAAATTTATTAGAGTGCTGTGTGACCTTAAAATTCTCTATATGTTTCTTTTTAGTGCCAGCTACCTCTGCCTGGGCTGCTTGATACCTCTCAGCGACATTCAATACCTCACCCAACCTCTCTGCACCTTGTTCCATGAGAAACTTTCTCAGGTCTGGAGCCATGGACTCTCTTAATTGCTCTATCATGATCATTTCTTTAAGATCTTGGGTCTTCCCCAGAGCAGTCCATTTCTCCAAATAGGTTTCCAGTCTGGCAGAGAATTGGTGGTATGTCTCCCCAGACAAAAGCTTGGCATTTCTAAACTTCTTACGATAAAATTCACCATTCTTTTCATATCTTAATAACAGAGCCTGCTTTAGCATGTCATAATTGTCTTGGTCGTCTCTATTCATTTTTGCAAACACTTCGTAAGATGTTCCCCTAAGACCCTGGGATAACTTTAAGCTCCACCTTTCCCTCTCCAACCCATAGGTGGTGGCTAAAACTTCAAATCTGGATAAAAATGATTCAATATCATCATCCCTCTCTACAAAATGGTCTAAATGGAACCCCATTGCTGAGTTAGAGGCTCCCTGACTGGCAGTGGCATCGGAGGTATGAGGGCTGTTACCATTTTCAGGAGCATGGCCTTGAAATTCCAACTCCCTTAGTCGTAACTCGTGCTCCCTTTGTAATCTCTTCTCCTCCTTTTCTGCTTCCCTTTCAGCAGCCTGTCTCTTTTCCTCTCTTTCTATCTGCATCCTCTTCTCTTCCCTTTCAGCAGCCTGTCTCTTTTCCTCAGCTTCTAATTTCTTCTCTTCAAATTGGAGCCGCTTTATTTCAGCCTCCCTATCTGCCTCCAATGCCCTAGCCTCTTTGTCAGCCTCAATCTGCAGCCTCTTAAGTTCTTTGTCAGCCTCAATTTGTAACTGTAATTTTCTTTCTTCTGCTAACTTCCTATCTTCCCTTTCAATATACTTGTCACATTCTGAAGTTACATATTGGATCAAAACCTGACCCTCCATATTCATTTCTTTAGCAGTCAGCACAGCAGCCGATCTGAATTTGGCTAGATCTGCCATCCTGTATCACACAACTCTAATAATGTTCTAAGATAGATTACAAAACTCTAATTACCAAAGTGACACTCTAATTAATTAATTACTACTGGCTGTGAAGATTCATCAACTCTTACTTTCCACCTTAAATATTTCTTATGAATAACTTTTAATTTTAGGGACACTGTTGAATTTATACACACTTATACCCCAATAGTTTAATCCCGGACCTGGAGACCCCAATATATGTGGTGGGTTTTGATGTTATTAAGTGTTGTTGCTATGTTTACTTAGTGTACTGAATGAGGTCAGCTGTGAAGGTCCCTGAGGATAACAGTTTATGTGAATTTACAGAGTACCTTGCTGCTACCACCCTACGACCTCAATCAGACTTATTCTTGACTAGTATGTCTGATAGCTACGTCTACTGTCTAGGGTAATGAAAATGTGGTGTGCTGGTAATTAAGTACACAAACACACACACAAACACTAATATTAATCTCTATGATCAAGTCAACTGACACTGTGGTTAAAATTTAGTAATTTACAATTTTTTTTTTTCAAATTTATTTTGTCCTGAACCTAGTTTTCTTCTGGTCAGGACTTTCAACTCAATATGAATTAATTTCAATAGAATTACATATAATCAAGTAAACACATGAAAGACCTGTACATATACATAATTTAAATTTGCTAATATTGGTACTAAAACTAAAGTCTTTATTAACTAGTGCTTGATGTCGGGTCGGGGTATTTTCATCATACCCAGTCCTTTATTTAACAGTGTTCATTTGCTCTTTAACAGGATTGATGGTGGAAAAGTTTATTAGTTACACAATGGAGTTTATATTATTTAGTACTCGTTGATGAATCTCAGCAGGCCAGGTCTTTAACACTTATCTGGCCTGTGACGATTGAAGATAGTTGTTCCTTAGGCCCACTCCTCACATGCGCTGAGGTAGTATGGTAGGCATCTCGTTTCATACAGTGTTGTACTCTTCAGAATATCTGGCACTAGCACAGTGCCAGACAAAGAAACTCTGAAACCACAAAATTAGGCTAGGTTTTAACATAACCCTAATCCACCATGTTTACAAGCATTAATACATTGAAATAAAAAACAGGGTCAGATCTCTCTGACCGACCCAGCACATCTACATCAATGCTGTTATCAAGTAGCACTAGTTTCACATTCCTCTCCTCTAAGGCCTGCACTGCATCTGAAATATTATCATTAATCTCTTCTTTCCATATAATAAGGTGGGTGATATGTTTCCACCTGACCACCTGAAAAGAAACATCTGTATTCTACATTTCTGATAGTTTATCATATTATATTTCAACCTCTAGGCCCTGTAACAGTTGGCTGGGGACCTAGAATAAGTACTCACTTGTCGTAATCATTTTTCATTATATGGCAGTATCACTCACTCAGAATTGTTAAATAAAAAGGTTAATAATTTCTGTCTTACCACAATTCAAAAGAAAACACACAGGTACGTTGAAATAGCACAAACTCAGCTGAGCTGCTGGCTGGACTATGGCGTCCGTATTCGTATTTCCTTATATTATTTATATATATTCAGTGGACGTCACACTTCACAGCATCAACGATCTGCTTCTATGGACAGTCTTAAACAAAATGGCAACGAGCCGTCCAATTTTCTAATAATCTTAACTGTGTTGACCAATCAGATAGGAAAGCCAAGCTTTTTAAATTCAAAATTTTACACTAAGGTCCAAATTTGGTCCAATGTGTAGTGTATTTCTGTCGGTCGGTCTGTCCGAACTTGGCATTCCCCAAAAATGGACTTGGTTTTGGCCCAACACACAAAAAAAAAACAATATTCAGTTTGAGCTATCCCATAATTTCTACCCCGTGTCTACCCCTTTTCCTACAGAACACATGACCCTTTTCCTGCTTTTACTCAAGGACGCGTCAAAATGTAACCGCTAGTGACTGCAAAACGAACATCTGTCTGCTAGTCTGCACCGAACAAATCAGTCTTTTGTCAATAACTTCCGAGTTATCTGTCCGTCCTTTTATTTGAAAGCATATTATTTATCAGGAAAAGATAAGCTCTTAAACTAGCTAACTTTTGTGATTCTAAACCTATTAATAAGGAATTCCATATTTTTTTTCCATGTTAGTCTTGAAATCTATAAACTACCACTCGTTCACTTCTTTTACCGCTATTTTCAAACTAATTACGAGAATCGTCCGTATTACGTTGGGAATTACGTCATTCTCAATAAGAGCTAAGCCTGTTTTCGTGACCCAATTTACGAACATTTTTTTAACTTTCGTCGTATTTCAAACAACTAACTACAAGTTCGCGCGTATGCTAGGCTTAGATTCAAACCCCGTTTGCAGACGGCATCATTTTTCTCTTCCCTCCTTTTCTTACCCCGTCTGAACGAATAGGCCTTTCGTGTCCCCATGTTATAAATAGTTTTTTTCAATGACACTAGAAAACGATGGTACGGTCTACCAAAATCAACGCGCTTGTGGCGTGGGCGAAGAAGCAGCAGCGTATCATAACTATATTTTATCCCTACATTTTATTTTAACTTTTATATTTATAATGGAGGATTTTATCGCTGTATCAATGTATTCCATCACACATCTCCCCACTTGAGAACATGCACTAATGCAAGTTCCAAAACCATTGATACACATAGATAAAATTAACTCCTTACGCCTGCTGAATACTCTAAATTTGATCACAGGGGTGCCTACTGAGGAAATCTGCACCGACGTTCTGTGACCCCGGAATATATTCAATGGTAAATTGATATGGCTGTAATAATAACGACCATCGTAATAATCTGGCATTTTCATGCTTGGCCTGTGATAAGTATACGAGAGGTTGATGATCCGTTTGGACCACGAATGTTCTACCATATAGATAGATTTGGAACTTTTTTATCGCCCAGATTAACGCTAAACACTCTTTTTCGCTTGTGGAATAGCCTTGTTCCGCTTTGTTCAACTTGCGGCTAGCATAAGCGACTGGGTTCAGTTCCCCATTGGGTGAAGAGGACCTTTGCAACAAAGTAGCCCCCAGGCCCACATTGCTTGCGTCCGTTCTCACCACAAACTCCTGAGTCAAATCAGGCAATTTGAGAATAGGCTTGCTAGTGAGTTTTTCCTTTAACTCTTGGAATGCCAATTCACACTGCGCTGACCAAACAATTTTATCTGGATTTCCCTTGCGAGTCAAATCAGTCAGAGGAGCACATATAGAGTTAAAATTGTTGATATATTTTTGGTAAAAACCACACAACGACACGAATGATCTTACGTCTTTCTTTGTTTGTGGCCTAGGTGCTCTCTGCAGTTTTTCCAAGTTCTTGGGGTCAGGGGTCATGTTACCCTGATATACAGTATGTCCCAAGAATTCCAACTCTTTGCATCCAATACAACATTTTGTTGGTCTAGCAGTCAAGTTTGCTTCTCTGAGCCTATCAAATAGCATATTCAGAGAGTTAACGTGTTCTTCAAATGTTTCTGTAGCGATGAGGATATCATCCATGAAATTCGTGATACATGGATTATTCAAGGGATCCAACAATTTGCGCATCATCCTAGAAAACACACTCGGAGCATTTTTCAATCCAAATGGCAACATGTTGAATTCATAATGTCCTTCCGAGGTGCTAAAAGCTAAATAAGGTCGAACCTCAGGCTTCACTGGAATCTGGTAATAGCCTTTGCTAAGATCCACCTTCGAAAAATATTTTGCCTTGTTCAATCTGGCAAATAACTGTTTTGTGTCCGGTAATGGATCCACCTGACCTTCTGTGACAGCATTCAGTTTCCTGTAATCTATGCACAGTCTATGTTCCCCAGACGGTTTCCTCAACAAAACTACACTGGAGCTATAAGGAGATTCACTGTGAGAAATAATCCCTTCTTTCAACAAATAATCTATCTCCTCTTTCAATGCTTTCTCCTTAGCGAACAGAACAGAATAGGCTCTCATACAGATTGGTGTTGAGTCTACCAGCTTCATATCATACTCTAGCAAATTAGTATGTCCCGGTTTGTCTGTTAACACATCTGTATGTTCATCCAGAACCTGTTGAACTCTCTCCCTCTGATTTTTAGTCAGGTGCTTACTGACTTTTACCTGTGCGGCTGTCTCACAGGAGTGTAGGGGGTATTCATATCAGGTGAGTGGTTCCTTTTTCATTTCGGTTGCGATAGCCAAGGTCAGTAAAGGGGTGCCTTCTTGGATTTGTCTGTCCAGATACTTCTTTAAAAGGTTCACATGATATATTTTCTCCTTCCCCTTTTTGTCAATTTTATAATTTGTTCTAGACACCTTCTCTAGAACTGTATATGGACCTTGCCATCCAATTTGCAACTTATTATTGCTGCCGGGTAGTAGAAGAAGTACCTTCTCTCCCACAGCTAATTCTCTGTCCTTTGCTTTCTTATTAAAATAAGCTGCATGTTTCTTCCTGGCTTGTCTCAAATTATCATTTGCCAGTTTCCATCCAGCTTTCAGACGAGTGGTCAGCTCGTTCACATAGTTATATGATGAGGTAACAGTTTCCTCTGCCTTCTCATCTGTCCACGTCCTTAACAAGGCTTCCAATGGACCTTTTATTGGCCTCCCAAATAACAGGGTTGCGGGTGCCATCCCGGTTGAACTATGTGGTACTTCCCGGTACGCAAACAACGCAGCGGGCAAAAATTGGTCCCACATATCAGGTTTCTCATGTGCCAGCTTTCTCAGGATAGAAATGAGAGTCCCATTGAACCTCTCTACCTGGCCGTTCCCTTGTGGATGGTACGGGCTACAATGAAAGTGTCTGGCTTGAAATAGCTTAAAAACTTCTTCCGTTAGTTTCCCCTTGAACTGTGAGCCATTATCAGTCAAGATTTGATGCGGGAATCCTAATCTTGTGAATATTGTAAGTAATGCCTCTGCCACATGTTTCGAATCGATTGACGACAGGGCTACCGCCTCTCCCCACATAGAACAAGTGTCCACCAGAGTAAGCATGTAACTGTTCCTCCTCTTGGTCCGAGTGAGAGGTCCCACAATATCCACTGCAACCCTCTCAAAAGGTGTTCCCACTATGGGCATTTCCCCTAGAGTTGCAGGAGCAGTCCAATGCTTTGGAGCTACCCTTTGACATTCTGGACAGGATTTTACATATCTTTTTATATCCTCCGTTATCCCTGGCCAGAAGTAATGACAAGCTATACGCTGTCCTGTGGCACTGATCCCCATGTGACCACTGAAGGGAATCGCATGCCCCAGTTCCATCACTTTCTTCCTATATGAAGTAGGAAGAACTAGCTGGCTGTGACCATTTGTTCCAGTTCCGGCCTTCCTATATAACAATGTATTCTTCATATAATAATCTCCCTTGCTTGGAGGTGTGTGGCATTTGGGCAATTTTTTAAAACATGGCTTGAGTGTCATATCCTCAGCCTGCGCCTTCCTCATCTCCTCTGGATGAGCATTTATAGGTTCACCTTCTTCCTCCTTTGACTGTGACCTGGTCTGCACTGTCGCCATGATCACAGGTCTCTTGGGATTCCCCAAGAAGACATATCTACACCCCACTATCAGAGGGTAGATTGGTTCATCTATCACTGCTGCTCTGATTTCTCCTTCCACATAGCGAGTTTTTACAGTTATCCTTGCGATGGGAAGTGTCATGAGTGGTATGTCCTTAGTCGCCCCTTGTATTTCCACTGTTTCGGTGGTATACTG
The DNA here is from genome assembly GCA_024509875.1 of Oreohelix idahoensis. Taxonomy (NCBI): domain Eukaryota; kingdom Metazoa; phylum Mollusca; class Gastropoda; order Stylommatophora; family Oreohelicidae; genus Oreohelix; species Oreohelix idahoensis. Next base: position 97,892 of record JAMPIV010016594.1, on the reverse strand, counting down.
ACCTGGGTTCACTAGGCTAGAACTCACAACTGAATCAAAATCCAAACCTGTATCATATAGGCACCTTATGGTGACCCCGTTACAAACAACATCCTCACAAACTGGGGGGTGATAAGGTTCCTGCTGTCCAGTAGGTTTAACCTTTAATCTCTGGTTCCCCGATTTCATTGCAGCAAGGTTAGAAGGTTTCCTTTTACACACTTCGGTGTTATGGTTGTCCTTTCTACACCATTTACACCACCTCTTTCCTTGGTTAAAAGGTTTTCTTTCATTATATTTTTGGTCATTGAACTGTGAGTTTCTATCACGATAATCATTTCGTGGCCTATCAAAGTTTGTCTTACCTTTGTTACCTTGTTCTTTGGTATCAAATTTATTAGAGTGCTGTGTGACCTTAAAATTCTCTATATGTTTCTTTTTAGTGCCAGCTACCTCTGCCTGGGCTGCTTGATACCTCTCAGCGACATTCAATACCTCACCCAACCTCTCTGCACCTTGTTCCATGAGAAACTTTCTCAGGTCTGGAGCCATGGACTCTCTTAATTGCTCTATCATGATCATTTCTTTAAGATCTTGGGTCTTCCCCAGAGCAGTCCATTTCTCCAAATAGGTTTCCAGTCTGGCAGAGAATTGGTGGTATGTCTCCCCAGACAAAAGCTTGGCATTTCTAAACTTCTTACGATAAAATTCACCATTCTTTTCATATCTTAATAACAGAGCCTGCTTTAGCATGTCATAATTGTCTTGGTCGTCTCTATTCATTTTTGCAAACACTTCGTAAGATGTTCCCCTAAGACCCTGGGATAACTTTAAGCTCCACCTTTCCCTCTCCAACCCATAGGTGGTGGCTAAAACTTCAAATCTGGATAAAAATGATTCAATATCATCATCCCTCTCTACAAAATGGTCTAAATGGAACCCCATTGCTGAGTTAGAGGCTCCCTGACTGGCAGTGGCATCGGAGGTATGAGGGCTGTTACCATTTTCAGGAGCATGGCCTTGAAATTCCAACTCCCTTAGTCGTAACTCGTGCTCCCTTTGTAATCTCTTATCTTCTGCTTCCCTCTCTGCAGCCAATCGCTTGTCTTCCCTTTCAGCTGCCTGTCTCTTCTTCTCTCTTTCTATCTGCATCCTTTTCTCTTCCCTTTCAGCAGCCTGTCTCTTTTTCTCAGCTTCTAATTTCTTCTCTTCGAATTGGAGCCGCTTTTTTCAGCCTCCCTATCTGCCTCCAATGCCCTAGCCTCTTTGTCAGCCTCAATCTGCAGCCTCTTAAGTTTTTTGTCAGCCTCAATTTGTAACTGTAATTTTCTTTCTTCTGCTAACTTCCTATCTTCCCTTTCAATATACTTGTCACATTCTGAAGTTACATATTGGATCAAAACCTGACCCTCCATATTCATTTCTTTAGCAGTCAGCACAGCAGCCGATCTGAATTTGGCTAGATCTGCCATCCTGTATCACACAACTCTAATAATGTTCTAAGATAGATTACAAAACTCTAATTACCAAAGTGACACTCTAATTAATTAATTACTACTGGCTGTGAAGATTCATCAACTCTTACTTTCCACCTTAAATATTTCTTATGAATAACTTTTAATTTTAGGGACACTGTTGAATTTATACACACTTATACCCCAATAGTTTAATCCCGGACCTGGAGACCCCAATATATGTGGTGGGTTTTGATGTTATTAAGTGTTGTTGCTATGTTTACTTAGTGTACTGAATGAGGTCAGCTGTGAAGGTCCCTGAGGATAACAGTTTATGTGAATTTACAGAGTACCTTGCTGCTACCACCCTACGACCTCAATCAGACTTATTCTTGACTAGTATGTCTGATAGCTACGTCTACTGTCTAGGGTAATGAAAATGTGGTGTGCTGGTAATTAAGTACACAAACACACACACACAAACACTAATATTAATCTCTATGATTAAGTCAACTGACACTGTGGTTAAAATTTAGTAATTTACAATTTTTTCCAAATTTATTTTGTCCTGAACCTAGTTTTCTTCTGGTCAGGACTTTCAACTCAATATGAATTAATTTCAATAGAATTACATATAATCAAGTAAACACATGAAAGACCTGTACATATACATAATTTAAATTTGCTAATATTGGTACTAAAACTAAAGTCTTTATTAACTAGTGCTTGATGTCAGGTCGGGGTATTTTCATCATACCCAGTCCTTTATTTAACAGTGTTCATTTGCTCTTTAACAGGATTGATGGTGGAAAAGTTTATTAGTTACACAATGGAGTTTATATTATTTAGTACTCGTTGATGAATCTCAGCAGGCCAGGTCTTTAACACTTATCTGGCCTGTGACGATTGAAGATAGTTGTTCCTTAGGCCCACTCCTCACATGCGCTGAGGTAGTATGGTAGGCATCTCGTTTCATACAGTGTTGTACTCTTCAGAATATCTGGCACTAGCACAGTGTCAGACAAAGAAACTCTGAACCCACAAAATTAGGCTAGGTCTTAACATAATATCTAATCCACCATGTTTACAAGCATTAATACATTGAAATAGAAGACAGGGTCAGATCTCTCTGACCGACCCAGCACATCTACATCAATGCTGTTATCAAGTAGCACTAGTTTCACATTCCTCTCCTCTAAAGCCTGCACTGCATCTGAAATATTATCATTAATCTCTTCTTTCCATATAATAAGGTGGGTGATATGTTTCCACCTGACCACCTGAAAAGAAACATCCGTATTCTACATTTCTGATAGTTTATCATATATTTCAACCTCTAGGCCCTGTAACAATTGGCTGGGGACCTAGAATAAGTACTCACTTGTCGTAATCATTTTTCATTATATGGCAGTATCACTCACTCAGAATTGTTAAATAAAAAGGTTAATAATTTCTGTCTTACCACAATTTAAAAAAAAACACACAGGTACGTTGAAATAGCACAAACTCAGCTGAGCTGCTGGCTGGACTATGGCGTCCGTATTCCTTATATTATTTATTTATATTCAGTGGACGTCACACTTCACAGCATCAACGATCTGCTTCTATGGACAGTCTTAAACAAAATGGCAACGAGCCGTCCAATTTTCTAATAATCTTAACTGTGTTGACCAATCAGATAGGAAAGCCAAGCTTTTTAAATTCAAAATTTTACACTAAGGTCCAAATTTGGTCCAATGTGTAGTGTATTTCTGTCGGTCGGTCTGTCCGAACTTGGCATTCCCCAAAAATGGACTTGGTTTTGGCCCAACACAAAAAAAAAAACAATATTCAGTTTGAGCTATCCCATAATTTCTACCCCGTGTCTACCCCTTTTCCTACAGAACACATGACCCTTTTCCTGCTTTTACTCAAGGACGCGGCAAAATGTAACCGCTAGTGACTGCAAAACGAACATCTGTCTGCTAGTCTGCACCAAACAAATCAGTCTTTTGTCAATAACTTCCGAGTTATCTGTCCGTCCTTTTATTTGAAAGCATATTATTTATCAGGAAAAGATAAGCTCTTAAACTAGCTAACTTTTGTGATTCTAAACCTATTAATAAGGAATTCCATATTTTTTCCCATGTTAGTCTTGAAATCTATAATCTACCACTCGTTCACTTCTTTTTACCGCTATTTTCAAACTAATTACGAGAATCGTCAGTATTACGTTGGAAATTACGTCATTCTCAATAAGAGCTAAGCCTGTTTTCGTGACCCAATTGACGAACATTTTTTAACTTTCGTCGTATTTCAAACAACTAACTACAAGTTCGCGCGTATGCTAGGCTTAGATTCAAACCCCGTTTGCAGACGGCATCATTTTTCTCTTCCCTCCTTTTCTTACCCCGTCTTAACGAATAGGCCTTTCGTGTCCCCATGTTATAAATAGTTTTTTTCAATGACACTAGAAAACGATGCTATGGTCTGCCAAAATCAACGCGCTTGTGGCGTGGGCGAAGAAGCAGCAGCGTATCATAACTATATTTTATCCCTACATTTTATTTTAACTTTTATATTTATAATGGATGATTTTATCGCTGTATCAATGTATTCCATCACAGTTGTCTTGTACTAAATTATAGTCGCGCCATATTCCCAATATGCCTCAATGGGCATGTAACGGGATCCTTTTTTTAACATCCTAAAGACTTAGTGCTGATCAAGTGAATTATTCCATCCATTCCATTGTAGCCTGGGGGCGGGGGGGGGGGGGGGGGGGGGGGGGGGGGGGGGGGGGGGGGGGGGGGGGGGGGGGGGGGGGGGGCCCCGGCTGCGTGTTTTTTTTGGTGTTTGTGTGGGGGTGGGGTGGGCGGGGGGGGGGGGGGGGGGGGGGGGGGGGGGGGGGGGGGAGATGCTCGAGAAGATAATATTTATAAAATGTAATACTAAAAAATAACGTTGGTCAAATAAAAAGTCAGTAAATCTAATTGTAAAATTACTAAAATATATAATACTTTTTTTTAATAGTGATCGATGTGATTGTCGGATAAAGCGCGATTGTGGCTATAAACAGTTTTAGATCTAAAATGAAGCTCGACTCAGAACTCGACTTGCGACTCCACTTGACGCCAGCTTGAGAGACTGACGACTCGACCTGAGACTTGTACTAAGAGACTTGAGACTCGTTATGAAAGACTTACCTGTAACAACTCTGCCACCTAAATATCGAAAATTAAAACCTACATTTCGAAACTTTTGAATGAGTATTTGTACCGAGCTGACCAAGACCCTACTCCACCTCCAAGTGGTGGTCCTGGAAACAGGCTGCAACACTGCAGTCTGGCTGAGTGAGGAGGGATGGAAGGCTAACCCGGTGCCAAAAATGCCGTGCTGAAGTCGGATGTGTCGGCCGAAAGGCGCAAATATCGCAGCTTCGCTGTAAACGGACACAACGCAACCAACGTCCTTTTCAGGACGAAAGAAGAAGAAGAAGAAAATCTATCGGAACCGTAAAAAAAAAAAAGGTAAAGGAACCCGTTACACGCCCATTGAGGCATATTGGGAATATGGTGTTAGGCCCATATTATCTTGACCATCGGCACACGAGGGGTGATGTGGTCGGCATCACGCCGGCCGCCTTAACCTTCCCAGAGTACCCACTGTTTAAAAGAAAATGGTACATTCCAGGAAAACATGGAATGGAATGTGAGCACTACTGACAGGTCACGGTATTGACTGGCTGAATTCTCTTTTCAGTCTGTCGAGTCTTCCGCCTGTTACAAGAATACTGCCAAGTTTATGTACTGTACTACTTATTGTGGTTTGATTTTACCAGTTTTGTAGCAAAATGTGCAAAAACACGCTTAGTTAATGGACTGATAGAACGAACAGAGAAAGAATAAATTGCAAGAGCCTTGAAATGCATGTAAACAAAAAAAGACCACAGTAACTAAGCAGTCTAAAAATAGTAGCGGTCACGCATGCGCAGTCGGCTATGTTATCAGAAAGAAGCCGGAATGTACAATTCACAATGGCGAAGAAAAGTGTCGCAAGTCAGGTAAAGAATTTCTTTGATAATAGGACAATGTATAAGTGAAATGTGATAAATATTAAAGATTTTCACAGAAGGGATAGGCAGGAATGGAAATCCAAAAGGAAAGTTGGAAGAATTATGTATATAATTAGATATTTGTAGTTTTATTTGACTTTCACATCACAGGTCTAACCTAGTGATAAACATTATAAATTTATAGTTAATACGGGTCTTACCCGATTGTAGGTTTAAGTGTATGAAAAGGAAGCTTCCAATAGGGGAAGATAAAGGAAATATAAGACAACGTGCTGGATAAACTTGGTTGAGTGTGTATTGGAACGACTGATGGGACAGTTGCACATAATACCCAATATGATAGAGATTTTCAGTGCTGAAAAGAGGCAAACCCTACCTGCTCCCTCAGACGGCCGCGCTCACAATATATAAGCGAGAACGCTCAGTTCAAAATCACACACAATAAAACCCAGCCAGAAGACAAGTAGAGTTATGTCTAGACTACGTCAGTTGCCACTGCATAAAGGGCAGATCTTCACAGATTACAGTCTTAATAAGAGCTTGGAATTGATCCTAGAGCGTGTGTAGGTTTACTATATATATATATATATATATATATATATATATATATATATATATATATATATATATTCATATTGTTTTGATTATTCATGTATAATTATATTTGATACAATGTTTTGCAGTAGACACCAGTCTGTCTCCCTATATCTAAATCATACACAGCCATGCATCATTTATCATACATGCAGACACCCTCATCTCATCACACCCTAAGATGTAATAGGTCTCCATGACATTGCCTAGCCACTCGATACCTCTTGTTCCAGGTTCTATAGTCAAATCTCAAAAACCCTGAAGTCAAGTGGACCTTCAATCCTGCTACCTAACCATAACAGGAGCCTAGAGGTTGAAGTGTTCCATAGCCTTTTTTCCACCTGATTGCTGGAATTGGAATGAAGAGTGACTTTCAGAATACAGTGTTATGTGTCAACCCATATCTGGACAAGTGCTGATTCAAAGTTGGGTAACCTAGTGAATATTCCAGTGGCCAATGTGAGACTTCCAACGGTCATATGATGAGACATTAGGTAATAGATTAAAAGAGACAGACTGATATAATTAACAACAGTGAGGGAACATTTGTGGTGTAAAATAATTTAAAGATCCCATGGGGACTTTTTGGTTAAGTTTAAACTTATAAATATATTATCAACTTGATGTACTGTCGTGAAATGACGTCTGTCTCACATCACTAATTCTAAATATTCTGACCATACCGCGTGCCATACATTATAGAAAGATAAGATACACCGACCAATGAAAACGCTTTCTTGCTCCTGTGTTTACTACTGCTTGGAAAATAAAGATGGCAAGGCTCAATCTGTGTAACCTGATTAACTTCGGAATTTTACTACAACATTTTAGAAGAAGTACCACTTGAAAGAGGGTACCAACACGATATTAGGGATGTTACTCTACCTGTAAGTAATAATACTTTTACTAATATAGGACGGGAGAAATCTTGGGTTGAATGCATTCGAAGCTTCAGGTTGTCCTAAATTTCGCAGTTTAAACTATGCATACTATAAAATGCAATTTGGAAACTAAAAGATTATTATATAGATATATAAAGCCTAATCCCAAGTATAAGTTAAGCTTTGAGGGAATAAAATCGCATCAGGAATAACGGAGATAATTTAAAAAGTATTTTTCCTACATTGTACGATAGACAAAAAGGTACCCACATTTTCTGATCGTGATTTCATTCTTCTGGATGCCCATCTTGTACGTCCAAGGTCACACTATATATAGATTGGCCTAACGAACTCGGTTAGTCACTATTATTTGAAAACACAGCAAGCGGGGGAAAGAAGAGCATATGTTAAAGCAAGTGTTTGCCTTCTGTACCTGTTAGCAGACCTTAATCAACCATTAAGGGCTAGTCTGTGTGTGCCTGAGGGTAAGAACAAATATATATATATATATATATATATTTATGTGTAATTATATTGATTAATCCATCTGTGCGATAAGACGTGGATAGATGTGTAGGAATGGACAGTGTGTGCTGATGAAAGTTACAGGCTCATGTGTAAATCTAGAGGCAAAGCCCGCCTTCGGAAAATATTTAAAATATTGAGAATGATGGCCAAAGTACGAGTATTTGAAGAAGTATTTCTTGAATGGAATGAGACACCTACCAGGAACATAAGGAAGGATGAAAGGGATTGTAGTACTGTATAATTTGACCTATTACTTAGTAATTTTATTTGCAACCAAATTATTGTATGGAAGCGAATCATGGGAAACGAATGATGATTAAGAAGATAGAAGAAAATTATGATCACATTAAATTAAAATGATTGTTGCTACTATACTATACCTTGTGCATCTGCTAGCACGCTAGTCTGAAACTGTCTATCGTCCCCATCTGTGTCATAGAGGGATATGGATAGACAAATACAGGGATTGCGTTTAACTTTGTTTCAGGTTTAATCATATAACTTGAAAACCTACAACAAATAAGAAGAGGCTTCTCTTGATGAAGTTGCAACGAATGCAGTGCCAGTCTATGGAAAAGTCCCAGCCATTTCGTGTGTAGCAGTGGGAAGATTCTCATCTGAAGATTCTATCCAGCATCAGAGGGAGCCATCTGCAGTGACTCAGTTAAGTTGCTAAAAAAGCAACTGTGTAGCGTATGCCGGTTCACCAAACAAACAAAAAATAACCGCATCCAGTTCATGATGACCATAACAGTATAGAGCTCAATTAGATTGTAAAGATAACACTAATAATTCTTAAGTGAAAGCTCAAGCAAGTTAGACTCTCTACCAAGAGGTAGACATCTTAACACAAGAAAAAGACAATTTTGTTGAACTGTTCTTATTTATTTAATGTAAAATATTTGATTTTAATGCTTTTCAAACAGAAAAGAGAAACTGCATTTAATAAATTGTAAATATTTACCAGCAGACTTACTTAAATTCTTTAAGTTAAGTTTTTATTAAATGTTGGTAAATTTTAATTAAATAATTTCCCCTAGCAGAGTCAGAAACAATATTAACTACCATCATCACAGAGGCAGATCAGGAGAGGTAACAGTTAGGGACTCAGAGTACTACATCACCATCTTCTCTGGGAACTTACATAGCTTGACCCTACCTTTGTGTCTATACACCCTTACTCTCTTCAGAGAAGGGGGTATTACTGATACGACCAGACTCTTATCTGGCACTATCCTGGTATCATCTGATACACCTTTATGTCCAGGATATCTCCTTATTTTTAATAACATCTGAACCTCTCGCGACATGTACATACATAACCATAATCACCATCGTCCAACACTCACCATTCATTACCTAAGTAGATAGATGTACATAATAAATTATGAAATTGTACTCAAGTGACTTTTTAAATTTGTAACTGTTCAAAGTTGAGTTACTTTTTCTAATTTTATTAGAACATCACATGAGTTACTACAGCTAAGGTGGCAAAGTATATTTCTGAAGCCTTAAACTATTGTCTAGCTCAGAGTATTCGCAGCCATAGCTCACTTGTGATACCAGTGCTCTTCTCTGGCACTGTGACTTCATACATTCTGGAGAAAATTCTATTTCTTCTCTAAACACTATCTTCATACCAGAAAAACCTTACGCTACAAGTTTCAATTATCTTTTTTTTTCCTCGTCTCTTTAATTCTCTCTCTCTCTCTCTCTCTCTCTCTCTCTCTCTCTCTCTCTCTCTCTCTCTCTGTTTCTCTCTTTCTTTCTTACTTTCTTTCTTGCTTTCTCTTTCACTCTACCAGCGTTTTATGTATTGTTCATATGGTTTTGTTTTCTGTACGTTGATCTTCCCGTCATACCTTTATAGTCTGCTTCAGTCATAACTGGCTGTGCGAATGCGCACCTGAGGTGATAGCCCACGGCTGCTTTTTTTTCTGGTATTCATTTCCTCATGTACTTTTCTCCTGCTTTTTGTAATAGCTTCTTTTCGCACAATCTGAGGTGGCGCCGTAGGGGGTATCGCCACTTGCGGCGATCGGCAGCTTCATCCTCCCAGGTTACTACACATCTTTGAACCTCAGCTGCGGTGGCACAGCTGTTCTTTTGCCATCTGCCAGTGGTCCGTAGAAACTATCTTTGGGCATGCGGCCATCTTCCATGCGGCGGATATGGCCACGCCAGCATAGTATTGCTGTCTAAGCAGTGCAGACAATATGTACGGTACTGTTGTCACGATATTTTCCAGATTTCTTCTTCATATTATATGCCCAAAGGAAGTGAATAGCTCTCATCTAATTTGAGTAATAAGCATCCTGTGCAACCTGGCTCCGTTCAGGACATTCTCATTACTCTGTTTAGCTGTCAATGATATTCTTAACATTCTAATGTAAAACCCCATCTCTGTGGCCTCCGGTGCTTTCCCTGTTTGGTTACTGTCTAAAGCAGTAGATATATACCTCATGATCATCATTTCCCTTTCGCTTTGTAGCATGGACGCACCATTGCAACATGCACTAAATCATTCATGTGTAGCAATGGTGTCTGCGGCAATCTGAAAAATGACTTCTCCGTAATGAACAATCAAAGTTAATGGGACACTTTTGAAACAAGTCAATAGATTCAAATATTTAGGCACGTTAGTAATATCAGATTCTTATGTGTCCTATCTAGCCCGCACTTTCTTTCCTTTCCCTGGCGAAAGCCTTGTGGCCGCAACGTTGGCTATTTTCTTTGTGTTTTGTCCTCGTAAAACGAATCACCTTTTTTTCGATTTTTTTTTCCCATACCCATCCATAATATCAGATTGAAGATATAGCTTGGAGGCGAGGAATAATAATAACTTGGGCACAAGCAGCTTTCATAAAATTAAAAGTTTTTTTATGCAACACATCATTGTCATTGGGAGCAAGAGAATTCTTCAGGGTTATATGGAGTTATCCTGACTTATGACAAAGTTGTTGTTATAGAATCATCAGCGCTTGGCCTCTTTCCCTTCGGTTCCGTGCCATATAGTTGACTTTGTCATCGTCTTAGCATTGTAATGCTGGGGTGCCAACGGATTTCCTACCTACTCCGGGCAGAAGCCAGAAATGCACTGTCCTAGCGGTATAGGGATTGTTTTTTGCGACTCCATGAGATAAGTAGCCAAGGTAGGCTTCACAGTGCTCATTCCCTGCTACCAAACTGCCTGCTGGTTATCACGGTTCTCTTGGGCTCTAGGCATGCGACCAAAAGTTCAAGCAAATGGATCGTCACGTCCGAGAGGCATTGGCAATAAGTAACAAGCGAAACAATGCCTGGACGCCACATAGATATAGTTTTACAGGATAATCTTTAGCATATCATTAACAAATAAGAGTAACAAGAATGACCCCAAAGAAAACCAGTACGGAACGCAAAGAAAGCTTACTGTTCACTGGGAAGCAACCCATTTTCTTTAGGCTTGTTATGAAAGGAGGAAAGTTGGAATTTACTGTGACTACATGGAAGATTGAAGGAACAAGAGATAGAGAAAGACAAAGAGAGAAGATATTGGACAGTTTGACATGGTGACATGGAAGGAAGCCAACAACAGAATTGATACACAGAAAGTTAAGGATAGATCACCTACGTCAGTTAGCATGTTATTTGAAAAAGCAGATGTGTGTTAATTTGCGAGGATTTTGTTTAAACGCGCTCTTCAGAAACATAACTAACGCGCAAATGACGGATGTACCGATACTGTGTTATTTGACAGCGGTTGTAACTTCATCATCATAGCCCTTCAGCTCCGAATAGACCACATGCCTTCAATCAGTTCAAGCAAAGTTCACATGGCTTGTGCCATCCGCTCAAGTTCTCTACCGTGCCTTTTAAAATCCTGTTTTTGTAAATCTGGGGGGGGGGTGTGACGTAAAAAAGTTAGTTGCTTATCTTTTACAGGACGTGGCAATCAACCCCAGCTTTTATTGGCTGTTTGTGATTTGTCTAGGCAATTTTTTTCATTCAGTAGTTTGCCATTGCTTTCTAAACGGTACGGCGCTTATACCATTGTTAAAAATCCACACAAAGCGATCTGCTACCAAACCGCCTGTAGCAGGTTTCGAACCTGGTAGGCCCTATATCTGGATTATGAAACTGCGTTCATATCCATTAGGCCACAGACGCCGACGGGGTGACGTAAGGTGGCTCTATTCTTATCATCTTCAGGATTACTTCCTTAGAGAGGATTCGCTTTCCCTGTTCCACCTCTGCATCTTCCGTAGGTATTTCCTTTTCCGCGAGCCATCTCTGATAACCTACTTTATTTATTCACTATTCCTTTATAAGTCTATTCGACTTAAGCTGTGCTGTGGCAGGGGATGGTCCAATTATTTCTTCTACCTTGGGAATTCCAGAAAAAAGGACTACATTGTCGTGATATCAGTTGGTTTCCTTAATGTGTATTCGATCCATCGCAAACATCTTTTCTTACATCTTATTCCAACGCCAGTGTCGTGAGACATTCTAATCCACATATATAAATTAAAAAGTAAATGTAAAGCCTAACGAATTAATTCAATAAAAGGAAAGAAGAATGGTAAAAGAACAGTGCGGTCACAATAGCGTAAGCCTGTATTATAGAACGTCATGCTAGTTAAACAAGAAAAACCCCTTTTTCTACTTCGTCTGCATAAGTGTAGCGCTTTCACGTTTACTAGTAAAGCCTACTGCATCAAATACACGCGTTTCTAAAAAGAAAACTGGTACTGTGTTTCTTAGAAAACCTTGAGATAGACACACTGCGAAATGACCTAGATTAATATTCCATTAATGCTACCCCACGCGAAAGGCATGCAGACTTGCATTTTTTCAAATAAACAGGGACAAAAAACACTACCAATACGAGGTAAGGTTTTAAAAAACATGGTTAATGCTTATTAGGAAACATGACACAATACTGTTTTACGTCTGAAATCCTGACATTAGCCTGACAGTACAGAAGACACCCCATCGTATAGAAGTGAACAGGTGGTAGAAGAAAATACATTTTTTGAACGAAGCCACTTAGCTCCATTAAACTTATATATTTGGGTGCCTTAGGTCTTGCTGACAAAGAATATGTTAGGTGTTAAGCAAATAGTCTAATAATTAACAAATTATAGCCAAAATACTATAGTGGTGTTGTCTGACAACACAGGATCATATTTGCTCATAATGGCGTGTTTGGACACTGCTTTAGAAGAAATGAGGCCAGCACGTTAAATCCGATTTGATTGGCTAGAATAATATGTAAGGCGAAACATGATTAGTCGATGGCAAATACTATTTTTGGTTTTTAATGGCAACGATAGGAAGGGTACTTTTTTTCAAAAGCTTTTGTAAACATGGTCTCATTGGCTAGACCATTTAATATAGTCAATTAGGAGCGTCAGTTCAGTGCCCTTTTTTGAAAATCCAATTTGTAAAAGCAAGTGCGTTGAGATCCAGCTCATATTTTTCTAATAAAAGCCTGGGACAGAGGCAGATCGGAATTGTGCCATAATTCATTGCCAGTCAACGTATTTGTTTAATATTTCCGTGAATTGTGGTAAGCTAGACATATTTGATATCTTTTAGATGAAAATTGAATGTGAATTGATAAATTTATGTCTGTATGTGTGTGGTTCAGTAACAAACATGAGGCAAAGCCTAGATATTGCTCTATCATGAGAAAAACTTGTCGGAGAGGAGTATAACTGCATGGGATTGCCAAATAGTACTATGACACATATCTTATTGAATAGAAGGAATTAATGCTGGAATTGCAGAGGCGTTGTAACCATTAGGGAGAGGAATACTGGTGTATATTGTTCATGAGAAGCTAACAGTTGGCCTACCGCGCTGAACTCGGTGTTTGTTATGTATTGTGCTTCAGTGTGGAAATAGATTATAAATTAGTTCTGAAGTAGGAGGTACAACCTTCTTGTTTCAGGGACCGTGGTACTAAAGTATTAAAGCCGCACCTGGTCTGAGTTTTGCTGAATCCAGAGGCTGATAGCATACTCCTTGGTCAAGATATCGACCAGTGTTGTTTCTCAAGAAAACTGTGAAGCAAGCGAGCATAGGAGACTGTTTCCTGCCGCCCACACAGAAGTTAAGATTACGTTGGCCAGAGCAGCTCAATCTTGTGTATAACCCCCTCTAAAAGTGACTTTACATTAAATCAAGAGGGACATTTATTTGTTTCAATTAAAAAGAAACTGTGAACCTTTCCAATATTATTTCCACCAGAAACAAACACTTGAAGTCATGATGACAAACAACAACCTAGCTTGAAAAGCAAGTATTATATCTGTGGTGGGGCGCTGTTTGAATATATTGTGGGTTCGTTTTTATTATTTCAGATAAATTGCTACCCCTGTCCACAGTTCAAGTATATGTTGATTATGTTAATGTATATTTGATTACTCCTGCTGTTGTTTCATAATAATGCTCGTTATTCTGTTACGTCCAGGGTGACCCAACGATTATAGTTTTATTCCATGCTCAACAACATACATGTGGGTTCTTTAACTGACCCAATCCCCAATGACGAACTAAAACAGTCTTCCTTTTTAACGAACTCAACATCCTTTAATAACGTATATTCCTTGTAGCATACAGAAGCGTTCGTCAGGATTAATCCTTAATTACCAAACCTCATCAATACAGTATTAATCATATGCCAAGAGTATTCCTCCTCTTGTACAAACCACATCCATTTAGAAAGGTGAACACTTCGCAATATGTTCCCAATGGAACTTACAAGAAAACACAGCGGCCACAAAGCTCAAGGTTTTTTTCTTAACACCTTGGCCATACACATTATAAACATCTCTCTTCTCTCATTTTCCGGTGCGCTTTTTTTTCAATATTCCAAATAGTGCCGCATTTATCAGCACTGACTCAAACTCAATAAATCCAACATGTGGTGTGCATGGGCAGACACCACATATTACCCCCCTTGCGCGCTACTGGAAACTGCAGGTTTCCAGGCCATCATTAACTATACTTAACTATAATGATAAAAAGGAAAATCAAATTCAAGCAATGAGTGAAATGATATCACGATGAGTGAAATGCAGTTAAAATATGTGGCAACAACTTGTGAGCAACATATTAATGCTACGAAAATATCGCTATATAATCTACCTATCAATTGATTATGAACATAAATAATGTTTGTTGTCACTTCCTGTACCCAGGACAGTTACGTATTTCAATGTATTACTCTCGACAGAGTATCAGCGATTGCATTATTATGTCCTTCTATATGGACGATATCAAAGTCATACGCTTGCAACTGCAATGCGAATCTCGTAAGTCTTGCACTTGGTGATTTACAGGTTTGGAGATATGTTAACGCTCTCTGATCTGTCATTATAGTAAAATGCGTACCTACCACATACTTTTGAAGTTTATTCAAAGTCCATACTATACCCAAAAGTTCTCTGTCGAAAATAGAGTATTTAGATTCGGCTTCCGACAGTTTCCTACTCAAGTAGTAAATCGGATGAAACTTGCCATCAAAACTTTGTCCCAAACACCCGCCTATTGCATGGAGCGAAGCATCTGTTACAACAGTAAATGATCTTTTTACATCTGGCAGTCTTAATATAGGATACTGTGAAAAATGAGTCTTAATGTTTTGTAATGCATGGTTACATTGTTCTGTCCAAACTACTTTGTTAGGCATACCTCTTTTAGTTAGATCAGATAAGACAGCAGTCAAAGACGAGAACCTTGGAATAAACTTGTGGTAAAAATTCACCAATCCTAATAGACTCCGTACTTGCTTCTTTGTAGTTGGAATTGTAAGATCAAGTATGCGTTTTAAATTAGATTCATCAGGTTGTATTACATGTTTGCCAATTTTGTGTCCTAGAAATGAAATTTCATTGAATCCAATTTCTATTTTGGATGGACGGGCTGTGAGATTGTGTATTCTTAGTGTCAGGAGTAAAGATTGTATACCATCTACATGCTCTTCCCATGTGTCATGAAACATGCAAATATCATCTATATAAGATATTAGGTCAGAACGGTTCCCAAATACTCGACGCATCATCCGTACAAAAGTTGCAGGTGCATTTTTGAGCCCAAAACACATGACATTGTATTGGAACAAACCCTTCGCTGTTGCAAATGCCGTCAACGGTTTACATTCTTCGGTCAAAGGGATCTGCCAATACCCTTTTGATAAATCGAATTTGCTAAAGAAAGTAGCAGAAGCTAAATGAGGTAGCAAGTCCTCCAGCACAGGCATTGGTTCAGAATCTGATATCGTGACTTTATTTAGTCGACGGAAATCAATGCATATACGAATGGATTTGTCTTTCTTCCGTACTGCCACCATCGGAAAACAAAATGGAGAATCTGATGGAGAGATTATCCCCATTTTCAACATATTGTCGACCTCGCTGTCAACCTGCTCTCTGATATGCAAAGGAATTGCATACGGCCGTAACTTAATAGGAGTGGGATCCGATAATTTTATTTCGTGAGACATAATGTTAGTTCGTCCAGGCAGATCAGATAATACATCTTCAAAAGATTTCAATAGATTGAGAATCTGATTCTTCTGATCTGAAGGTAAATCGTTACAAATGATTACATCCTTCCAAGTTTCAGAGGCTTGGATAGGTACCACAGGAAAATCAAGCGGTACATCCGCGAAACTAGTTGCTACTTCATCAACTAAAGCAATAGATGCCAGATGCGGAGATTGATTTGTGATAGATTCCCAAATATGTTTGAGTGGAAGAGGTCGAGAAATGTACGGTTGTAACATGTTAGTGTGGAATGTTTTTCTTTTACCCCTAATGTCGATGATGTAATCTACGTCGGTTTTCTTACCCACAACTTTAAAAGGACCTTGCCACGTAACCAACAAATGATCACCTTTAAGTGGCAAGAGAACAAAAACTTCATCGTTAATCGATAATGATGTTAATCTTCTATCACGATTAATACGCGACCGAGTCTTATATTTTGCTAATTCTGATGCTTCAGTCGCGATTTCACATGCGTCCACAATGCATTGGCGTAGATCTGTGACATATTGGTGACTAGATTTCGTAATCGTATTATCATCATTTGTTATCACCAAATCATGTAAGATAGACATTGGTCCTCTTGGATTAGCCCCGAAAACTAATTGAAATGGTGAGAATCCGGTTTGACGATTAGGAACTTCTCTATACGCAAAGAGAACCGCTGGTATCAACCGGTCCCAATCATGGGGAAACATTGTTGTTACTTTGCCCAACATCTGTTTTAATGTAGAATTCCAGCGTTCTACAACTCCGTTTGATTGCGGATTTAATCTGGCACTCAATGTATGACGGATGTGAAGCACATCACAAATTTCCGAGAACATACCTGAAGTGAATTGCGTGCCATGATCTGACAGAAGCTCTTCAGGAAATCCGATACGTGAAAATATCGATAATAATGCATCAGTCACCGACATTGTTGTTATGGACTTAACAGGTATGGCTTCAGGCCATCTGGTGCATAGATCGATACACGTTAAGATGAAGCGGAATCCTCTGGATGATAACACCGGAAGAGGCCCGATTATGTCGACAGCCATCTTATAAAAAGGACGCACAGAGATATCTGTGGTCTGTAGGGGTGCAAACTGATGCGCACCCTTCCGTGCAACTCCCTGACAAACAGTGCATGATTTACAAAACGTTGCGACGTCCTTATGAACCCCTGGCCAAAAAAAAATGTGCCATCAATCTATAAGCTGTGCGGGCAATCCCCATATGACCCGTAAAAGGAACATCATGTGCATTAGATAAAACTAGTGATCGAAATGACGTAGGTACTACAATTTATCTGAGTACTGAAGAATAATTGTCAAAACAACGTATCAAAATATTGTCATGAAATTGATACCAATGTCTGGCATTATTTGTCTGTGTAATAGTTTTAGCCGTAGCTAAAGTGAATAAACGTCCCAAAGAAGAGTCATCTTTTTGTTGGTTAATGAATGCATTTTTATCTATGTAATGACTTGTTGTCACGTGTGGGATATTATTGCTATCGTTAAGTTCATTTGCTTCTGCAACCAGCCGTGCTCTAGTAGTCACAGCATTGGATATAGAAAGATATTCTCTTTCCCATGCAGAAATTTCATCAGTAGAACATTCTTTTATACCCTTTATGTTTCCCAAAATCAAGTCACAGCAAGGCTGGTTGAGAACACATACACGAACTTTCCCAGTAAAGAATGGCGTGGTAATTGTTACGTCGGCCATGGGATATACCTCTACCGTGCCTCCGAAAGTTATGCATTTCACTGACGTTCCAGTGAAACACGACGGAGGGATTAACGACCTTCTTATCCCGACAGTTGTGCAACCCGTGTCCCTTAAAATTTTAATTGGAGTGTTAAACAAAAACCCATTATGTAAAGTGAGAGTACCAACACCGTCATAAGATGACAACACTGGTAAGACATGTCCACATTTAAGCCGTGGTGTAGCTCCAGGTCTAAATAACATCTTACATTCTGTACAATTATTAGAATTTTCTAAATCAACGTTACACGCATTGGCGTGATTATTGGTTGAATGAATATCATTACTGACATTTCTATCTACCGTCTGACAAGCATTGGCTTGTGAGCGTGCTCTATTATGACTTCTAACGAAGTGAGATCTTCTGCGATCTGAAAAATTGTCTGAATGAGAATGTCCATTGTTGTCCCTGTCATAATGGCCACCCCGCGGTGACAAATTATGATTGTCAGTATATTTGTTGTGTGAATACTGGTTATTTCGATACCATTGGTTATTGTTATAATTGTTGAAATTATGCCTGTCTCTACCCCGTGAAGGTGAGCGATTATGGTAAAAATTATATTTACCCCTATAGGATGTGTGATTATTTTCTCTATGATTATATCGTCTATCTAAACTACGAGTGCGCGATCTCCCGTGCGTCGCAGCACACGCAGTAGATGAGTCCAAGACTTTTGCTCTGCTCAATGACAAGTTTGGATGAGCAACGGAAAATTGTTGACCTAATTTTTCCATTTCCTCGATACTAGTCGGATTACGTTCTTTTAAGAATGATACAATATCCTGGTTTACCGAAGAAACAATTTTATCTCTTAATAAGAGATCACATAATCCTTCAAAAGTTTTAGGGATAGAAGCCTGTTCAACCCATCTTTGGAGACATAGTTTTATGGAGGAAACAAAATCCTCAAAATTTTTACCCTCTACCGGCAACATGGATCGAAACTTTTGTCTATAGCCTTCCTGATCCAGACCATATCTGCGTATAAATGCTGCCTTTACGACCTGAAAATCATGTCTTTTATCTTGGTCTATACCCAGATAGACCCCAACTGCATCACCTGTGAGGAGACCCGAAAAAACACCAGACCACGAATCTTTATCAATATTTAAGCAAGAGACTCTTTCTTGAAATCTTAATAAATAAAAATTATATCGTCGTGAGGAGGAGAAAAGGGTGGTAGTCTTAAATTAAAATTAGGGGTTGTGATTGCCTTCTTCGATGAACCATTACTATCAGAATCATGGGAAACATGATGTTGTTGAAAACGAAGTTTCTCAACCTCAAAAGCTTTCTCCCTTTCAAATTTTGCCTCCTCGGCAGCAATTTCAGCTAAACGAATTGCCTTTTCATGTTCCATTTTCTCTCGTTCCGCAGCGATTTCTGCCATACGAATTCTCTCTTCCTTATTTGCTTTTTCTTGCGCCATAGAAAATTCCCTTTCTTCTCTTTCTTTTTTCTCATTTCTTTCTCTTTCTTCTTTTGCCTCTGCTTTTTCATATGCAGTCAAAGCAAAAATTTTTAAAATATCACCTTCCATACTCAGTGCCTTTCCTTGTTTAATAAAATAGTCAAGAGTCGCCATAGTATACTAAGAAGTATAACTTTTATAAACAATAAATCAATATCTATGTTATCCTCTGCCTTACTTAGTCCATCACACTATGGGATAGTGTGTCTGATTGGTGTAGTCACAATGTGAATATATATATATATATATATATATATATATATATATATATATATATATATATATATATATATATATATATATATATATATATATATATATAACTATATCACCTGCACAACTCACTTAGACGTGATATAATTATCGTGTATGATTATGTTTCTTGTTATCCACAAGAATCGTAGGATATATAACAAGCAATATTATTGTATTATAGTTGATCAATAAATAATGAATCATATGTATGCTGCAAAGGAAAATTATCACATGCCATGAATAACGAAAGACATGGATGGAAACAAAATAAGGAAACGACAAAATTATAAATAGTCAAAAATTCTAAGACAAAAAAAAAATTAAAGTTTCCACCAGTAATAAACGAGACAAAACGACAAATCACTTTTACCATTAATGTAAATTTTACAAAAGATAGCCAGGAAAGACCCACGCCAGACTAAATTTCCAAACAAAATTGAAATTTAAAAAAATACGACAAATCACAGCACAGCTAACACGCATGAAAGCCTTAATTTCAAACAGAGCGGTAATCACGACAGCACTAAATGCTGAATCCCTGAAAGAAATTAATGCAATCAACCTATAGAAATACGACACTGAAACGTAAAATGCCTCCTAAACAGTCGCCCGCAAGAGACAAAGAAAAGAAACATATAACACAAAAGAAGCGAGATTTGCCCAACAATGATAGGACCAACAACCATGACGTTACAAAAACATCAATTATCTGAATCGACCATGAGTATCCACTCCACGATGTAACTCCAATGCATCGTTCTACGCAATATCACATTGAATCGTTCACTAATTATTCAGTTAACTAGGACTCTTGGCCATGAATTCAACGTCGAAAATGTCCGACCTTCACTCGTGTGAGACACATTGCAGAGATAGTGTCAATATATAATGATAGAGACGAAATGTTAATTTCCAACGAGTGACCGAATAAACTGATGAGGTGACCTTATCAATGTCCTAATGGTTTGATCTAGTACTTCCGAGTCCACTTGTCCAGCGAAACGACCTCCTCGTAAAATCCCAGATTCATATTTCTCCCGTGAAGATATTCGTCAGATTGGTATAGCATCCCTCTCATGGTAAATAAGCGTGAACGATTTCGTCATGGATATAATGTTTTTTTTCTGATCCTCAAGTAAGGTACCAGGTCTGGGCATGACCTAGTATACGAATATTGTAAATTTCATGTCTGCACAAAGTTGCATTCCAACAGCTGTCTCTGCATAAAATGTTCATTGTTGAACAGCGATAGATTGATCAAACTTCCCGATATTGTCCCAACAAAGGACTCTGTCTGCCAATAACTTGAGCAACCTTCAAATGTCCTTCAAATCCAACGGACGACAGCCTCCCATATCTGTGGTGGGGCGCTGTTTGAATATATTGTGGGTTCGTTTTTATTATTTCAGATAAATTGCTACCCCTGTCCACAGTTCAAGTATATGTTGATTATGTTAATGTATATTTGATTACTCCTGCTGTTGTTTCATAATAATGCTCGTTATTCTGTTACGTCCAGGGTGACCCAACGATTATAGTTTTATTCCATACTCAACAACATACATGTGGGTTCTTTAACTGACCCAATCACCAATGACGAACTAAAACAGTCTTCCTTTTTAACGAACTCAACATCCTTTAATAACGTATATTCCTTGTAGCATACAGAAGCGTTCGTCAGGATTAATCCTTAATTACCAAACCTCATCAATACAGTATTAATCATATGCCAAGAGTATTCCTCCTCTTGTACAAACCACATCCATTTAGAAAGGTGAACACTTCGCAATATGTTCCCAATGGAACTTACAAGAAAACACAGCGGCCACAAAGCTCAAGGTTTTTTTCTTAACACCTTGGCCATACACATTATAAACATCTCTCTTCTCTCATTTTCCGGTGCGCTTTTTTTCAATATTCCAAATAGTGCCGCATTTATCAGCACTGACTCAAACTCAATAAATCCAACATGTGGTGTGCATGGGCAGACACCACACCTCATAGTACTACATCACTACTTACACACATATTGTAATAATAATATATGTCAATACAAAGATCCTATCTATAAATTGTGTACATACAACATGTGATTTCATTTGATTGTGATTCCTGGTTCACTTTGTAGTTGAATCAGGATATCTATTATTGAAAGGAATTAATATATATTTTAAAAGTTACACTTGACTTATTAAGATAGTCTTATAGAGTGTTCTATGTATGTGAGTGTCACAGTGTTGTAAAGTATTGTGGATTAAATTAAATTGTTTATCTGTCTGTTGGTTGTTTTAAACATACACTTCATCACTATCATAACCCTAGACATTCAACGTAGTCATCACAATATTCCAGAATAAGTCTGACTGAGGTCGAAATGTGGTAGCAAAGTAAGGTCATCTGTAATACACCACACTTATTAGATACAGATACCTTCACAGCTGATCTCAGTCAGTACACTAAGTCCCCTATAAATATTTATATCATCCCACTTTACCACAGCCAGAGAATTCGCAGTTTGGAAAAACAACAAATGTAAGGTACTATATAGAAAAACGGAAAACACTATATACCCAAATTATAACCCATATGGGCTATTGAATCGGGTATCCCGTGCACAAAACAAAATTCATTAGTTTGTATTCCCAATATGCCTCAATAGGGCGTGTAACGGGATCCTTTACCTTTACCTACCATACAAGTTTAATACTTCTAGTCATGCGCATGCATTCATTTATGAAAGTCTGTAGTCGCTTGGTTGTCATTTGCACTGTTCTTCATATTTCAGATTACTACCCCTCCCCCCATGGCAACCTCAACCTGTTAAATAAATTGCTGCAGACACCACCGCTGCAAGAGCATGTGTATGATTTGCGCAGACTTCCTGAAAGGAGGCTAGCTGCAGTAATGACGCCATGCTCCATGGGGAGCGAAAACGACAATGATAATGGTCCGTTTCCCCATCTTTGTCTTTGGTGCTGACCAGGGTATATTTATGAGTCGACATCAGCGTGGTCCAATTGCAGTCCCGCGGGCCAAATGTGACCCACGTAATATTGCTTTGTGGCCCGCGCTCGGACAAAAAATAAGTCTTTAATTATATAATTATATGGTATAATTAATACTTTCGAGATTGGACTTAAACCGTCCGGTGGAAACTGATGCCCTAAGCACACCCCCCCCCCCCCCCCTTTTCCCCCCGGCGCTTCCATTGCTTAACTGATATAAATAAAGACTCACTAAATGCTGACGAGACTGAAAATTCAATTTTCTTCCTGGCCATAATCCACTGAAATTCATGCAGAAAAACGTTGGTAAGACAGGCAAACATACTGAACTCTAGGT
The DNA here is from genome assembly GCA_024509875.1 of Oreohelix idahoensis. Lineage (NCBI taxonomy): Eukaryota > Metazoa > Mollusca > Gastropoda > Stylommatophora > Oreohelicidae > Oreohelix > Oreohelix idahoensis. The sequence goes on along the minus strand of JAMPIV010016594.1, from coordinate 75,038 downwards.
CTATGTCTGACACTTTCAGTCACCCACCATACCAAAGAAAACGTTTTTTTTTTTTTTAAACAATTCAGATTAAAGTCGAACACGGCAGATATTTAAAATTACACAAAATTCGACTAAAGACGACTGTGGCAGTGAAAGAGATCAGACTTAAGGGCATGATAGCTAGAGGGAAAATTCTGTGGTGCCCCCCCCTTTTCCCTTGGTGACCTAAGCACGTGCTTATTTTGCTTAATGGTTAATCCAGCCTTGGGTGGAAAGCAATGTTTTACTGCTTGCAGTCAGCATCAGAAACCGTTCGATTGACATTGATATCGAGATTCTGGTTACAGAAAATCCACACTCCCGAAACTCCCCATTAGGAGGTAAGAATAAAACCAAAATTATTTCAACAGAAATTCAATGCTCATTTAAATTTTTTATTTTATTTTTAATTTCGCACTTTTCAGTTTTTTATCCATTTTTCACTGAGCTTTTATTTATTTATTTTTTTAAACAATGAGTGGCCCGCGAACTAGAAATGTTTGGTTTATGTGGCCCTCGGGGTAGAATAAGTTGGACCACCCTATAATGGTATGTCTTATATAAGTGCAGTCTGGCAGTTATCTGTCGCATGAGAATAATCTCATAATAATGTGACGTCTCTTCCAGTATTCTCATTGTGTCTCGCGTCTAATTTCGATTATGGGATAGGTGGGCAATGTTATCTGTAAAATAAGAATCATAGGAGATAATTAAACCAACAAACCCCTCAAAACGCAACAGGGTAAAGAGAGATAAACCCTAGGAACACGGAAGGGAATACATCATAAACACTACAGTCATTCGGTAACGCCACAATAAACGGCAGAGAAATTGTGGCCTAGAAGAACCAGCGCAAGAAATACAACCAATGTAATATGCTACATAGAATAAAGTATACCATACAGCCAAATTATAACCCACATGGGGTTGAACCGGGTATCCCATGTAAAAGACACACCAATTTCCAAAAATCTAAACCAAACCAAATTCTGCAAAAGTCCTCTTAATTCACTTTTAGTGGTTGTTGTTGTTTTCACAATAGAATTTATGGTCAGCTGCAGGCGGTTTGGTAGCAGTCGCTTTGTGTGGATTTTTAACAATGGTATAAGCGCGGTACCGTTCAGAAAGCAATGGCAAACTACTGAATGAAAAAAATTGCCTGGAAAAATCACAAACAGCCAATAAAAGCTGGGGTTGATTGCCACGTCCTGTAAAGGATAAGCAACTAACTTCAGAAGAGACATGGTGATAAGAGCCACCACCGCTGTCACACTTCGCTTATCTTAAAGAGTTCTGTAAGTTGTCTGTCATGAAGAATTCTACAGTTGATGTCTTTATTAAGGCCGGATTTTCCATTAGGCTAAGTAGGCTGAAGCCTAGGGACCCGTGCATAAGTTAACAAAATTAAAAACTGCATAGATTTCTGCAGTAGACAATATCACTGCAGCTAGTGAATTCTTGGAATTAGTTGAAAACATATATTGTTTCTTTAGTACATCAACGCACAGATGGGCACTTCTACTTGATGCTCTTGGTATTGAAGCGACTCCGTGAAATACGCTGGTCTGCTCAAGCTGATGCCACAAAGGCACTTGACTCTGGTTATGAAAGGGTAAAGGAAGCATTGGACAAGTTTGCTGAAGATCCTGAAGAGAAAACCAAAGCGCGACAGGAAGCAAGAGGTCTCCAGTTGAAGTTAAGTAGTCTGGAGAATGGGATACTTTTGGTCATTAGTAATGGAGAGTAGTCTTTCCAAATGTATTCATTTGTCTTCGCATCTATCTATCACTTTTGACAACCAACTGCTTTGGAGAACGGTTATGTTCTTCACTCAAACGGGTTAATACGAGTATCTATGATCCACCACGAAGGATGATAAACTGAACAATTTGGCTGTAGCGAGATTTGGTTCCACTTGCTTGGTTGTAGCGCGACACGCACTCACACAGCGCAAACACACACACAGCGCAAGGACAACGCGGCGGTCTTTCTTTGAAGTTTGAAACGACGGAAATGTGAATTTCGGTTAAGCCAGACAATATTACTGAAGAATGAGGAAATAGCTAATATAGGAATGTATGGCCGACATCAAAAATTTGCATTTACAGGAAAATAAATTTTAAACTACAGGAGAACGCCTGGTTGGAAATCAATTAAATAAAAATAGTTCACTAAAGGAGATGGACTATGAATAATATCCAAAAGGATATTATTCAAATATAAATAGTTTTAAAGATAATTAATATTTTTCACCTTCATCACATCTGCTAAAAATTAGCTAATAATCTTTAAAAATTTATTACACTAACAAGCCTAAACGGATTTAAATATAAATTGGATAGAATGAAAGCCTCATATAGGGAAAAGGAAATGATACATAGGAAGGAAGGAAGGATATAAGTGTGTAAGTGAACAGAAGAGAAAACAAGTACAGGAAAAGCACAGATTGCCTCAAATCGCCTCAAACCAGGAGATGAAACGAAAATCTTTTGGGAATTTAGGAAGTGCTTTCTCGTACGGGCGAGAGACTGAAATATAAGGACAGAGGGGCGCATTGAAAATCACACACACCAAATCCAGAAGCCAAAGTGAGAAACTGGAAGACAGCATTTGCAAGAAAAGTTCTATTTTCACGCTGCATTGTACCGAAAGGTTTTCCTAGAATAATAATAGTGGTAGAGCAGAAGTAGAATCTCTCTCCAGAAAGTATGAAGTTCCAGTGCTTGAGAAGTACACTGGTATCACAAATGAGTTACAGCTGTAAATACTCTGAGCTGGACAATAGATTTAGGCTTCAGAAGTATAAGTTGCTACTTTCGCCATAGTAACCCTATGTGATAATATAATTAAATTTGAAAAGGTAACTAAAAATTTAACAGTTAAAAATTTAACAAGTCAAATGAGTACAATTTCCCAATTTATTATGTACATCTATATATTCTATTCTTGTAATGAGAAATGGGTGTTGGTAGATGGTAAAATGTATGATTATTTACAGTTACAAATCCAAATAAACAAGCGAAAAAGTCTTGGATTTATCTTCCACTAAAATTACAACAAAAAGATTGTCACATTATCTCTTTCCATCTAGTTGTCATCATTAGACAGTCGTTTTAGAAACTGCTCACAGTGTTTGTTGGATGGATACACATAAAACTCATCTTATGTTATTAGCCACGTCTGCTCGAGGTTCCTGAGACACACTTGAATACGGAAGACTTTCCTTCAGCCCGCCCTATAACTACGGGGGACTAATGTGTTGAAGATTGGTTGACCTCTAGGCTTCAGTTAGCTAGATCAACGATCCTCAAGTCTTTAGTTTCTCGATCAGGAATGATCATAAACATTGATCATAAAAACCTGGAACAAGAGGTAATAGGTGGCCATGGTGTTCCAACAATCTCACCACCCACTGCTGTTCATGATGCGACCATGTCTTCAGTGTTTGTATATAAATGAATGAATCATAGTAGTATGTTACAGAGATAGCATGATAAGATAATGTATACTGTGCAGAATTAACAAAATACATGAATAAATCACATGTTATGACACATGGGTACGATATAACCTTTGCCTTCCACTCATGGATGCCAAGTCACTTATGTACTTGCTGGTATGTCGTAAGCTTCCAGGCAAGAATTAGCCATGATATATTTGGCTAACCAATTAATGGTTATGCTTCCTGACAATGCCGGTGAAGGTTATCTCTGGTTAGCGTCATTCCCTTTTTATCATGTCTGATACAATCAAATCGTAAATAACATCTGAAATTAAAAGGTATTAGTCATACATATATCTTTAATAAACTTACATACCCTCTTAGGATTTATAAGCTCACGGTGAGACTGTATTGGCTTAATTTAATCTGCCCTGCATGCAGCGTGAAAATAGAACTTTTCTTGCAGATGCTGTCTTCCAGTTTCTCACTCTGGCTTCTGGATTTTGTGTGTGTGATTTCCAATGCGCCGCTCTGTCCTTATATTTCAGTCTCTCGCCCGTACGAGAAAGCACCTCTAAAAATCCCAAAAGATTTTCGTTTAATCTCTCGGTTTGAGGCGATTTGATGCGATCTGTGCTTTTCCTGTACTTGTTTTTTTCTTCTGTTCACTACACACTTATATCCTTCCTTCCTTCCTAGGTATCATTTCCTTTTCCCTATATGAGGCTTCCATTCTATCCAATTTATGTTTAAATCCGTTTAGGCATGTAGTTATAATAAATTTTGAAAGATTATTAGCTAACTTTTAGCAGATGTGATGAAGGTGAAAAATATTAATTATCTTTAAAACTATTTATATTTGAATAATATCCTTTTGGATATAATTCCTAGTCTATCTCCTTTGTTGAACTATTTTTATTTAATTGTATTCCAACCAGGCGTTCTCTTGTAGTTAATAATTTAATGTCCAGTAAATGCAAACTTTTAAAGTCCGCCATACATTCCTATATAGCTATTTCCTCATTCTTCCGTAATATTGTCTAGCTTAACCGTAATTCACATTTCCCGTCTTCAAACTTCAAAGAAAGACCGCCGCGCTGTCCTTGCGCTGGTGTGTGTGTGTGTGTGTGTGTGCGTGCGCTGTGGGCGTGTGTCGCGCTACAACCAAGCAAGTGTTATCAAATCTCGCTACAGAGCCCTCTTCTTTAAAACAGTGCATGCACGGTTAACTTTTTGGTAACACATGCTGCAGTTCCTCTTTAATTTTCCGTTTCTCTATATCTGGTTTGATAGGATGACGACTTAAAAAAATCGGGTGCAAGATTGTCCCGTCCTGGAATGTATCTCACATTGAACGAATATGGAGATAACAGTAAACTCCACCTTAAAAGTCGTGAATTTAATTTTTTAGACACTGTTAAAAACATCAAAGGCTGGTGATCACTTTCCACAATGAAGTGTTTCCCGTAAAGAAAAAGGGCAAATTTATTGATCAACCAGACCAAAGCGAGGCATTCACGTTCAACAGTAGAATAATTTCTTTCAGCTGCATTTAACTTTCTACTGGCAAAAGCTACTGGTAATAGCATATGTGGCGGTGTGTCTGCCTGCTGTAGTAATGTTGCTCCGATGCCTACAATCCTAGCATCCGTTCTTAGTACGAATTCTTGTGTGAGTGTGGTGAACTTCTAAATACAATATCTAAATTAAATTAAAACAGTATAGTGCATAAAGTAAAAGATAAGATAGTACTACAAATTTTCATTGTTTTCGTCGCCTACGCCTTCAGCGTATTATTTGATAACGCCTTATCGCCGAAATAAAGGTACCACATGCTTCTGGGTAACCTTGAGATAAACGTGCCACTTTTCCAAGTTCAAGTGAAATATTTGCCTAGAATACATTGTGGAGGGGAGGGGCACGGATAGATAACCAACGCAAATCACGTCTCACATTGTTTCTAAAAATAAAACCAACTTGCTAGCCTTGCCTTAGGCGGTTTTCAAATTACGATGTAAACGTTAGAAAATGTGGACACTACGGTCATGAAAACACGCTTAGCTCTTATTGCGAATGACGTAAATTCTCACGTACTACGAGAGACTCTCGTATTTAGCTTGAAAGTACATGGAAAAAGAATTGAACAGGAGGTAGTTTAAAAATAAACAACTAACATAGAAAAAAAGATAGAATTTTGAACCAAGCCACTTAGCCCCATAAAAATCATATATTCGTGTACCTGAAGACTTGCTGACCAAGAATATGTTGTTAGTTATCTAAATAGTCCATTAAATAATCAAATATTGGTAATAATACATAGAGAATCGGAGATACTGTCAGGTCAAGTCATGTCTGCTTAGATTGGATAGCATATTTTTTGGAAAAAAAGTAGGTGACAGAAAGGCTAAGATAGTACGATGAAGGGGATTGGATGAAATTTGAAGGAAGCCGTAATATTATTGGCTGACCTAATATACAAATCTAGTTGGTAGTAGTAACGCATAGTGGTTTGAGATTTTTTTTTTAAGAATTCATTCAAAAAAAAAAAGAGATGCTTGGTCTCATTGGCCAAAGCCTTTTACTTTATCGAAATAGTAGGTTACTCGCTGCCATTTTTCCAAAATATTCAGAGGAGCAAGAAGCGATGAGCAGACTTGTGCTTTTTTATTAATAATACTACCATCTGAAAGCAGTCTGAACAGAGGCAGTGATAAAAGTGTGCCATATTCGATTGCCTAATTCATCGTTATTTGTTTATATTTCCTTGATATGTGGTAAGATTGATTTTATTGACTTTTCATTAAACAAAGGTTTTGGTTTAAGAAAAGGCCATGGTAAAAGATTGTAATTAAATGGTTCCATAGCAGACTTAGGCATAGCCTAGATGTTGATCCATCATACAAGGGACTATCTAAGAAGTTTAAAACTACAGGACTATATATATGCTATGATGGTCATACAGGTGTGTCATTACACCTATCTTATTGCATGGACAAGATTACTGCAGGAATGACAGAGGCGTAGCATCCATTAGGGAAGAGAAAAAGAAAACTGGTACCATTTGTTCCATCAAACTAAAGGGGAGAAGCAGGGTTGTCAGAGAGAGCTGACCATGTTATTTTGTATGTATGATTTCATGTACATTAGGAGGAATTAGCTTGATATTAAGACAGAACCATAACTTGCATTGACAGGGGTTCCTGCTGGCACTTGTCTGGTGCTAGTACTCGCTCATTGAAGAAGTCTGCACGATTTCAAAGAGTCTCTGGCACCTGCTTGTATTAAAGAAGTTCAAGTCCAGAGGAGACTGAAGTGTTTGGCCAAACCAACTACAACTGCTGTGATTCCAGGACCCAGATAAGTGAAATATCTGGCCTGGGACAACTTATCACGATTAAAGAAAAATCTCCTGTTTAGACAAAACGTTCCTCCAAAGAATAAATGAACAATCCTAGTGAAACAAAAGACAGTGGGAGGATGACAATCCCCACCCTGCTTCCCAGTACCTGTAGTTAAATAGAGTAATTAACATCAACTTGAAAATTTGTAACAATGTACTATGGACATATTGTCTGTTGTATGTAAATATCTTTATATAATAATAATAATAGTAATAATAGCCCCTTCAGTCATAACTGACCATGGGAATGCGCCCCTGAGGTGGCAGCCCTCAGCTGCTTATTTTCCTGGTGCTCCCTTCGACGTTTTCTCCTCACCTCTGCTTCTTGTGTGAGCCTCTCTTCGCCCAATCTGAGGTGGTGCCGCAAACAGCATCGCCACCTAGTGCGATCGGCAGCCCCATCCTCCCATGTTGCTGGATCTATGTCCAGTGCCCTCATATCTCTCTTGCACACATCTTTGAACCTCAGCTGTGGTCGCCCAACTGTTCTCTTGCCATCTGCTAATTGTCCGTAGAAGATATCTTTTGGGATGCGACCATCTTCCATGCGGCGAACATGGCCAAGCCAGTGAAGTCTGCGCTGTCTAAGCAGCGTATACATACTTTGAAGGCCAGCACGTGACAACACCTCGACATTTGTCACTTTATCTTTCCACGAGATGCCGAGGATGCGGCGTAGACACCGCAAATGGAAGGTATTGAGCCTTCTTTCTTGCTTAGCATAGGTCGTCCAGGTCTCGCTGCCATATAGGAGTGTGCTGGTGACGCAGGCATTATATACCGCAGCTTTGGTCTTCATTGTGAGTTTAGAGTTTCCCCAAACACGCGATGTGAGGCGGGCAAAGGTAGCTGCAGCTTTGCCAATGCTGTCGTCGATTTCTGTATCCAGTGAGAGTTTGTCATTGATGGTAGACCCTAGGTATGTGAAGTGGTGCACCACTGCCAATTCATAGTTATCGATAGTGATAACTGGTGCAGCACCCACATCCTGACTCAGCACATTCGTTTTCTTTAGACTTATTGTGAGGCCAAAGTCCTTGCATCTTTTAGTGAAGCGATTCATCAAGCTCTGAAGCTCCTGTTGGCTTTGAGTGACGACTGCAGCATCATCAGCGAACAAGTCTCTTATAGTGACCCTTCTGATTTTTGTTTTTTGCCTTCAGCCTTGAAAGATTAAACAGACGGCCATCTGACCTAGTGTGAAGGCATATTCCTTCAGTTGCATCTCTGAATGCATGTTTCAAGAGTAAGGCAAAAAAGATTCCGAAGAGGGTCGGAGCCAGAACACAGCCTTGTTTAACGCCACTTCGTATATCAAAGGGCTGTGACGTGCTTCCAGCATATTGGACTGTTCCCTTCATGCCGTCATGGAATGACTTTATCATTTCCAGCATTTTAGAAGGGCAGCCTATTTTCAGGAGGATTTTAAAGAGTCCATCCCTACTAACCAGGTCGAATGCTTTTGTGAGGTCTATAAAGGCGATATATACTCATTACAGTTTAAAACTACAGGACTATATATATGATGGTCATACAGGAACATTACACGTATCTTATTGCATGGACAAGATTACTGCAGGAATGACAGAGGCGTAGCATCCATTAGGGAAGAGAAAAAGAAAACTGGTACCATTTGTTCCATCAAACTAAAGGGGAGAAGCAGGGTTGTCAGAGAGAGCTGACCATGTTCTTTTGTATGTATGATTTCATGTACATTAGGAGGAATTAGCTTGATATTAAGACAGAACCATAACTTGCATTGACAGGGGTTCCTGCTGGCACTTGTCTGGTGCTAGTACTCTCTCATTGAAGAAGTCTGCACGATTTCAAAAAGTCTCTGGCACCTGCTTGTATTAAAGAAGTTCAAGTCCAGAGGAGACCGAAGTGTTTGGCCAAACCAACTACAACTGCTGTGATTCCAGGACCCAGATAAGTGAAATATCTGGCCTGGGACAACTTATCACGATTAAAGAAAAATCTCTTGTCCAGACAAAACGTTCCTCCAAAGAATAAATGAACAATCCTAGTGAAACAAAAGACAGTGGGATGATGACAATCCCCACCCTGCTTCCCAGTACCTGTAGTTAAATAGAGTAATTAACATCAACTTGAAAATTTGTAACAATGTACTATGGACATATTGTCTGTTGTATGTAAATATCTTTATATATATGTGTAAATATACCTATTCATCTAAATTGATTCTCATTGAACTATAGTCCTGACCAAAACAACTTTAGGCTCAGGACCAATAAAGTTTAACAAAAGATATTTTAAATATAAAATTTAACAGCTGGAGTTAGTTGAGTTTATCATAGTAATTAGTATATATTTGTATATGTTTTTGTATTGAGATTCTTTAACAACACTCTTACAATACCCTAGACACTTTATGTAGCTTTCAGTCACGCTAGTCAAAAAAGAATATAACTTAGAGTGAGATCGTAATGTGGTAACAAGGAAGGTACTCTGTAATACAGTTGTTCATTGTTTACCTCAGAGACCTTCACAGTTGACCTCACTCAAGTACAACTATATGCACACCATTCTTCTTAACATCAAAACACACCACAGTGAGATCGGGAAGGGCAAGTATAGGTTTATTTGTCAGCTTATTTTTCAACTCTGTATAAGCCTGTTCACACTCCGCAGTCCATTGTATTTTATCCGGCTGACCTTTTTTGGTTAAGTCGGTTAATGGGGCGCATAATGAGTTGAAATGGGGTATATATTTCTGATAAAACCCGCACAGTGACACAAAGGATCTTACATCCTTCTTAGTTTGTGGTCTTGGTGCTTTTCTCATTTTCTCTACATTCTTTGGGTCAGGAGACATTTGCCCTGTAGAGATAGTGTGACCTAAAAATTCCAATGTCTCACATCCAATATGACACTTAGTTGGGCGTGCTGTCAATCCCGTTTCTCTCAATCTACCTAACAACATGGAGAGTGCTACTATGTGTTCCTCGAATGTAGTGCTAGCAATCAGAATATCATCCATGAAGTTGGTGATATGAGGATTTTGTAATGGTTCCAGCAATTTCCTCATCATTCTGGTGAAGATACTTGGAGCATTCTTTAAACCAAATGGGAGTACATTGAACTCGTAATGTCCATCCGGTGTACTAAAGGCTAACAGTTTCCTAACTTCTGGTTTTACTGGTATTTGGTAGTATCCCTTGCTTAGATCTACTTTTGAAAAATACCGAGCCTTACTCAAGGTAGCAAACAACTGATTGGTGTCAGGTAATGGGTCTACCTGAGATTCAGTGATAGCATTTAGTTTCCTATAATCAATGCATAACCTGTATTCACCCCTAGGCTTCCTTAATAGCACCACACTTGAGCTGTAGGGAGATTCAGACTTTGAAATAATTTTCTCTCTTAAGAGATAGTCAATCTCATCCTTGAGTGCCTGTCCTTTAGCATAAGGTATAGGGTATGTCCGCATACAAACTGGTGTAGGGTCAGTAATCGTCATGTCATACTCTAACAGATTAGTACACCCCGGCTTATCTGTGAGTACCTCAGCATGGATTTATAACACCTCCTGAACCTTTTTATTCTGCTCAAGAGTTAAATGTTCACTTACATTAACCTGAGCATAACTTTCCGTAGTTGTTAGGGGGTATTCCATGGAGGAAATTGGTTCATCCTGCATTTCTGTTGCAATGGCTAGGGTCATGATATGTGCAACTTCTGATGCTTCCCTGTCATAATACTTTTTAAGAAGGTTGACATGATACACCTTCTCCTTTCCTTTCTTGTCAATCTTATAGTTGGTCCGAGAAAGTTTTTCCAATATGACGTAGGGACCCTGCCATCCAATTTGCAATTTATTATTGCTGCTGGGCAACAGTAACAGAACCTTTTCTCCTACCTCAAGTTCCCTATCTTTTGCTGGTTTATTGTAGTAAGCAGCCTGCTTCCTCCTGGCCTGTCTCAAGTTATCATTGGCCAGTTTCCAACTTGTTTTCAATCGAGCTGTCAACTCGTTGACGTATTGGTAGGAAGAAGTCACGGTTTCTTCTGCTTTTTCATCAGTCCATGTCCGCAACAATGCTTCCAGTGGACCTTTGATTGGTCGTCCAAACAACAATGTAGCTGGAGCCAATCCTGTGGAGTTATGTGGGACGTCCCTATTTGCAAATAGTGCCGAGGGTACGTATGTGTCCCAAGTTTCAGGTTTCTCACTAGCCAACTTTCTAAGGATTGAAATGAGCGTGCCATTAAACCGCTCTACTTGACCATTCCCTTGGGCGTGGTACGGGCTACAGTGATAATGTCTAGCTTGAAATAACCTGAACACTTCTTGTGTTAGCTTTCCCCTAAACTGAGAACCATTGTCAGTCAATATTTGATGTGGGAAACCTAATCGGGTGAATATTGTTAACAGTGCCTCTGCCACATGTTTCGAATCTATCGATGACATTGCTACTGCCTCTCCCCACATAGAGCAAGTATCGACCAATGTTAAGATATATGCATTTCTCTTCTTGGTCCTACTGAGGGGTCCAACAATATCCACGGCAACACGTTCGAAGGGCGTTCCCATTATGGGCATTTCTCCCAGTGTTGCTGGCGCAGTCCTATGTTTAGGAGCTACTCTTTGGCATTCTGGACAGGATCTCACATACCTCTTTATGTCCTCTGTGATCCCTGCCAAAAGTAGTGACAGGCTATCCGTTGTCCAGTGGCCCCTATTCCCATATGTCCACTGAAGGGTATAGCATGTCCTAGCTTCATAACCTGCTCCTTGTATGATTTTGGCAGTACAAGCTGTCCATGTCCTTTTGGTCCTGTTTCAGCTTTTCTATATAGTAGGCCATTTTTCATATATAAGTCTCCTTTCTCTGGAGGGTTATGGCTTTTAGGTAATTTGCCAAAGCAAGGCTTCAATGTACTGTCAGCAGTTTGAGCCTTTCTCATCTCTTCTGGATGAGTATTTATGAAAGTGTCCTCCTCTTTCTTAGAGCTTGCCCTGGTCTGGACTGTTGCCATCACTATGGGTCTTATAGGTTCTCCTAGAAAGACATATCTACATCCCAGTATTAATGGGTAGATAGGGTTGTCCATCACTGCTGCTTTGATCTCTCCTTCCACATAGCGAGATCTTATGTTGATTCGGGCTATGGGCAGTGTCATGGTTTCTGCTCCCTTGACTGGTCCTCTGATTTCCACGGTTTCTGTGGTTATCTGTTCAGGATTCACCAGAGAAGAGCACACTACTGAGTCAAAGTCCAAGCCTGTATCATATAAGCACAGTACTTGGGTGCCATTCAAGGTCACTTCCTCACAGACAGGGGGATGATGGAGGTCCTTCTGACTATCTGCCAGGTCCTTCCTTCCCTTGTTTCCTGTTGTAAGGCATGCAGCGTGATGAGGAGGGTTTTTCCGTCTGCATTCCGCAGTATTGTGGTTACTCATTTGGCTATGGTAAAAGAATAGAAATGAAACGCTCTCCTGAGTATTGCGTTTCTCGACACATACTTATGTGTATCATTTCTCCTATTCTACCATCCCATCTAACTCAGAATTTACCCTCGATGAGAATTACACTTAATCCCTCGTGAGAAAACTTTCTTTACATTTAAATTGAATAGCTTTATCCTTATTTTACATTTAAATGACAAGGTAAATAGTACAGATAGAATATGTTTACATTTACATCTCCACTGTTTGAAAAGTGTTCACAATATAAACTGAATCTGTTTTCATTTACATGTAAACTGATTGAAAAGTTTGAAACTTTCATTAACTTTAAAGTGAATATGTTTACATAGACGATTACACTGGTTTGAAACTGTAAGTATTATACTTAGAATGTATGTATATCATTTCTTTCATCTTTTCCTCCCTGCTCCATATGGAACTTGCGATTACCTTTTGCTTTTAGCTCTCTTTAAGAAACTAGCAATAAAGCAATCACCAGCCCTTACAGTGGTGGTTTATGAAATCATCATTCTATACGCTGAGGTTGCCAGCATCAAATGATTGGGACATCCACTAGCGATTTTCACATATTAAAATTCACATTGTAACATATACAATATAGAATGTAAAATGACAACTTACGCCAATCCTGGCTCACAGACTTTTTGCTCAGATGAATGAAGTTAAGGCACTTGATTAGGCATCTTACACGTGTTGGGGTCATTACTTTTATAAGATAATAGTACTGTCTGATAAATGGAAATTCTGAATTCCTGGCTTCACTCTGGCGGGATCTGGATCTGTCTTGGCAAGCGTGAATCTTAACATTGAAACGAGTCAGGTTATATTCACTGTCATCCCCCGCATCTGTTTGTTTTGAAGCTAAGCAATAACTCCAATCATTTTCAAACATAAATGTTGGGTGGGGTAATTTCAAAATATTCCGACATGGAATAATTTTGCGCGTGAAGCAAAGGTCACGTTTCCCACATATGGCAATCAAACCTCCGATGCCTTGTGTACCAACTCACAAATACATCGGTAATCTCTCTCAGCAATGTGTGCAAGATGAAGTTATCATGCTCGGAGATTTTAATGCCAGAGTTGGAAATGACCATGCTAGATGGGGTGGAGTTATCGGAAGATATGGAGAAGATACTCTCAATGACAATGGAAAGCGACTCCTTAGATTCTGCAGTGAGCAGAATCTGATCATTACAAACACAAAGTTCCCCCATAAGCGCATACATGCATACACTAGATGTGAACCAACCAAGAATGAGAAGTCAGTGATCGACTATGCCATTGTTCGGAGAAGCTCATTCAGATATGTCCGAGATGCAAGAGTCTGGAGGGGGCCAGAGATTGGAAGTGATCACTACCTGCTAACAATCAAACGAACAACTGAAAGAGTTGCTCAGCCTAGGAACTGCCCAACATCACGCAAGAAACCAAGTAAACGAGCAGGAGAAATGAGCATTAGGACCTACAAGCTGAGAGAGCCAGAAATTAAGACCAGATATCAGGGGCTTATTGCTACAGCAGTGAGCAACACAGAAGAACGACCTGATGACTTGGAAACCCTCTGGAATAAATTCAAGGATATCATAAAGACAGCTGCTGCAGAAGCATGTGGTGAAGTCCGACTTGGGAACCAGAGAAAGAGGACACCTTGGTGGACAGAGGAAGTCAAAGAGAAAATAAGAGAGAAGAAAATGGCATGGAAACAATACTTAGGAGCTAAAAACACAACAGGACAAATGGAAAAATATAGAGAATACGTGACACTCAGAACAGAAGCAAAGAACAAAGTGCTAGCAGCAAAACAGAAGTCCTGGGAAGAATTTGGAGAAAAGCTAGAAAAAGATGCACAAGAAAACCAGAAATTGTTCTATAAGACCCTAAAGAACATGAGGAAGGAAAAACAATGCCCTCTCAAATTTATAAAGGACAAGCAAGGCAAATTGCTTACTGCCCCGAAGGAAGTAATGGAAAGATGGAAAGAATATTTCTCAGAACTCCTGGATGGTGAGCATGGTGAAGCATCAGAAATGATAACCACTAGCACAGAAGAGAAAACCAATGGTGGCGAAGATGACATAAAGATGGAAGAACTGAGGGCAGCACTAGAGAAAATCAAGATGGGCAAAGCAGCAGGGCATGATGGTATAACACCAGAAATGGTTAAGTACATGGGAGCATCAGGCGACCTATTACTCTTAAAGGTCCTACAGGCAGCATGGTGCAACAAGACCATACCAAAGGATTGGGAGATTGCCATCATAACACCAATTTTCAAAAAGGGTGACAATCGACAATGTGGAAACCATAGAGGCATATCCCTTCTCAGTGTCCCTGGTAAAATCTACTCTAGAATCCTAGAGCAGAGACTCCGACGCTTAGCTGAGCCACAATTGGATGAGGTCCAGTGCGGTTTCCGAGCAAACCGAAGTACTCAAGACCTAATCTTCACACTCAGACAGCTGAGTGAAAAGGCCCTTGAGTATAAGAGTGAGATCCATCTTTGTTTCATAGATCTGGAAAAGGCGTTTGACAGGGTCCCCTGGAGCAAACTTTGGGACTGTTTGGCAAGGAAGAATATTCCAGCACCTCTGATTCATGCTATACAGAGCTTCTACAAGTCTTGCAGAAATTATGTGAGGACAGCAAACCATAAGTCAGAAGAGTTCAGGACCACCACTGGTGTAAGACAATGTGATATCCTATCACCTTACCTCTTCATACTCCTTATGGACGATGTCATCAAGGCATGTAAGGAGAGAACAAGAAAGTATTCAGTGGGGTACTGGAAGATGAGACAGGTCTATATTTCGGAGCTGGCATTTGCTGATGATGTTGCCCTGATTGCTAAATCAGAGGCACATCTCCAATCCAACCTGCAAGTCTGAAAGGAAGAGCTGGAGAAGAGAGGGATGGTCATAAGCAGCTCTAAAACAAAATCCATGGTGATATCACGAGAAGAAAGAAAACATCAGATTAAGTTGGGAGAACAGGTCCTGAAGCAGGTCGACCACTTTAAATATCTCGGAGCTATTATAGATCGAAAGGGAGGCATCAAAGAAGAGTTGGCCACTCAAAAAGCAGCGGCTGGGAGACTTTTTCAGGCCATAAATCGTGGATTCCTCAGCAAGAAAGAGGTTGGTAAGAAAACGAAGATGGCTGTATACCGCTTCACCTATGTCCCAGTCTTGACATATGGATGCGAGTCGTGGGCAATGACTACAACCCACAAAAGCCAGATCCAAACCTCAGAAATGAGGTATCTGAGGAAAGTGGTTGAAGTAACAAGAAGAGACATGGTCCTCAACCAGACGATCCGTCAAGGCCTAAAATCCCATTCGCTGCAGACCCAAATAGAACAGTCCCAACTAAGATGGTTTGGCCATGTCTGCAGAATGGGAGAAGATCGGCTACCACGACAAGCATGGGAAACAAAGAGCCAGGGATCCAGACCCCCAGGACGACCCAGAGTCCGCTGGGAGGACAACATTAGACAATCTTTGAAGGACCGAGGACTAGAATGGAACCAGGCCAGGAAGAAGACAGCTGATAGAATGGTCTGGCGCTCTCTCTTCCAAACCTCTACACCTCACGGTAGAAGGGGAACGACTAAGTAAATAAGTAAGTAAGATTTCATGAAACGCCACTGCAAGGAATGGTGACTACTTTATGCGAGTTTCTTATAGAGAACCAAATGCAGAGGTTGTTCCAAGTTCCATATGGAGCAGGGAGTGAATGATGAGAGGAATGATGTACATACTTATTATATTGTTAACCTTTTCAACCAATGTAGAGGCAAATGTAATTTTATTCAATCTAAATGTAAAGAAAGTTTTCCGCTCACTTGCATTAAGATGAATTCTCAGAGAAGGTAAAGTTCTGAGGTAGATGTGATGGTGGAGTGAAAAGAGGGGGGCACATGAGTGTGTCAGAAAAACTCAATACTCAAGAGGGTATTTGTTCTCTTTTGTGACACTTGTCGGTGGTACCAATTGAGGATGCTATCTCTGGAACTTGTGAGCGTATAAGTGACCTGAAGTTGACGCTAGACACCATCATCAGACGGGCCTTGAAGACGCTAGACCAGCTTTGTGATTACTCCCTGATACTTCTTGGAATGTGTCACAACTTTCAGACTTGACCAGTGACGTCTGAACCAGTCATCTATTTGCAAATAACCAAACATCAGCAGGAGCAGAAACAATCAAACTTATTGGCAGCTAAGTACAAACATAAAAGCTGTCAAATGAACTGTCAGACCATTTCTTCCAAATTCATAACATCACCCTGTAATGCTTACTTTTTAAAAAGAATTATTCATTTTTTAAACTGTTAAACATAATTGGTTATTAAATGTGTTGTTTGTGTATATACAAATTTAAAGTTGATTTAATCAATTTGAATGTGCGCACGCGTATGTTCCAGTCATCCTAAATACACGTAAAACAGAGCTACTAAATTAAGATTTCGCTCCATTAAATCAGCTGGGGGCTTGTACGAGCAAAATTAAATCATATAACCCATCTTCACAAAAAGCGGTGGGTCAGATACAAAAGTTAACGTGCTCAGATTCATTCAGCATTGTTCTTGACTTCTGAAATATCTTGTGAACACTCCCTCAAGGTTGAAGTATCATTATCCTTCTATCTACTACTCTGCCAAGAATAATCTTGTGCGAAGGTAGACACTTTTGAAGACCCACATTAGTTACTCTAGATTTTGGCCACTGTTGGACCACTACTGCTGAGCAAAGGGAAGGCAACCCGTGACACTGGTATTTCGTCTTTCTCCCAAACTTTTGCCGCGTAATTTGTATAATATCTCTGTACACGTGTCTATATCTGCTTTACTGGTAATTGCAGGAGTGCCATCTGGATCAGTATATTTTCAATCTCTAAACAAAGTGTTATGGCTTTCTTTATGTATTCCTTATCTGATATTTCACAGTAAACTTATAGCTCGTTGTCGACGTATTGGATACTTGGGAGCAGTGGCGTACTAAAGAGGGAGGGGGTCGAGGGGGCTGGTCCGCACAGGGTTACAGCCAGGAAGAGGGTGTCATCGAATACTATTAAGATAGTACTTACTTATAAAAATATACATGCAAGTATATTTCTTTATGGAAGTGGGAGGTGTCAACGGTAAGATCTACCCCGGATGTTAACAACTATAGGGACGCCTCTGCCTGGCGGAAATCGTGAAGCTAGTCTTTTTAGAAATTCATCAAAACTTTCCATCAATCTCATTAATTGCTTTTGTTAACGTTGCTCAGCGGTTTCTTTTTCCTTGTTCTTGATACGGACATTTGATAGCTTAAACGTCACTGCTAGCTTCTTTCCGTTGTTGTACAAGTCTCCCATATTTTCATTTCCGTCTGTCCTGCCAACTCATCAATGTGTGTTCTCTAATGACATCTTTTGTTAGTTCTTTGCTTCTTTGTAGGCTATATATATTTTACAAGTTATGGCTCTGAAACTTCTGCTTCTGTCTTCTTTTTAATTATTATTCTGTCTTAGGGGTCGTCCATATATGACGTCACGCACTGAGGGGAAAAAGTGTGGGGAGGGGTCTGAATTTTGTGACGATGCGTGACGAGAGGGGTTTAAAAAAAGACATGCCTCAAACAAAAAAATACGAGTGATGCTCGCTTCTTTCATAAATTGTGTAGGAACAAAAATTAGAAATTAACAAATATAACTGTAACATCCCGACATCAGTCAGATGAGATCAAAGATACAAAAGTTTAGCAACTTGGTGTGAACGTTTTCAATTTTTGTGTGGCGTGGCGGAGGAGGATGAAAATGCATTTAGTTGGGTACGGAAAAGGTTGGCCCTGCCTCGTGCTGGGGCGGGGCATATGAAAGAGATCTTTGTAAAAGTCTGATTCAATAAAAACTATTTTACTTAATTAAAAGGTTATTGTGTCTGTAATAGTTAACTAATTTACACAAAAAAAAATAGGGGAAAAGGGAAGGGTAGTTTGTGACCCCATGAAAAGGGAGGGGGAATTCTTGGTTTTTTGTGACAAAATATGACAAGGGGGAGGGGAGGGGTAACAATGACAAAAATGACGTGACGTCATATGAGGACGAAGTTTTCTGAAGCTATGCGTCCTTTGTGCTGGTGTTTCTCCCCCAAGAAAAAAAAAAAACGTCTCCGTATGTTTGTTCCATTAGTTTTTTATCTGTTGCCAGTGACCTCCTCTTCTAGTTGTTGTATTAAACACTTAATACTTACTTGATAGTGTGACAGCTCGGAGAAAAACTATTGGTACAGTTCAACTCATGATCAATAATTATTTCGTATGCCCAAAAGACACTGCATTTCAAGTTTTATGTTGTTTCGTCGCCATTTTGCAATTTACCTTTTTGTTTAAATAAACATTGCGGTGCGTCAAGCATAAGTTAGTATAAGCTGGGGGGAAAATGTCTAACTCGTTGACTAACAAAGTTGATATGAGTCTTGGTAAGATACGTTGGTCGTTTATATTTGAAAAAAAAAGAAGGAAGCTATAGTCTTTAAGGTTACCGATATTATTTTGATGTGAACGTGTTGACACATTGAAGAGAGCTTCCTATTGATTTCATGCGTGTTATGTAGGCCTATTAGGCACTCGCATGTTATTTTTCATCATTAATTAAAAAAAACAAACCCATCGCACATTGTTATTGCTAATGTTACAGTACTGGGCCATATTGTCAATAACCACACTGATACTAAATTACTATAAAAATCAGTCGGTTGACATAAAAACAGTTGGACGTGCCAACCAAATGAGTTGACTAGCCTATGTCGTTAGGACTAGGATTAAGGGAAGGTTTAAGATTCCTAACCCTTACCCCTCATTACTGTGTCTCTGAATTCTGTCTGAGGCCGTATCGAACACACGGCCTACTGTTCTTCATTTCTACCAAATTTAGTAGGCCTATAGGCCTATATAGTTTGAAAAAAAACTGGTTACAGTGGAGGTCTGGTTCTGTTGTGGAATGGCCTTTTGGCCGTTGAAAATGGAAGATGCAGTAGAGACACATGTTAATGAATGTCTGGAGTTTGGATAAGATATTCTTGTTGGCATGCCATGTTTCTGCACATTTGAGTAGATGTTTTGATTGAAATGAAGAAAAGTTTAGGATTCCTAACCGTTACCCCCGATTAGACCTACTGCGTCTGAATATTTAAAAAAAATGCTGCATCAAGTAGGCCTACATGTCCCACTATTCTTCATTGAAACCAAAATGTTAAATTTGCATTGAACAACCTAATTTTGTTTACTTGAGAAAGAGATACAGAGTTCCATGCTGGTTTCAGGAAGTTAATGGCAAAATCTGGCTTTGTTATCCTGTTCTTTGCATTCTGAATCATTCTTCTTTCTTTCTTGATGTTACTCCCTAAGGAAGTAAAGTTGTGCACCTCTTCAGCCATCTGTTGATTGAATTTTATAGATTATTATTATTTTTTTATTAACACATTTTCTTTGTTTTATTTACACTGACATGTAGCCCTGTTATTGCTGCTTCTACAATTAATTTTTGTCTTTTTCTCAAGCCTGTTTTAATATTTATATGACTGAAGACAAAGTTCATTTGTGAAGTTAAGATATCTGTTTGTCCATGATTGTTGGCAAAAGCAGACTTCCTTGTCAGACCCTACTGTTTATTTTAAAGCGTCCGGGTATTTCCATATGACCACAATCTATACTATCAAATGCTTTGATTGAATGCCCACAATGTTGGTGTATGCGAGTGTCTGCCATTCATTTGACGGTTCTGTAATGGTTCTGAGTGTTGCTGTCTGATTTTATCCTTCCTTCTGGCTCTTGAAGATGACATCATGTTCCTAGATTTTCTGAAGATGTGATACATCTCTGTAGTCAATGGAATGTCAGCTTTCACTTCTTTTAGAGGGATTCCATTCAGCTCTGCAGACTTCTTATTTTTTAGAAGTTTTAATGCTTCTGTGATTTCTTGTTTTATGGATGGATTTGTCTTCATATTCAGAGGTTCCTTTGTTGCTTCTATGGTGGTCTGTTGTACTGGTTGCCTAGTATTTATAACTTGCTTAAAATGTTCCATCCATCTGAATCATATCTTTTTATTTCTAAGTTGTATTCTGATTTGTATTTAGTGGTGTATCATAGTTTTGTTGTTTCTTTCATATGATCCAAGTAATATTGTAAAGTATCTAAAACTTTTATTTTTGGGTGGTGTTTTGGTAGCCTTTTCTGCTTCCTCAGTCAGATTTTCAGTGTTTCTCCTTTTACTTGAATGGAGCATGTTTTATTTTTATTTTATTCAGCTCTAGGAATATGTTGCACATTTGTGCCTTTCCTTCTTCAGTTGTTGAACATTTGTTTCTTCCATTCCATTTTTGATTCATATGGAGGAAGGGCGCCACCACCCAATGCTGGAAGCCTGAACCAGTGCACTTATGTGCTTTTGCAGTTGTGGTTTCTGTAGTAATTTGGTTTACATGGTTGGGTTCCAGCCCTATGCAAAAACCTCACCTGGGTCACCTCTTATTACATGCCTGGTGGGAACAGTAGTCCTTTTTTTTTTGTCCCCTTAGAGAACCCCAGGAGCCGCGGTAGTGCAGTGGTTAGTGCACTGGCATCCTAGCTCTGTGGTCCATGGTTCGATCATCAGTTGAAGTGGAATTTTTTAGACCGCAAACGGCCCCGGGGGCGACCCAGCCTCATGAATTGGGTACCAGAGCAACTCTGGGAAGGTTAAGGTGGCCGGTGTGATGCTGACCACATCACCCCTAGTGTGTCGATGGTCAAGAAAATATGGGCCTAACACCATATTCCCAATATGCCTCAGTGGGTGTGTAATAGGATCCTTTTAGAGACCCCCAGCTATTGCATGGGACTTGTTAGATGTTTCATTTTTCTCTTTCATTTATGAGGTTCCATGCTCTTTTTGCCATGCATTACAATAATTATTTCTTTTACCGAGAACCTTTTCATGTATGTTCTCAAATGTTTCACGGTTTTTATACTAGTGGTTATTGATGGCTTCCTTCATGAAGTTCCCCAGTACTTCTAATTTGTTTTCCAAATTCAAGTTTAAACTTGTCAGTTATGTCTTTCTTTTGTTAGGTTTTTCTGTTCTATATGTGACTTCATGTTTTAGCTGTATCACTGAAAGCTTTCATGGTTTCATCAGCACAGTTAGTCTTATTGAATCAGTGTGACCAAAATACTGTTGATGATAGTGCAGTTTTAAAGAATGCAAAGGCACCAAAACAGATTTAAAAAAAAAACAAGCAAAAACAATACATATTAGAACATTAATAGAAAAAGCTATAGAACTAAAAATATATCTATACATGTTCTTTATGGACTACCCAAGACATTCAGCAAGGTGAAACATGAGGAAATTGTTAGAAAGCAAAAATGCTGATGTCAACAATCTGATGTTAATAAAGAACATGTATTGGCAACAAGCAGCAGCTGTAAGATTTGCAATCGGATATGGACATTTCAGTAGCTATTGTTATTGTTGATCAGAATCGACCTAATTGCACTCTGGATAAACCTATAGGTCCTCATTCTCCCCCAGCAAAAGTCAAAGGGTAGGAATGCTAACTGTTTCTGTAGCACGCTGGTTATGTCCACGACGGATGCATCCTCTCATATGTCCATCTCTGCTAGTCTTATGTTTGATGCCAAATTCCAGCAATCTTAGCTTTGTTGATTCATCGATTGCTGTGTCTTTCTCTAGCAAGCAGTCAGTAATAGTCTTTAGTATTTCTCCCTTATATGTATCCAGTGTCCCCCCATGGGTGTTCTCGAAGCTAGTCTGTCAGCTTTCTCATTGCCGCATACCCCTGCATGACAAGGACAATAGATCACCAGTTCCTGAAGATTCGAGGCTTCATTGGAGGTTTTCCATTCATGCCAGAGCTGTCCAATTTAGGACCTTCTGAAGCATGGACTGAGAGTGTCCAATAAATGCCCTGGTTGATGGAGGTTCAGACAGCCACTTCAGAGCTGCAGTATTTGCCTCTATCTCCATTCTCATGCTGAAGGTTGTTGTCATGTATGCTCCTTTTTCTTCAGCGACGACTCTGCCATTTACTCTAGCCGAGAAGCTCCATCCTGATTTCCCACCACAGAGTACAGACCCATCAGTGTACACAATGGCTTCATCATCTAATTCTTTGTTGTTAGGACCAGAATTTCTGTAGGTTTTCTGCTGTGTCACAAAGGCCTCCCACACTTTTTCCTTGCTCTCCCTTGCGAAGCTGTTGAATCTATTGATAGCTTTCTGTTTTTTCTCCTTCATCTCTTTAAACCCCTCCATCATTTGTTGTCCTTCTCTTTCATGCTTTCCTCTATTCTTTTGTCGCTCTTTTATTTTCTATCTATGCTTTTTCCACTGTTTCATTCCACCAGGGTGGCTGGGTGAAAGGTGTTCTAGCTGTCTTTTTTCTGGCAATTTGACGCAATATATGTACAGGGCTATTACAGTCATGCCAGCAGTTAATATTTGGTGATAGGCAGGAATGTTTACTGTCACCTGATCTGTTTGTGTGTGCAGTGAAAATATAATGAGATGCACAGGGCATATGCCAGGCATATAAATTCATTCATTACCTTTCAGCTGCCTGTGGAGCACAGGCTTAACAAAAAATTCACACCTAGCGTTCCTGTCTTGTGCCATCAATTCAAGGCCTTTCATGTCTCCAGCTTTCTTCTCCATGTGTTTTTCAGTTGTTCTCAATTTACCTTATCCTGGGGATTCCAGAAAAGCTACTGTCTTGCAATAGTGCCAGCTGGCTTCCTCAACGTTTTGTTCTATCCCGTGCCGATGTTGTCTCCACTTCTTTTATGTCACTGTCATTTGTCTTGTTCTTTCCATCTGTTCCACACCGGTGATCTTGTCAAAGACAGAGAAGAAAAATATTGTGGAATCTGACCTAAGTCTGTTTGTTTGCTGTGGATCAGTGTAATCCCTTGTTGAAGCTCTGTTGCCTTTTCAGCTCATGCCAGTTCTAAGCCATGAGATAAACACTGTCGTCCCAGACTCGGGAGTTGTAAAGTTTCCCAGAGCACGGTAGATTTTCATTGAATATTAAATGACAGTAGTGCTTGTCTGTCACGGCAAAGTTACCCAGTTCTAGATTTGAAACATGTTATCGTCACGCTTCCATCTACTCAGCTGTAAATGAGTACCACACTTTGAGTTAAGGAAAGCAAAGGCAGCGAGGAAGGGAACTAACCAACCCCATAAAGCTGAGACAAAGTATAGTTAAGTCATATTACTCCAATGGCAAAATCTGCTATGAGAATACCTTTACCTTAGTGTTGGAAATATGTTTGTAAAAACATCTGGAAAAATTGAATGAGTGCCAATACTGTAGCACAGAACTCACCAGTCAAACTCGATCTATTAATAGTGCTGACCTGATGACAGTTAAATATTGGTCTGGTCATACATCACACACAAAAAGATGCCATAAATCATATTGTGTGATAAAGTTCTTCACCATAATGCTGATTTACACTTCACATCATGCATATTGCAAGTTAATAACTTTAAAAAATGTTTTGAAAATTAATAAAACAAAAATTTAATATCCGACCCTGCCATCATTGCAGATGTTAAAACCTTATCTGTCGGCATTTGCTTTTGCTAAAAATGTTTGAATTCTGATGAACTTTTGATTTGGCATTTCACACATCCCTGTTTGATTAACTTAATACCAGCCTATTATGTAATGAACGCTAAGCCATTAAAGAGACTCAAGAATTAAAGTTTTAATAGAGAATGTTCAAACACAGTTTTATAGCAAACAGAAACAAACACAGTATTACAGCAAACAGAAACAAACACAGTTTTATAGCAAACAGAAACAAACACAGTTTTATAGCTAACAGAAACAAACACAGTTTTATAGCAAACAGAAACAAACACAGTTTTATAACAAACAGAAACAAACACAGTTTTACAGCAAACAGAAACAAACACAGTTTTATGGCAAAAAGAAACAAACACTGATGTTAAATTCCAATAAACTTCAGCTTTTATTTTGGGGGGCTCTGAAATACTTGTACATTTATGACTAAACCATATACTTGGTTTGGTCTGGTTTTAAGGACATCTTCATTGTACAGACAGCTCTATAAGTGCTCCAATCTCCTCCCTTAGATCACACAAGCAGGATCTCATATACGTTAAATATGTAAACAGTTTCCTGTGACACTGAAAATACGTATGGTTTTGGTAATTTTGGATAGCAGACAGAAAAGGGGTGATACTTTCTCCATAGGCCAGTGTTGGTAATCTTGTGAACTGTTAATTTGTAGAACTGATTCAATACCATTTTATTGGTTTATATTCATTCATAACCCTCCACTCCCAAAGGAGCATAGGCCTTCAACAAACACATGCCAAGTCCTCCTGTCACGTGCCATCATCTCCAGTTCTTTCCACGTTCTCCTCATCATTTTCATCTCTGTTTCCAGCTCTCTTTTCCATGTGCTTCTTGGTCTACCTCTGCCTCTCTTGCCCTGGGGGTTCCAGAACAAGGACTGCCTTGTAATGCTATCAACAGGTTTCCTCAGTGTGTGTCCTATCCATCGCCATCGTCTTCTTCTCATCTCTTGTTCCACTGGCACTTGTCTAGTTCTTGTCATCAGTTTTACGTTGGTAACCTTGTCATACCATTTTAATCCCTCTATTCTACGCAAGCACCCATTTATGAAAGTCTGTAGCTTTTTGGTTGTTGTCTTTGTTGTTCTCCATGTCTCAGAGCTATACAATAGGACTGACTTCACATTTGAGTTGAAGATTCTTATTTTCATGTTGGATCCAATTTCTCTTGATCTCCATATATTTCCCAATGCAAAGAAAGCTCCTCTTGCTTTTTGTATTCTTATTTTGATATCACTGTCTGTCCCTCCAACTTTGTCTATATTGCTGCCAAGATTGGTTTATATACTTAGATATATTCTTGGATAGCAGACAGGAAAGGGGTGATACTTTCTCCATAGGCCAGTTTTGGTAATCTTGGATAGCAGACAGGAAAGGGGTGATACTTTCTCATTATGCCAGTGCACATAATTTCCTAATTATAATGTACATGTATACTATTTTGTTTTCAGTGCCAGAAGTAATTTTCCATAACATACAAATAAACTATATAAACCAGCTGAAAAAAAAAAAATTTGTAGTTGTTTATATCCATTTTAACAGTCATGGGTTTTCATCGGTTAATAGCATCATGTGTATCATTATAAATAAACTAAAACTGCAGTAACACTAATATTTTAATAATATTTACTTACTTACTTACTTAGTCGTTCCTTTTGTACCGTGAGGTATAGAGGTTTGGATAAGAGAGCGCCATACTATCCTATCGGCTGTCTTCCTCCTGGCCTGGTTCCATTCTAGTCTTCAGTCTTTCAGAGATTGTCTAGTGTTATCCTCCCTGCGGACTCTGGTTCGTCCTGGAGATATTTAAATAATAATGTTAGAGACTTCACCATACACCATATTTTAATAATAACTAACATTAAAAAGGATGAATATCAGTTTTACAAAAAAATTGTACTCTATTGTATTGTTCTTTTGTGAAACTGACTTTCGTGTCATTTCCTTTTTTTTTATTTTTAAAGGTCATATATGTAGTTTCGAGCGTCCGATTGGCTAAGTGGTTAGAGCGCTTTCCTCTCTCCGAACAGTTACCAGATTCCGAGATAAGAAACTGGTTGTGACACTCTCCAGCCTGTAAATGGGTACCTGACTCTGCTCATGAGTAAGGGAAGGCAAAGGTAGTTAGGATGGGAACTGGTGACCCCACCTCATTAAAAAAATGCTGGACCTAGTATGGTGAAGTCTCTAACATTTCACACCTCATGGCAGTATCTGCTGTCGGACTACCTTTACCATATTAGTAGTTTCAGGACAGCGAAGACAAAAGTTCTGTAGTCACAAATTTGCAACCTACGTCTCTGTATTTAAAAAAAATAAAATGAGGATTTTGAAATCCACAGATGACATTATCAAACTATCAAAGTCTCAAAAATGGAAACAGGCACGCAGAACCAAAGGACGAGGGCGAGGAGATGGGGCCCCAACTGCTCATGGAATTTCAAGGGGTAGAGGTGTTGCTCGAAATAGAGGGCGGGGAGCTGGTGGGGGCTGGGGTGTGAAACAGACCATAAATCCTGCCAAGCAGTTTAATACAAGTGCACAAAGTAGAATACGTGGCCAGGGAAGAGGCAGAGGTATAAACAGACAGAACTCTGGTGTCAGTCCACTTGATCGGAATAACACAGACCAGGTAGAGTTATGCTAAGTAATTATGTGACTTTTATAGAACAAGTTGTACGTAAGATTATATCTTATGGCTGTCATTTTAATTCATCATCATTCTTCTAGCGCACTTCTTTAAGGAGCATGGCAGCACCACTGTATTTTGCACGCCGCGCCCCCCAGCAGGCAGCCAGCTCAGCATATAATGTGCTTATGCAGTGGTGGTTTCTGTTGTAGCAACTTGTTTTAGATGAGCCTGTGTAGTTGCTGGGGTATCTTATGAGGCTAAGAAAGGATAGGACTTCTTCTCCCTCAGGCGTGTCATAACATGAGGTTGTGCATGGGACTGGCAACCTCATCGTGTAAAACAGATTGCTACATAAATCTTGCAAATATGCAAATGCTGTGTGCAGGCTTCCTACAACAGGGCCAGCTACGAGGGAGGCTCCATGCTCCATAGGGAGCAAAAAAGGAACATGATGATGCTTGATTTACATGCTGAGGTTGCTAGCCGTTTAAAATTTCACATTAGTTGCCACGTATGACATGCTTGAGGGAACAGTGGTGTTTTTTTCTTTGTTTCCTCATAAACCCCTCTGGAAATCATGCAGGGTCATTTTTTTTTTTTATTATGATAATTTCACAGATATTTCTTACTGTTCACACTTTTTTCTTTTCTATTTCTTCTTCTCTTTTTTTTTCTTTTGTAAATGTCATCATTGTTACCATTTTCTGTGTCTTAATGAACGTTTAATGTTGTTCTTGAGCCATTCAGGTGTGCTGAGTGATTATTAGGTCTTTTTTTTTTGTTCATTTCCATTGAATGTTTCAGTTATTCCCTCATTACTTCTCTTCCTTCATGAGTAGAATGATAGACGGGCCTGCATGCCCAGTTCTCACTCCTTTGAAAATAAAGTTTGTTCATTTATTGGACATTCTCAGGCAAAACTCCTGAAGTACTAGTATAGAAAGCTTGTGCTGCTGATCAGCCTACTTATATTGTAACCAGATTTTTACTTAAACCCTATATTGTAATCCTCCTCTATTATTTTCATTAGGATAATTGGTTTTTATATTCGGGCATGTGCCCTACTACAACTTATTTAGTAAATAAATAAATACTACACACATAAAAGTGTGTTTCAGGCACTCGTGAGAAATAAAGAAGTAGATAACCAGACAACAGAACAACAACAGAAGTGAGTGGCTTACCGGAGAATCAAACTCAGGACCTTCTGAGCGGCACCACCGCCCGGCTAACGGAATTACTTTGTGTCTGTGTTGAGGATTGCCTGCCTTGCTAAAATGAGGCAAAACTGCTACATAAAATAATTTACCGTGACCTCCTCTCTTGCTCATCTTGATCATCATACTTTATTTACAGATTATACCATTTTTTTGCTTGGTTTTTGTTACTTGTCATTGTTTAACCATTGACAGTGCAGGATTGGTACACAGCTATCATCATACTATATGACCCCATGGCTTAATACTACTTTTACTTGTGCCTAAGTTAGTGACATCACGATATAAGCAATATAGAATTTTTTAAAAATTACTTCAGTGAATGAGAACATCAGAATCGGTTAAACCAAGCAAATGGATGATCTGACAAAGGAAGATGTGCCATTATTTTCCTTTGGTGGACGTGCATATAATAACTTAGGCATGCTTGTAACTACTATCAGGCTATGGGAATTTACAGTGTATAGATCTCGAGCGGTGTGGTAGTCATGTGCTGCTTTGCTTTCTGTGAAGTATAATTATGAATAAGTTCAGCTGTCTTAAAACAGCAGCCACGATGCTGCAGGCTTTCATAAATGGGTGCTTGTACAGAATAGAAGGATTAAAATGGATCACTAATGTGGAACTGATGGAAAGAACTAGACATATACCCCGGGAACAAATGGTGGTGGTTGGGGGAGCGTTGAGAAAACCAGCTAATAACATTAGAAAACAGTCGTTGTTTTGGGATCCCAGGGTAAAAAGAAAAGGAGATTTAAAAACAACATAGAGAAGGAACTTGAGAGGATGGCAAAAGACAGTAAGATCTTATCATGATGTGATTGAAGGTCCTATGCTCCACAGGAAGCTGAAGGGTTATGATGATGATGAATGAAGCACAACTGTCTTCCAGTACATAGAATTTCATTTTGAATGTGACATTCTTCACAGCAAAGTGTCCCAGGACGAGGCAGGAGGAGAGGGCGAGGTGGCAGAGGTGCTGGCTTGGTATTCACAAACAGTAGAATAAAACAGCAAACAGGGCAGCAACTGACCTTTGGTCAGCAGCAGCCGGTAGATCAGAGGCAACACTTGAACAAGGTCAGACAGCAGGCAGCTCTACTCAGGGAAAAACAGTTAGCAATAAAAAACCTTCAACAAGCAAAGAAAACTGTGCAGACTATCAACATGGCAATTCAGAAAACATCCAGGGAGAGTGTTGTGAATCAGCTGCGAGGCATAAATAACATCCAAGTAAGATTTCTTATTATTTCTGATGCAAATTATTATCAGGGTTGTGGAGTCAGAAAAGAGTTTGTTCAAATTCTGACTCTAATAATTTAATAAGTACCACTGCAGCTCCTACAAGAAGGGGTTTAAAGAAAAGAATCTAGTTTTTTCAAAAAATACCCTGAGATTGTTTACCCTCATTTGGGAATTTTAAAATTATGAGAGGAGTTGGAGTCGGGCAGCTTGTCACAAACGTACTGACTCAACAAACCTGGTTATTATGCGTTGATGAGATAAGCTTATAGTACATCAGCATATTCTTCTTCACTCTCATACAGCCACATTTCTCTGTATCTCTCATAACTGTCCATATATCCCAGGCTTCTCTCATTCATTCATCTTCTTTGTGCTCACATGCTTTTGCAATGGTGATTGATGTGGCAGTTAGCTTTACCTGTTGAGGTTGACATCTCTCGTTGCTATGCAGTTTATCTCTCAAGCAAGTTGATGATTGATGTGGCAGTTAGCTTTACCTGTTGAGGTTGACATCTCTCATTGCTATGCAGTTTATCTCTCAAGGAAGTTGGTGATTGATGTGGCAGTTAGCTTTACCTGTTGAGGTTGACATCTCTTGTTGCTATGCAGTTTATCTCTCAAGGAAGTTGGTGATTGATGTGGCAGTTAGCTTTACCTGTTGAGGTTGACATCTCTTGTTGCTATGCAGTTAACCTCTCAAGGAAGTTAGTAAATATCATGCTGTCATTCTTCTTCTCTCATGGAACTGATGTTTTTAGAGGACATGTTCATCAATTTGCTTCGGTTTTAAATGACTGGATGTTCTCAGTCATTGAAACTATTTTTTTTTTTAAATTTTGTTTTAATCTCTTAACATCTTCAGCTAGTTGATGATTGCTTCTACCTCTTTTGGCTAGTCAGTTTGTTTAAGGTTGAGGCATTTACATGAAACAAAAAAAACTCCCCAAGAATGGTCAAGAAATTCATGTTTTCAGCAGTCACTTGAAAATTTTTTAATAACTTCAAAGTTGAGTCAGAAGCACTGAAAATAACTGCAAAAACTCATGTGGAAAACAGCAAAAGTGTGAAATAACCTGATGGTGTTCCTCACAAGCTACCTTATCAGTTATAACTGCCCTAAGGAATCATAAAATGTATGAACTGGTCCCAATGGTTGAAGCATTAGTGGACACCTGCTATAAATTTAATAGACTGAAGCTATAGTTTGTGATCCTGTTTGTAATGATTTTTAATTGGATCGAAGTCAGATATTGAACATTATGTATGGAATTTGGCGCTTGTGATGCCTTTTCCTTTTTTTTCTTTCATGAAGCAATTTTTGTTTATTTCACAATTCAGTATTTCTAAGTGTATGTGTGCTCTTATAAATTCTTCCATAATTTATATTGTTGTTTTCTTCTTCAAATTTTTAAAAGCCTGGTCAGCCTGGAGGTAGAGGAAGAAGGAAGCTCTTGCCTTTGATGAAAATACAGGGGAATAATAATTTTTCAAATAACACATCACCAGTACGGCAGCTATCTAACACATCAGTGACAATAACCAATCCTTCAGCTTTAGATCCTGTTCCATTATTAGGGAGAAATAGGAGGCGGTAAGTCAAACAATGTCATCGTCATTATCATTCATTTTTTTCATCATAAGGAACATAGGGCTTTCATTGTCGTATGCCGATAGTTTCTATTTGAAGCCATCTAATTCAGCTCTACCCGCTCCATTGGCTGCTTGTTCCATCTTTCTTTTCCAGGTCTCCTTTTGTGTCACCCCTCTTCTTCTCCCTGTGGGTGCCATTCACTGGTACATTTGGCAATACTAGTTGCTTGTTTCCTAATAATGCATCCTTTTCATCTCCACTTACTCTCTTTAATCCCCGTATGTATTGGTTGTTGTCTGGTTCTGTTCCATAGATGTGTTTTTGTTACTACATCTGGCCATTTGATATGTAGGATGGAGCAGAGGCACCTGTTGGTGAATGTCTGGAATTTGGACAAGATGTTCTTGATGATATGCCATATTTTTGAGTGATAGAGAGGAAAGATTTTACAGTTATGTTGAACAACTAATTTTGTTTTCTTGGGAAAGAGCTGCTGAGTTCTATGCTGGTTTAATTTCTATTACCTGTTTCCAGGTTTATCTTTATCTTCTGTTCCTATTATTGTTTATTCTTGTGTTCCTTGACCTCCGCGCTACACGAGAAGTCTGTTTGCTCGCTGTACACCAACTCCATCTCCACTTAAATTTTCTCTTGTTTAATGGAACGACAGCTGAGACCCTTCGATTGAGACTAAAGTAAACAAGACTTGAAAATATTGCATCTCGCTTATTGAACACATTTAAAGTTGAACAGAAATCCACTACATTAATACATTTAGAATACGTTACATTGAGGGCATCAGTGAATTTTTTGGTCCTTGATATTCTTTTTCCAGATGGAGGCAAAATAACAGGGTCCAAGTAACTTCAGAACACTTCACCATTCAAGTTGCCAATCAGAAGTATGCAGTTGTTTTTAATGATTATTTTGACTCCATTTTATTCTGTTTCTGTTGTCCCTTGTCCTGCTGTATCATCTAATTTTTTTTTTTTTTTTTAATCACGATTCTTTGTTTCTCTTGTTTATTTCTGTGTCATTTTTGTCTTATTCTGTGTCATTATTCTTTCTTTAACGTCATTTTCATTTTCATTATCTTTTCTTTTTTTATGTTTGTGTTCTTGGTTTTGTATCCTGTTTTGTTCCTATGTTTGTTTTATTTTCATTACCTTTGCATGTTCATTTCACCATATAATTTTTTTTCCTGAGTAAACTCAGAAATGTGCTATTCATTAAAAAAAAAAGAACTGTGTCATAACACTCCCCCCTTGCGTATCAGCTCCAGTGACATTCACTGATGCAGCCACCACACTGCACTATTGGATGCATATGCGGTATAGCATACATATAGACGTGAGGTGGCAGGGAAGCAAACATGTCAAAATTGCTCACTGAAATCGGATATGTTGGGCCGAAAGGCGCAGATATCGCAGCCTAGCTGTAAACTACGACACAACGTACTCACCGCTCAAAACTAATGGCCAGCATTGTAAGAGAGAGATATGGCTGACAGCAAACAAACAACAACATAAAACACTTCCTCCCCCATGTTATTCCTGGGATATACAGTTTAATATTTCAGCGACACATATCGTACCACTACTTCCAAACATATAATTAGTCCTCCTCACACTTTGAGGTGCGAAAGGCAGAATTATTTAGTTTTTTAATGCTTTGAGCACTGCATACTTCAGAAATGTGTTATATTTCATTCATATTCCTTGATTTCCCATTTTATTCCAGTTTGCAACCTGTGAGAAGTCAACAGAGTGCCATCTTGAATGAATTAAAGGTATTGAGTGTATTGTATTCAGTTTCCAATCTATTTATGCAGTATCACGTTAGACATGGCTTTGTAGTTATAAATAAGCATATTACTCATCTAGTAAACAGCCTACACAGTAAAATACATGTTAGATGTGGACATTCTGATACATACTCTTCCCAAAAAAAAAATTTCTAGGACCATTACATTTCAGGAAAATCGTGGCAAAAAAGGAAGTTTTACACTTCATTATATCAATATATTGTATAACCATCCATCATTATCTGCAGCGAGAGCTTATCCTCACTACAACTCCCGGCTATGACCTTTGGAACCGAATATATATTACTGGTGTAAATTCCATTGAGAATCTAATACCATTAACAGTAATCACTGATCACAGTTGCTGATGCAGAACTGGATGAGGGAGATGTAACAACATGGAGCGGAGAACAAGAAGCAGGCTTTAGAATCCAGAAAAGAAAGTGTGGTGAGAGGAAATTTTGACTGGTGTTCTCTTAATATTCTACATTAGGCTTAACTCATTGGATGGCAGATATAAAAACTGGGCTGCAAGTCTCATCTCAGTATTGGCCATTAGTAGAGTTACCAACATGGTGGTGGACAAGGTTTCCTTTGGCATGTGCTGGTGCCATCCTAAAATAACATAAACCTCCACCAGAGCAGTCTTGTTCAAGAACTACATCATTTCTGAAGGTCTTTTGATACTGCCTGCAGACTGATGCATCCATCTGTGAAAATTATCTCAGCTGACTGCAGTGCATGTGCTGAATGCTTTACCTGTGGGCAACAGTCAGTTGGTGGGTGGATGGCTGGGCAACAAATATGGAGGTTGTCATTGCTGAGGGTTTCTAATGGTCTGCTTGCTGACAAGCATTTTGTTGGTACAGCCTAATGGTGTTGGCAGATACACTACTTTCTTTTGTGGCCAGCCTGTTGTTGTTTTAATCCATTTATGGTGTATAATTAACTTGACCACTAGCTTGCTGTTCTTGTAATCTCATAGTCACCTACCCAAAACCTGCTTGAAGTGTGTTTTACTTTGGATGACTTCTTCATATTTGTTTATTTTTATTTATTTGTTTATTAATTGCTTTTTGAGGATCTAGATTTTGTAGATGACTTCCCTATTCTGTCCCATAACTGTAAGCAGTGCAAGGCAACATGACAATACTTTATGAAGGGTCACAGCTATTGGATCTGAAAATACACAGGGAAAAGATAAAGGCTATGAAAATAAATGCAGTAAATGGTAACAAATTGCACTTGAAGGAACAACCCTGCAAGATGTCGAATTATGCTTAACCTTGATAGCTGCTGTATAGTCATAGTTAGACGAACGGACAGTGATATCGAAATAAGCACACAGAAGGCAAGAGGAGCTTTCGATGCATTGGAAGATGTATGGAAATGTAAAGAAATTAAGTCCAACACAAACATTAGCGTGACAAGGTAGTCCAACTGTATGGTGCTGAAATATGGTGAACAACTAAAATGACAACCAGGAAGTTACAGACTTGTATAAATGGGTGCTTGAGTAGAACAGAAAGACATAGGGCAAGAAGCATTGGCATGAGTTTGTTGAAGGCCTGTGGTCCATATGCAGCTTATGAATGATGATATGCCATCTCCAGGCTAGAGGCAATCAGAGAACTACTAGACCAATTAAATCAGCTTCCCCAACTGCTGTACTTTTACCATATAAAGTGCAGTCCGGATAAGTAGAAGTTGCTGCGACCATCTAAAATACTTCTACTATCCGAAATTCTGCTCAAAAATTTACATTTACGTCAGGATAAGCATGAAGTAATTATTTTAACCATTCAGAAACAAGTATTTGGATTTAAAATTTTTGTTTCTGCAACGTTTAAAGTTTTCAGAAGCAATTTAGTGAAGCCTAAAATGTAGTCAATTGCTAGTAGCCTATTACCAAGTGTAAAAATGTTTGGATCGCTTTTAGGCTTAGTATTTTTGCGTGCTCTGTTAGCAATTCCTACACCAATAACCAGAGTGATAACTATTGCAGGACAAGTAAACCGATCCTTCATTCTTTCTTACGAGTGCCTGCTAAATACTGGTTTATGTTTCTTATTTACTATTCACAGGCCTTGGGTTTCACTCTTAGTTTACCTCAAGCAAGTCTTGTTCTCACAAACCGAGGGGAATCAGTGTTTGCTCAGTCAGCTTCATGATTACATGCTTGCTGGTTTATTGAATGTTAGTGTTGTAATGTGATGATGGAAGCTCGGACGTTTATTAACCTGTCATTGCCTGTTCGCCAAAAAATTATGTACAGCCACATTGTACTGTAACTTAGGCGATGAAGGCAGCACTTCTGTGTGTCCAAATTCGAGTTGGGACAGACAAATTACCTTATCATATAATTCTAGTTGTCAGAATTTGTCATAACTGGAGTTTTTTTAATAAAGCCGAAAAAAGACATTTGGCCAGGACCTTCAGAAATTCTACTAAAGCGAGTTCCACTTAAGTGGTTACACTGTATCTAGATAGTGCTTCCTGCCCTGTTAAGAGGCTAATTAGAATTAACATTAATATACAGTGAAGAACTTACTATTCCAAATGTCATGACATATGGTATTTTTACATGGAACGCTGAAGGTGAAAAGGTTGAGTAATGAAATTGTTTTCTTTGTTACTTTCTTAAGGTAGCTAAGGAAAATGCTTTTCTCATTATAGAACTTCTGAAAGATGTAGAAATTTTATTATTGGAATAGTTTTTGAAATCGTTTTGTAAGTAAACATAATTTTTTTTCTACCCTACAGCTGCTCAAGCCTACTGTCTCAACAACTTACAAGTTTCAGAAAAGTGACTTTGCTACACCCGCGGTAAATTTCTGATTATTTTTTTCAATCTTTTATGCTTTTTCAGATGTTTAATAGAAAGTTAACTGCATTTTAAATCAGTTTGATGTTCAGCACATTTTTACATCACAAGCACGACACAGGTTGTACACAAGTTGTACACAGGTTGTACAAGAAAGATTGGTTTGGTGTGGTTTTGGTTTTAAGGACCATCTTCATTGTACACGGACAACATCAGTGCTCCGGTCTCCTCCCTTAGATCACACAAGGAGGATCTTAGCACAGTGCACGAACTCCATTGCACTGGCAAGGATTCCAGTGTATACAGGAATCACACATTCTGTAAATATTTTTGTGGCTGGTAGGTTTTCATTTTGTAAATTTTGCCATGGCAGTGGCAGTATGGCCTACTCTTTACGATTTTCAACTGCCGAGGGGTTTTTAACGTGCGCAACTTGCACACCAGAAATGGTCTTGATGCATATGGTATCAGATTTATCATACAGTAATATTCCTACAGCCCCTGTAGTTCCATGGGGTCTCTGAAGAGACAAAGAAAGAACAGGACCACTGCCCCCCCTCAGGGATGTCGTACTAGGGGACCAATCAAAGACTGTGAATGGGGCAGCCAATTCATCATGTAAACAAGAAACATTAACTCTACCTAACATAGTCTGGGCCCTGACATCAGAAACATCTTTCTACTTTCTTTTCAAGTCTTTACCATAAAGTTCATCGCCTACATGCTTAGGTACTCATGGCCCTATGTAGTTCCTGGGGGCCGCTAAAGTGACAAAGAAGGAATAGGACTACGGCCCCCATCGAGCATGTCGCGCAAGTTGACGAATATAGAGGTCGCGTATGGGGCTGACAATCTCAACATGTAAAATAAATTGCCACGGAAATCCTTGCTGCAGGAGCACGTGACTGCTCTGTGCAGGCTTCCTTCAAGGGGAACAGCTGCACTGGTGGCTCCGTGCTCCATAAGGAGCACAAGGGAAAATAAAGATGATGATAGTTAGTCATGTGTCTCAACAGTACATAGTCCCTGCATCCTCAGACGTTTCATTGTAATTAAATTAACAATGTCCTATTCCCAGAATCAGCATCGCTAGTTTGTCTTAACTGTTTCTCTTTAATTTGTTTTCCTGTAATAAGTTCACAGCACATTTTTAAACAAAATTTTGCCTCCTTTTGGCGAGGTGCGTTGCTTATATTAGGGCGCATGTCCAAGTATAAAAGACCTTGCAGTCTGTTTTGATCTATGAGAATGTTCACAGCACATTCTCACCATGTCCTCTATGGAATTTTATGCTGGTTCTGTGGTCTTTGAATTTTTACACTTTATTTGTTTAACATTTATGCCGAGAATATCATGAGAAACGTAAGAGATGACCAAGAACACACAGAGTTTGACTCATTTAACATCGGCGGGTACCAGATCCCGGAAATCAGATATGCTGACGACACAGTCCTCCTATCGACCAACCCAAAAGGACTTGAACAATTACTTCTGTCCACCAAAAAACACAGCGAGGCCCAGAATCTATACCTAAACACCAAGAAGACCAAAGTATTGACAACAGACAAAGTAAAGACCAAACCAGAAATTGAAATTGATAACGAAGAACTGGAAAGTGTCAATGAATTCGAATACTTAGGATCAATCATTAACAGCTCTGGCGACTGTGCAGTAGAAATTAAAAGAAGACTTGCAATTGCTTCACATAAGCTAATACAGATGAAAAACCTATGGCAAGGCACAAGCAAAGAAACAAAGTTACAACTGATCAGAGCATGTATATTCCCAGTAGCAACATACGGCTGCGAGACTTGGACACTCAATAAAACAGTTGCAAAAAAGATTACATCATTCGAAATGAAATGCTACAGAAGGATGTTGAGAATACCCTGGACAGAAAAAAAGACCAACAGAGAAGTACTGCACTCACTAAACGTACAGGAACATTGGCTCCTAAATACCATCGCAATAAGGAAGCTGAAATTTTTCGGTCATATAAAAAGACATAATAGTCTGGAAAAAACAGTGATGGAAGGCATGGTCCCTGGAAAAAGGGGAAGGGGTCGACCTAGACGACGGTGGACCCAGGACATCACAGAGAGTCTGAACTTGTCTTTGGCTGATGCAGGTCGACTTGCCCAGAATCGTGATGCGTTCAGAGCAGCTGTAATGGAGACAACATTCTGGAAAGAATACGTCACATGATGATGATTTGAAAATCACTTAGCTCCTTCACTCAGATTAAATCCAACTGAATTTTTAATCAAAAGAATATGGGAAGCTAATGTTAAGCTGATCTATTCCGCGGTTCAGACATGCATTTATACAGACATTAATTATTTCTAATCTGTTTTCTAATCCCAGACTGGCGTGAGTCTTAACGATAGGTTCTCTGGGACAACATTTGCTGATGGAAGCGATAGCATCTCAGGAGAAAGGAAAGTCTTCATTTAATTCAACTCATTGTAAGCCAGACCAAACAAGTGATATATTCAGTCTTCAATTAGTTCATCGTAATTTAAAGGGAAGTAATTGTAACAGTTCTTTTACCAGATTATGTTAGATCGGAGGTATTTGAAGTATTTTTTGTAGTAATGACATGAAGAAAAAACTAATTTCCTTTGTGGATTTTGCAGGGTCATTCTGCCAACAGTGGCCCCCCACACTTTCTTCTGTAAAGTCACTGCACTATGGGATTTTAGTGTAAATTAATTCACATACACGTACCATGAACTTTGTGAAACATGATTTTATTCATATATACTGAAATTGGTCACCTCCAGCATATGCATATTGCATAATAAGAAGGCTAATCCTCCATGCCACAATAGTAAAAAAAAAAAAAAAAAGGATCCCGTAACACGCCCATTGAGGCATATTGGGAATATTGTGTTAGGCCCATATTTTCTTGACCTTTGGCACACTAGGGGGTGATGTGGTCAGCATCGCGCTGGCCGCCTTAACCTTCCCAGAGTTGCTCTGGTACCCAGTTCATGAGGTTGGGTCAAGCTCGGAGCCATTTCATTCATTCATCATCATAACCCTCCACTCCCAAAGGAGCATAGGCCTTCAACAAACACATGCCAAGTCCTCCTGTCCCGTGCCATCATCTCAAGTTCTTTCCATGTTCTCCTCATCATTTTCACCTCTGTTTCCAACTCTCTTCTCCATGTACTTCTTGGTCTTCCTCTGCCTCTCTTGCCCTGGGGGTTCCAGAACAAGGACTGCCTTGTAATGCTATCAACAGGTTTCCTCAGTGTGTGTCCTATCCATCGCCATCGTCTTCTTCTCATCTCTTGTTCCACTGGCACTTGTCTAGTTCTTGTCATCAGTTCCACGTTGGTAACCTTGTCATACCATTTTAATCCCTCTATTCTACGCAAGCACCCATTTATGAAAGTCTGTAGCTTTTTGGTTGTTGTCTTTGTTGTTCTCCATGTCTCCGAGCCATACAATAGGACTGACTTCACATTTGAGTTGAAGATTCTTATTTTCGTGTTGGATCCGATTTCTCTTGATCTCCATATATTTCCCAATGCAATGAAAGCTCCTCTTGCCTTTTGTATTCTTATTTTGATATCGCTGTCTGTCCCTCCAACTTTGTCTATATTACTGCCAAGATATGTGTATGATTCTACATCTTGAATTGGTGTTTCTTCAAGTTCAACCCTGTTATCATTACCTGCATTTATTCTCATTATTTTTGTCTTTTCCCTGTGTATTTTCAGACCCAATTGCTGTGACCTCTCATCGAGTGTTTTCAATTTGTCCTGCATCTGATTACGGTTATGGGACAGAAGAGCCAAGTCATCAGCAAAATCCAGATCATCCAACTGCTTAGTCAGAGTCCACTGGATTCCATTTCTGTTGTGTGTTGTCGATGATCTCATAACCCAATCTATTGCCAGCAAGAAAAGAAATGGAGACAAGAGGCATCCCTGTCGCACTCCTGTTCTTATCCCAAACGGTTCTGTAAGCTGTCCTTCGTGAAGAACTCTGCATGTCATGTCGGAGCCATTTGCGGCCTAAAAAATCCCACCTCAACTGGGGATCGAACCATGGACCACCGAGCTAGGAAGCCAGTGCACTAACCACTGCGCTACTGCAGCTCATACCTCACTAGTGCGGACTGTCAAATCAAAAACAAAATGAAAGAAGTGACATAAATAGGAAAAATATGAACAAGGACAATTAAAAGGAGAGTCTTTTAGTGCCAGATGGTCAACATAGCAGCTACTGTATGTGACTCAAGAACTGATGTGAGGGTTGAGATTAATCACAACCAGCTGTCTCTCTGGTCACATAAATTAAGTGCAAGATGCTGCTAAGCCCCAACATATGGATGTTCCCCTTCTCCCCTCCAGAGCACAGGATTTGAAGTGTCTTGAAATTCTTCTATCCTGGTGGCACCCTTCCCCCACGTACACTGGTTGGAGGTTACCTAAAAACCATCTAAAAAACAAACAGTTCACATGAAAATAGAAAAATAAAAACATATTATAATGTGTCATTATAAGGAAAACAGAAGTAGAAACTGATTTTTTTTAAAAATCAATACGTGAAAACAATTCCCTAATTACGAGCTTAGGTTTAAACTCTGTCTAATTGAAGGATGAAGCAGAAGCAAATGAAGCTCATCTGATGCTATTCCACTGTCCTTCTATTTTGTTAATACAAAAATACAGCGTGCAAACAGAACTGTACTTGTGTTGAAGGACTTTCGTGTGTGGTTACTGGTTGTGTTGCTTGAATTCTGATCGTGCTAATATTCGTACGCGAATGGGGTGAACCTCACCTTTGGTTTGTCGTAATGCCTGAACTTGGCATCAAGATGTAAACAACTGTTCATCTTATTAACTCAGCAACTTGATATAAAATACATAATTCATAATGGTTGAATGGTGTAACGTGATTCAACGAATAATGCCTCCGGTTCGAGTCCTTCACAATTTAATATGGATTACACACATACATAAACAGTTCAATTCACACATGAGGTACATGCATCAATCAATCAATAGCGTAGACTGCTGTTTTACGTGTCAATGTCCGTTTAAGGATACAATGCAATAATTGTCGTCAGAACATCACAGCTATATGCACGCGCAGATAGAATGGCTACCTGCCGACAGTGAGACTGTGAGTCTAATTACTTCGTATAAAGTAGACGATTATCTTTCTCCTTCCAAGGATTTAGTTAATCACTAACCTCCATAAGTTTCCTCTCATGTAGAGTTCTAGGACTGACCCTGGTCCATCATAAATGCACATATAAATGGCTATATCATGCCATTGAATTGGAAGGTTAACAAAACGCAGCTATTCAGCTTGGCGGTCAAGTAACAAAGGTTAGCGTCTCCTAGTTACCGACTGTGACCCAAACAACGCTAGACACGTCATAATCGATCGTGTATGGAGCGTTCAATAATTGAAACATCTATCGCAATATATTAAATGTCTTAACCTTTACATTTGCACGTCCGCTAACCTTTAGCAGACGGCATTAATATCATATACCGTAACAATTCCCTGTACACCGGGGAAAAAAAAAAATCGATAGATTTTTTTTCAAGATCTATCCGACTTAACAATTTTTCAAAAAAAATTTAATACAATCGTGACATATGGCCGACGATGTTCTGAGTAGAACCGTGTCGCGGTCATGTCAACTAACTATTTGTCATAGTCATCTAACATTAATCACATTATATATCAATATTATACATATTATTATATCAACTAAATAAAATGTCCAATGTTAATAGTGAATGATAGAATTAAATTAAAGTAAGGTCTGTCGTATTAGTATGTCATATAGGAATTAATTTGACTAATTAAAATTAAATTAATTAATTAAACTAAGAGTTAAATTATTAAGATTCTAATGTAACGCGATGTTATGAGAGAAGAAAAGACAAAATAAGTGAGAAGAAATAGAAAGAAATTCAAATATAAGTTTAACTTAATTGGGTGTGTTAAGTGTTAGTGAATAATAACTATCTAATTTAACTAACTAAATAACGTATAGGTACATTGAAAAAAAAATATTAATCTAATACTTGTGTGAGATTTATTTTCTCTTTTCATAATTTCTTCTTTTTATATTTCGTTCTCTTTTTTTTGTTCTTTCATTTCATTTTTTTCTCACATTTCATTTTATTGATAATAATTCAATTAAGAAGTTAAGTTAACTAATTAATTAGTATAGGATATGATGATCCATCCGTAGTCTTGATCCTGATGAATTCTTTTAGGCAAAAATGTTCAAACGTTTACGTTGGAAAGAAATGTCATTTATCCCAGCATCCAAGAATTAAGTGCACA
Source organism: Oreohelix idahoensis (assembly GCA_024509875.1). NCBI lineage: Eukaryota > Metazoa > Mollusca > Gastropoda > Stylommatophora > Oreohelicidae > Oreohelix > Oreohelix idahoensis. The sequence continues at coordinate 33,427 of JAMPIV010016594.1, read as the reverse complement.
TAGGATAATAAGTTCGACTTGTCGTCAGATATTGTTCCATGATTGTTCAACGAATATTCATATATCGTGTATGGACGTTAGACGAAGTTTCAATGTCAATATGTATACCTTGATTGTCTTTAGTTCAATTCTGTGATGCATATAGTGTTTATAAATATTAAATTGAAGGCAAGGTTAGTTCCCTTATAGTTGATACTTCGTTATATCCAATGTAGTGATGATTGACGTGTTTTAGGAATGTCAATGTTGATCATTCGTCGTCAATAGGATTACGTGACAACGCATCCGCCAGAATATTTTCAGTGCCAGGAATATGTTCAATGGAGAATTCAAATGGCTGTAGGATGATTGCATATCTGGCGAGTTTTGGGCTCTTGTGGTTAGATCGACGCAAAGATGCTACAGCACGTTGGTCAGTTTGTATGGTGAATGGAGCACCAAGCAAAAACTTTTCAAGTTTAGTTATTGCCCATATAGCTGACAAAAGTTCCTTGTCCACTGTGGAATACTTTGTTTCTGCCGGCTTTAGCTTTCTTGAAATATATAAGGTAGGATGTAGAACGCCATCATGGTTCTGGAGCAGGCATGCACCAATGCCGTAGTTACTAGCATCTGTTCGTAAGAAAAATCTTTTGGAAGCATCGGGAAGTCTTAAAATTGGTTCATGCGAGAACAAATTTATAATTTTGTTGAAAGTTTCATTGCATATACCAGTCCATGTCACCTTCACCGGCATGTCTTTTTTTAAACAATGAAGACAATACAGCCGTGATGGATGACAAGTTTGGTATGAATCTACTGTAATATTGAACAAGTCCTAACAAACTCCTGACCTGTTTCTTCGTCTGAGGAACTGCTATGTTTAGAATTTTGGAGACTGTACTAGGTAACGTTCGGATATATCCCGATCCAATGATATGTCCCAAAAAGGTTATCTCATTACACGCGATCTGCACCTTTGTAGGTTTAGCAGTTAGATGATAATTCCTTAGAGTGTCGAAAACATATCTAAGTCCCGAAACATGTTCCTCAAACGACAAACTAAACAAGCATATGTCGTCAATATATGTAATAACGTCTGGTCTACCTGATAAAATTTGTCGCATCAGGCGAATGAAGGTAGCTGGCGCATTAACAAGCCCAAAAGGCATCACATTCCACTGGTATAGACCTTGTGGAGTGGAAAATGCGGTGTAGTACTTAGCCTTTTCGGTCAGTGGTATCTGCCAATAACCTTTAGTTAAGTCTATCTTACTAAATATAGTTGCGTTGGATAGACGTGGCAGTAAGTCGTCGATAAGTGGATGTGGTTCGCTGTCAACTATAGTCTTAGCATTTAATTTCCTATAATCAACACATAGTCTGATGTTATTGTCCTTCTTCCGGACAATCACTAATGGAGAAGAGAATGGCGAATTACTAGTCTCAATGATTCCCAGAGACAACATCTGTTCAAGTTCCTTAGTAGTTTTAGCAAGGAAATGTAAAGGAACCGAATAGGGATGTACACGAATAGGTGTATCATCATTGAGAGTAATGTCATGACTGATAGCCGATGTGCGACCCGGGACGTCGGTCAACACATCTGGATAAGATTGTAATAGATTAGCAATCTGTAGACGCTGTTGCGGTGTAACCGTTGAAGAGATGGTTACATCCCGCCAAGATTCAGTAGGTTGAACTACTGGTACCGGTAACGGTAACTGTACCTCAGGAAAAGAAGATTCTTCTTCCTGGATGACGGATAAGTTGGAATAATAACAAGTAGATACTGTGTTGTCATCTAGTTCATGAAAAATTGACTGTAAGTGTTCAGGACGTGTATGAAATTGCTTGAGCATGTTAATATGAAATATCTTTTTGTGTCCCTTGATATCTAAGACGTAATCAACGTCGGAAATTTTATCAATGACTTTGTAAGGACCATTCCAAGATATCAATAATTTATTGTTATTGTGAGGAAGTAACACATAAGCCTCATTGCCTGGGAATAATTGGCGTAATCGTCGAGACCTATTTTGTAGAGATCGAGCCTTAGCTTTTGCAGCCTCAGAAGAAGCTGTTGCCAACTGGCAAGACTCAATAATGTTCTTCCGAAGATTAATCACATACTCGTAAGATGACTGAGTGTCCTGAGTCATCTCCTCGTCAATTAATAAGTCTTTTATTAGTCCCATAGGACCTCTTGGGGGAGCACCAAAAACTAATTCAAAGGGAGAGAAGCCAGTTTGTTCATGCGGTACCTCCCGATAAGCAAATAGAACAGCTGGGAGTGCTCTGTCCCAGTCATGAGGGTGCTTAACAGTAACCTTATGTAGTAGTTGTTTAAGTGTACGGTTAAGTCTTTCAACTGCACCATTACTCATAGGATGATAAATACTACTTAAATTCCTATCAATGTTCCAAGTTTTCATGACTTCCTTCATGGTGTCAGATATGAACTGTGACCCATGGTCTGATAAAAGTTTTCTAGGAAACCCTATTCTAGAAAAGATGAGATGTAGTGCATCAGCTACATCTGTGGTAGTGGTGGTCTTTAATGGGATAGCTTCTGGCCATCGTGTGCACAAATCAATGCACGTAAGGACGAATCTATGTCCTCTGGCCGATGGTAGCAATGGACCAATAATATCTATGGCCATCTTGTCAAACGGTCTTACTGAGATATCGCAAGCCTGAATAGGCGCCGTGTGAAAAGCTCCACGTGCTTTCACTTCTTGGCATGTAGTACAGGAACGTACATACTGCGAAATATCTCTTGAAACTCCTGGCCAAAAGAATGAAGACAGTACTCGAGATCGTGTTCGAGTATATCCCATATGTCCAGCACAATGTGAGTCATGTGCATGTTGAAGAATGTACCGTCTAAAAGTATATGGGACCATAACTTGTTGTTTCATTTGTGATTTGTCATTAAAACATCTAATCAATATGTCATTTTTAATAACAAACCAATGTTTGTTATTATTACCTGAGGATGGATTGTCAACTTTATCAACCAGCTTAAAAATTTTTTTTAAAGATTTATCCTCTTTTTGTTTGGTTGCAAATGTTTCCCTGTCAATAGGTGAATTGACTACAAACTCCTCTTGGTTGTCTGCATCCATTTTATTATCACCGACTTTCTCCATGAGTTGAGTCTGCGCTCTAGTCGTCACGGCGTTTCCAGTGCATAGGTTATGTTTCTCCCATTCTATGATCTCATCTGGAGTACAATCTTTACTACCGTGAATACGACCAACCATCAGATCAGCTATAGGCTTTTTTAGCATACATACTTTTACATTCCCTGTGAAAAAGGGTGTTCTAATATGAACAATAGCTGTGGGGTAAAACTCAATAGTTCCACCAAATGTCATGCAGCGTACATATTCTCCTGTCGCACAGCTAGGATGTACCAGCGACTGACGTACACCAATCGTTGTGGATCCTGAATCCCTCAGCACTGAGACGACGGATCCATTAACGATTCCCCTGTTAAAAATTAGTAAGCCTGTTCCATCGTTGACTGCAAGACCTACCTGTGGTATAATATGTCCGCAGTTAAGCACTGTTTCTTTCGCCTTCTGAAAAATAAGATTGCATTGTTGGCAACTATTTGCCACATTATAATTAATAGCAAAACATGCAGCAGAAGACTGTGTTGTATTATTGTCAAGTGGGACCTGAGCTATAGGGGTAGTATTATTTGTAACTGCCGCCCCTGTATTGTGGTTGTAATGAGATGATCCCCGAGAATGAGATCGATTCCGAGTATAATTGTTAGAATTATCTCGTCGTCCTCTATAGTAACTATTATCTCGATGTCTCGAGCCATGATTATTACCATTCCAGTTATTGTTATTATTGGGAGTATGTGATCGATTATAATTAGTGTTATGTTGACCATTGTGGTAGTTTGTTTGAGGTGAATAATTTCTATCTCGTGATCTACCTCTGTTGAACTCATTTTTATTGTTGAAATCATTATTATGTCCCTTCTGAAAGTTAACATTGTGATTTCTTTGGAACCTACTTCTGTCTACACTGTGATGTCTTTGTTTGTTATTATGATTGTAGGCCATATTAGACGCCACAGGTAGAGGTTCTCTTAACGAGGCGTTAGAAATGGTTGCATTCGGATGTGCCGAACAGTAGTTTAAAGAAATTTTTTCTAACTCGTCGATAGTACCTGGTTTACGCTCCTGCAAATATGCAAAAAATGGCTGGCTAACCGAAGATAATACCTTATCCCGTAGTAGTAAATCAACTAATTTGTCGTATGATTTGTTGACTTCTGCCAGTTCAACCCATCTATTAAATGTATTGCTTATGTTCGCAATGAATCCTGCAAAATCTTTTGGAGATTCAGGTAAAATTTCCTTAAATTTCAACCTACAGTGTTCCTCGTCCAGGTGAAACCTTCGTAAAAGCAAGGACTTAATAGCACCGTAGTTATTTGCTATTGATGGGTCAGCATTTTGAGAAGCCGTCAATGGTTCTCCAACCAAGAATTCATTTAACTTGAGTACTTATGACTCTTCAGGCAAATGATTTGTTTTGCAAGTCTGTTCAAAACGTGACAGGAACGATGAAAGGTCGTCCACGTTTAAGTTGAAAGTGGGTAATTTAAAGTTGTAGAAATGTTTAGTTTGGCTGGATGACGATCCATTTTGTGCGTTATTATTCTGGTTTGCATCAGCACTTTGTGCTTGTAATCTTGCTGTCTCCAATTTAATACGCGCCAATTCCATTTCTTGTTGTAAAATAATTTCCTCTTGTTTCAATTTATTCTCTTCTTCCTGTTTGGTAATTGCTCTTTGCTCTTCTCTTTCACGTTGAGCAATCTCTCTCAATCTATTTTCCTTGGCAATTTGCTTCATCTCACGTTCCTCCTCCTCTTTCTTTAATGCAGCCTTTTGTTCCTCCATTTCTGCTTTATGTTTTTCCAGTTCTGCCTCAGCAAACTGACGAAGTTCTTGAGATTTATAACCATATTCTTTACCAATTTTAACGAAATGGTCTATAGTAAGCATTTTGACTGTTATATGGTAAGTAATTATTGATAATTACTGATTAAAATAGTCAATAGTAGCTTCAGAGTAATTATTATACTTACTCAACTTAGGAATATTCAATATAAATAATCACAATAGTACTGAACTCGTGTGTCTAAGTTCAACTAATAGACAATATTTTGTAACAATATTGTATCTAAATAATAACTATATCATAAATAGTTATGATATCTGTTAACTATAATGTAATTACATCACACAATTAATCTTAATATCCAATAATGTTGGGTATGATTCCTAGTAATTATATTGTTCAATGTACTAAGTCACTCTCTTAGTACCAGAAAAGTATATTAAATAATATACAATGGGTCTATTACCTCAAAGGTAGACTATAAGATTATTTTATTTGGTCAATATATATATATATATATTATATTATTATGCCCTAGGCATCTCTTATAAATTGCAGTGCTAATTTCTTGGACTATCACTGCATAATTATGCAATGTCCCATATTAACCTTAAATGTCAGAAAAAATTAATTAAATTAAATTACAAGTGTATTATTGAATATAATGTTATAGTATTAATGTAGTATATAATATATATCATGAGTACAAACAAAACAATGATGCAACTAAAGGGTACAAACAATGTCAAGACGCAAACAAGACATTTTCACAATTAAAAATGAATTTATGAACTAAATAAAACAAGCGGAAGTGTCACACGGAAAACGAAGGGTCAAAGATTGACCCAAGGTCAACTGAATATGCAAAGTACACAAAAAAAAAAATGACTGCAAAAATGATGACATCACAGGACTCATAACGGACGAACATTTAACAATCATAAAATAAATTGATAGTAAGAGTAGACTGGACGAAATAGTTAACGAACATGATACAAAACTGAATAAAATTGTGAACTGAGTACGAATAAAATACACCAGTTATCTACGGAACGGTACAGCTAACACAAATCGTCAAACGACAGCAGATTTGGACAGACAGTCCAATGGCAAACCTCAATGGGGCTTCCAAAAGTGCAATCGTTTAACTGCCCTAAGAAACGACCGAAATCAATTCAAGCATCGTGAGAGCCACAGAATCTAATTTCGGTTCATCCTCTCTACCGCCCACTAATTAACAACACATTAAAACAACCCAAAAAATACATGAAACACATTCAGAAAAGACATGCCTATGCAGGCAAAAGGCATGGACTCAGTACTACTGTTTGCAATGACGACAGTTTAAACAGCTAGACTTATCTTTTCCATTGCTTAGATCAGTGCTAGAGGTCGTCAACAGCTAGGCTAATGCCCCTGACTGTCTGCTCCTGTAGTCCATATCGTGTGTTTGCTTCAATGGCTCATGTTTCCCCTGGTTAGACTTAGAAACGGCTTTGGTTTCTCCGACAGTTCACCTACACGACTTTCGGTGACGTCACGTTGTTAGGCATTATAATGAGTACTGCGTCATCTTCGACTGGATCATGTGATCGAAAATTGATCGTAAATATTTGTGGTTAACATGTGCGTAAGGAACAGAAGTTTGTTTCTTTTTTCTGTCGTTCCCCGCATTCGGCCACCACTTTTGTTGAAGGACTTTCGTGTGTGGTTACTGGTTGTGTTGCTTGAATTCTGATCGTGCTAATAATCGTACGCGAATGGGGTGAACCTCACCTTTGGTTTGTCGTAATGCCTGAACTTGGCATCAAGATGTAAACAACTGTTCATCTTATTAACTCAGCAACTTGATATAAAATACATAATTCATAATGGTTGAATGGTGTAACGTGATTCAACGAATAATGCCTCCGGTTTGAGTCCTTCACAATTTAATATGGATTACACACATACATAAACAGTTCAATTCACACATGAGGTACATGCATCAATCAATCAATAGCGTAGACTGCTGTTTTACGTGTCAATGTCCGTTTAAGGATACAATGCAATAATTGTCGTCAGAACATCACAGCTATATGCACGCGCAGATAGAATGGCTACCTGCCGACAGTGAGACTGTGAGTCTAATTACTTCATATAAAGTAGACGATTATCTTTCTCGTTCCAAGGATTTAGTTAATCACTAACCTCCATAAGTTTCCTCTCATGTAGAGTTCTAGGACTGACCCTGGTCCATCATAAATGCACATATAAATGGCTATATCATGCCATTGAATTGGAAGGTTAACAAAACGCAGCTATTCAGCTTGGCGGTCAAGTAACAAAGGTTAGCGTCTCCTAGTTACCGACTGTGACCCAAACAACGCTAGACACGTCATAATCGATTGTGTATGGAGCGTTCAATAATTGAAACATCTATCGCAATATATTAAATGTCTTAACCTTTACATTTGCACGTCCGCTAACCTTTAGCAGACGGCGTTAATATCATATACCGTAACAACTTGATGCTTCAAATTTGTGAATACTTTCCTTGTTAAATTGTCCTCAGTAATAGATGCAATTTCTTGCTTGGTATATGGCTTCTTTGGGGTTTTCACTTGTGCGAGGCCTGCCCCTGTAAACTTTCATCTTCAGAGGAAGTACACAATAATTTTCAATGTGGGGATCTTCCAAGACAGTAACTGTGTGATGTGATTTGGCTTCCAAAACAGCTTTCATATGTCCAGAAATTGCAGCTATTGTTCAGTACACTGTAGACCAGATATAACCTGGGATCACTTATAGCGCAGTCCGAGGTTGAACCCCCAATTTTGCTGATTGCCCCCTTTTCACATGCATACATTTTAGTCATTTAGCAATAAAAACGGGCTGGGATTGATTTTAAAAATCTTAATCGATTTATCAAATTTCTTTAATCAGATTTCTTTAATCAGATATTAATCTATCAGTTTTGAACTATTTGAAAATTTTTTTTAAATCATACAATTTTTTTTAAAATCAGTAAGGACTATTTATTCAACATCCTGAAAATGTAATGAAAATACTGAAAAGTTACAACCAAACAATTGATTATTATTGACCATACTTGCAAATTCTATATCACAAACTTCTAACATAGCACATGCTCTCACATTTAAGCAAAAAAAAAAAAACAATGCTTAAAATGGATTATCGATTAAAATTTGTTTTATCAGTTAATTGATTACATATTTTTTTTACCAGTTAATCATTAAAGATCCCAGCCCTAATAGAAACACAAAAATTTGAGTGACATATTTTTTTTCAGCAGTGAAAATAAAAGATGTACATGATTAAAATATATTTTACTTCTTTTACATTCACGTGCGACAGCAGTTTCTTGTACTTACTCTAGACATCCTTCAATAAATTTACATTAAATAAGGAAACTTGATGCATCGCGGATTCGTTCTATAACGGTATATGCAAAAGTTTGGACCCTACCATCCACATTATATTGGGTCTGTAGTGTATTTCCAAATTTAGAGCATTGAGTGCAGTTGTATTAATCTGCCAGAGGTATTATATTGAGCATATTATACTGAATACCACCTCGTTACCACCTCAAATCCTGTTTCATAAAGTTTATGTTTTTGTTCATTGTCAGTGCTGTCCAATAATAAGTTGTGACTTTATTGTGGAAATTGTGGGGGGGCTGTAGCGAGAGAATAACCCTGCTCATGTGTATACGTATGAGTAAGTATTTGTGTGAGAGAGGAAGAGTGAGTGTGAGTAATGTGCATTTACAAACATTACGCTACACATTACCCAGTAGCTTGTTATTTTAATTTCACTACGAATGTTACATTTCTCCTTTTAATAAATCATTTATTTTAAAAACTGGAGAGGGAGTGCCTTGATTAATTAGAATGTTCATAAAAGTATTAGTATCAAACTGTAACTGTCATGATGAAACATATTAGTGTCTCCCTTCACTTTAAGTATTTTTGTGTTTAGCATCTTGTTTCCTGTCTGATTTCTATTAAAAAACACAACTTCTTTCATGTTTTTATGTATATTAACTTGTCCTCAGTTCATGTTTATGATATAGTGAGTGATGTTAGGAATGCTGCTTTGAGTAATGGTTTCTTTCAGTCAAGATGTGACAGAAAGTACTTTCACATTTTATATCGATTCAGTGGTTTTATTCGCATGATGTTAGTTAGAACAACGTATGATGATGAGAGAACATTGGTTTCATCAGATAAAATATGCATTTGTAATTTTTCAGAGTTGCATAATTTTGAAAGCCATGCTCATACCTCATGAGTGAATCATTGTATCCCATTCTTAAAATTCAGAATGACTCCATAACTCTTCTACTTTTTATAGATGGGTGTGATATGTCAAGCTGCAACAGTCTGCTCATAAGTTAAGGTGACTTAAATCTGAGTTGACTGAATCATTTGTTTTCTGATAAGGACACTGTATTCTGGTTTGAAGAATGACAACTCACATTTTTTATGTAGCTACAATAAAAGTCTGAAAATTGTGACTGCTCAGGGATTTGGTCGGTCCGTATTCTCGTTCAAAACTTTTAGAATTCATATTTAGAGAAGAATAAAGAACTGATGAACAGGCAAATTTTGTTGGTTTATTCATTAACAAATACAGAATGCTTCATTTATCAAAATGAGTATATTTATTTATTCATTTCCGCGACTTCTGTTGCATCTGCTGCACTGCTTGTAGATGGAACACTTACAGATTCTAATGCGTCTGCTTCACTGCTTGTCGATGGAACACTATTTTGATCAGCAGACATGTCTGTTATTTCCTTTAAATATTTTTGTATATCACCTTGTTTACGACTTTATAATTTCTTTGTGATAAGATTATTCTGCATCATGTGCACATGCATGACGTCTTGAAGACTACAGCTATAGTTCTGTTCCACGAATTTAATAACTGTTTTCATGCACTTTTCTGCCAGGAAATTTTAAAAAGTTTTGAGTTTTCGAAAAGTCCGGATTCTCAGGCGGTCCGGATTTCTGGCATCCAAGTTTTTGGACTTTTACTGTAACTGAATGCCATAGTGCAACCTACTCAAATACTGTTGTGAGGAGCATGTAAAATGTTGGAACTGATGATGCTCAAATCTACAGAGTGATTGAAAATTTACTCCCAATTTTTACATGTTTATATCCTCACTTGTGTCTGTTAGATATACATGAAACAAATGTCAGGACGAAGAGCAGTAATTGACATTTCATTAGTAAGTTTTATATTTCCATATTGTAATGAGATGGTATTTATAGTGGTTGTTGTCTTGATGACAGTTGATGATAGTTCAATAAAGAATAATGAACTCCACGATATACCCCAGTCTCAGAAATGAGTACTGGTGAATAATAGCACAAAGGATAGTCAGACGGTAAAGACCCCTGGTTCCGGTGGTAATAAGAAGATCAAGAGCCTAGAGTGTCTTCTCGTAATAACTATCTTATGCTTTAAATAACAATGACATTCAAATTGAACTCAATAGTAACTTTATGAAATTAACAAAATTCAAGTTACAATTAAAATCAATTTATTTATAATGATTCTCTTTTCTTCTGTTCTTGGAAATGACGGAGATGCTATATGAATAGGAATTTTATATTTACACAATATCCAGAGAAATCACAGTGATATTATAGTGTTTACTTTAACTGAATTACAGTGTCTCTGCTTTTCTGACAAAACGTTAACCAGTCTTTTTCTTCATATGACTTGACTCTTCACACATAAATTGATCTAATGTTCTTCTGTTTCTGCACTTAACTGAGTGCTCCTTAAATGATGGTTGACAATGTTGGTGGCTCCACACGACTATATAGACTCGGCTGATCTTCCCATGTATAAGGGATACCAGCACAACCAGGTAGACCAGCTGTAGTGCTCCGTGTCGCTATGCAGGATAACACTTGGGTTCTCACTTCTGGCTTACGTTCTATATGTATGACCGAAACCTGAAACAACATAAAGCCTGTGGCTAGCCTCTTTCCAAGAGTTCCCCTAGACTAATATATGGTTGTTCAGTGTCATCAGTAATGCATGTGTATGAATGCGAACATGTGTTTCTGGTTACATTGTTAGTTGTACAGATGTCTACTTGCAAACAAAAAAATTCAAATGATATGATTACAATGTACATTATATTACATCATTCATTTACATCACATTATGTTACATAGTCCTTTCTTCCATCTGCTATCTTTCCATCCAAGCAGAATGATCCTGACAAATATTGCCTATGGTTATCAAAAGTTTGAGAACCCCTGGCCTACCTTGTGCCCATAGAGCAGTTAAATCAATTTGGGGTAATTGGTACCAATGGGTTGAGAACCACTGGGATATAGTCTCCCATGCTGCCGTAACCCTGTAGGGGTGTACTTGCGGCCCAGGCTTAAGAACCACTGACTTACATTTTTGCTACTGGAGCATCAAATCTATATGAGTGTGTTCCTGGTCTCAACCTTGAGAACCATTGGCTGTCAGTCAGATTATTATGTTCATAACAATGGCTATGGTACTGTTGCCCATCGTTACATAGTAAGCAATTATAGAACGTGATAGTATAATCATAGAACAGGATATATTCATATAAACACATTAAAACATGACAAGGATAGTTCAGAAATCCGTTCAGGATCATTCTATAGCATGATTGTTCAATTCTTCTTCTTCTTCTTTCGTTCGCTTGAACTATATTGTCTATATCTGCAATGTTGTTTCTTGTATAAACTTCACTGTCTTTTGTAGTTCATACAGAGGTCCATATAGTTTTGCTTCCAGTGTTGTTTCTCTGGGCCAGTGGGTTTGCCTCAATATATCATATTCGGGGCAATCTTGAAGTACGTGCTCCGCAGTCTGGGGTGCCTGTCCACATGTACACATGGCTGAATTGCCAATCTTGAATTTTGTATACATGTGGCTGCGGAGGCGGTTGTGTCCTGTTCTGAGGCGCAGAATGACTATTTGTTCTGATCTGTTCATAGCTTGGTAGTCATCCTGCGTTGGTGTTTGTGGCTTTCTGATAGATTTGATCATCTTTTTCTTCTGATGGTATGTAACTGGTACATCCGGTTGCTCGTCTGCAGCACCTTCTTTAGCCAGTCCATCTGCTCTCTCGTTTCCTGGTATTCCACAATGAGACGGTATCCACTGCATGGTGACCCTGCGCTGGTTGCACAGTTCAGAAAGTAGGGCTTGTATGCCTGGCAATTTTCTGGACTGAAGTGCTTGGAGTGCTGATCTTGCATCTGTCAGGAATACTACAGGCTGTGGACCGAGATTGGTGTTCAATAGTTTCTCAGTTGCCACCTTGATTGCCTGGACTTCTGCATCATAGTTGTTACAGAATTTCCCCGTTGGTACTCTGACAGTATCCCTAGTGTTGTTTGGGTATTCTATGTACACTCCTGCTCCTCCATTCTTTACTGCATTCTGTGCTGACCCATCCGTGTATACTCGGACCCAGAGGTCCTGTGGGTATTCATCATCCAGGAAACTGAGAGTGACTGTCCTACGTTGCACGCTGTTCTGTTCATCCCTGTCGAATATTCCTTTCACTTTTGTGTGGATGTGTACTGGTAGCCCATGCTCCTCTCTCCAAGGGGTTTGTTCTGGCACAGACTTTAGGGGGCTGTTAACTTCAGGCAGGTCTGAGGTTTGTCTACGTAATCGTTTAGCCTGGTGGATAAAGCTGCTTCTTTTCAGTCGCCCCATTGCTAGGTTTTGGAATCTGTCCTTCATTGGATGGCTCGGCATACAGAGGAACTTTTCTGCCTGTGTTAGCACTTTCGTGTCTCTGCGTTCTCTCAGTGCTTGTATCCTCCCCATTTTCTCCATCTTCACTATAGGCGTTGATTTCATTGCCCCCGTGATGACCCTAAGTGCCTGGTTTTGCACCTTATCTAGTTCTTGTAATGTGGTGTTTGATGCTGGGCACCACGCAGCTGACCCATATTCCAGGTGTGGTCGTATGCCCTGCTGGTAAACTTTACTAAGTATTTTCCCGCTGGCTCCCCATGTGGTTCCACTTAGTTTTCTCAGGATGGCTAACTTCCTCCTGGCCTTTGTTGCTGCTTTGTTGATGTGCTGCTTCCATGTCAGCCTATCATCGAATGTAACTCCGAGATAGGTGGGTTGTTTATCTTCTCTCAGGAGCTCTTCGTTTATCTTGATGACACCAGCTTTTGGTTTGGGAGAGAGGGTGAAGAGCGTAGTGCTGCACTTGTCTGTATTGATGCTGACACACCATCTATTTGCCCATGAGGTTAAGGCATCTATAGCTCTTTGTAGCAGTTTGGTGGCCACTGTTGCATGCTCATCTGTGCACCATATTACCAGGTCATCAGCGTACATTGCCACTTTCATTCCATGTGGTAGTTCAGCGACCAGGTCGTTGATGTAGACTAGGAAAAGTGTGGGGGACAGAACCCCTCCCTGAGGGACGCCATGACGCAGTCGAATTTTCTTACTCTTGAGGCCATCTAGTTGTACTCGGGCTCTTCTGTTATGCAGGTATGCTTTCACCCATTTGTACATCTTACCATTCACTCTACAATTTCTCAGTTTCTTCAGAAGCCCTTCTTTCCAAACCTTGTCAAATGCTTTCCTTAGATCTATCCATGCTGCTAGTACCAGTTTCTTGTCTTGGAACGCATCCTCAATCTCTTGGGAAAGGTAAGTTGCCTGATCTTCGGTGGAATAACACTGCCTAAAGCCCGCCTGCTGTGGTACAAGAAGGTTTTCACTTTCAAGGTACCACTGTAGCCTGAGGTTGATGATACGTTCCATTGTTTTGCAGAGCAGCTTGTAAGGCTGATTGGTCTGTAGCTGGAGGCAGTGGAACTGTCTTTTCCTGGTTTTAGGAGTGGCATCATGATTGCTTCCCTCCAGGTCTGTGGAACTCTGCCTGAGTTCCAACAGATATTGAAGATCTGCAGCAGCTTTGTTTTTGCTGCGGTTCCCAAGTTCTTAATCATTTCATTGGACACTCCATCAACTCCTGGCAACTTTCTCATTTTCAATTTGGATATTGCAAGCTCCAGTTCTCTGAATGTGATTGGTGCCTCCATAACTTCAGGTATGGTTCCATCTCGTCCTGCGTATTGTTGTTTCTCACGAGTCTCCTGTTGCTTCTCTGGGCTAACTTCGATGTTGTTGTCTTTAGCAAAGGAGTCTGCAAAGTGATCAGCTGCCTGTTTTCCCATGAGGATGTTTCCATCTTTGTACAGAGCAATCCTTGAGTTTCTCTCTGTACCTTCATCGTTAAGTTGTTTTACCAGCTTCCACAGTTTCCTCGTATCTCTTTCGAAGTTCAAGGACTCTGTTTTCTCCTTCCAGCTTCTTCGCCTGGCCTGCAACTTGGCCCTTTGAAATTTGGCCTTAGCTTGCTGGTAGTTATTGTGGTGTTCTTGGCATGGACTGGTCTCTGCCTGCTTTCGAGATGTTTCCACGTCGTTGTGCAGCTGCTCTAGTTCACTATTCCAATATGGTTTGTAGTGCTTACGAGCCCCTCTAGGTATTGTTTCACGAGCAGCCTGTAATATGCATCTGCTGAATTCATCGACTAGCTTATTTATGTCTTTGTCTACAGTCAGATCTCTAGCCAGTATACTAGTACGGTGCTGGTACATTGTCCAGTCTGCCTTCTTGTAGTTCCACCTAGAGAGAGTGCTGCTCTCCTTGACAAGTTCATTTTCCACAATTAGGAAGACTGGCCGGTGGTCGCTGCCTCCAAGTTGTTTCCCTACAACGCGTGTGGTGTTCCACTCCAGCTGGGTGAGTGGAATGCCAGGTCTGGTGTAGAGGTGGTGTGCCATGATCTCGAGTAGAAGGTTGGTGGGTCGATTGGCTGGTTAATCAGGATAAGCCCATTGTCATCCTGCCAGTTTTCAAGCTCCTCACCTCTCCTGTCCATGTGATCATAGCCCCAGCTCTGTGAGTGGCTGTTGAAGTCTCCGCATACAATCAGTCTTTCTTTTGCTGGGATTGTATCTAGTGCCAGTGGGCGGTCGCTCGGACAGTAGTAGTTGAGCAGGTGGAATTCTGAATTTTCTGTCCTGAGATGAAGCATCTGGTATTCCGCCCCCTCCATATATGTTTCAAGCTGACATGCACTGATGTTATTCCTCACGAGTGTCAGTATTCCACCCTTTCGCCTGTCTATTCGGTCAGATCGGCAGCACTGGTAGCCTCTGATTTTGAAGGCTATGTCCTTGTTGAGGTGGGTTTCTTGCAAGCAACATACATTTACTTGCTCTTCATTTAAGATATTTTCGAGCTCTAATTTTTTGCTGTAGCCGTCTTTTTTACTATTGACGCCTTCAGCATTCCAGTGCATTATTTTAAATGGTCTTTTCTTTGTGTGGTGGGGCGCCGTTCGAATATATTTTGTGTTCGTTTATTATTATTATAGGTAAATTGCTACCCCTGTCCACAGTTAATATATATTTGATTGCTCCAGCGGTCGCTCATAGTACTGCTCGTTATCCCGTTACATCCCGGGTAAAATCTCTCACTTTTCATAGTTTTGTTCCCTCTATCACAACACGCATACAGGTTCTCTACCTGACCAATGAGGAACTAAAACAGTCTTCTTTTTTAAAACGAATTCGACATCTTTTAATAACTGAAATTCTTTGTAGCATGCATACTCGTTATTCATGATTAATCCTTATTTATTAATTTTCTCCGTACATATTACTTTTAATTCAAGAGTATTCATGCTCTTGTACAAACCCTCTCCTGTCAGAAGGTACACACTTCGTAGTAGGTCCATACTGGAACTTAAAAAGAAAACACAGCCAAAAACCACAGCTGTCACAAAGTGCAAGGTTTTACTTCACCTTGGCCATACACATATCAACACAAACTCTGACGTCATTTTCCGGTGCGCCTCATTTTCAATAAATATCCCAAATAGTGCCGCATTTATCAGCACTAACTCAAACTCAATAAATCTAACATGTGGTGTGCATGGGCAGACACCACATATTACCCCCCCCCCTGCGCGCTACTGGAAACTGCAGGTTTCCAGGTCATCATTAACTATACTTAACTATAATGATAAAAAGGAAAATCAAATTCAAGTAATGAGTGAAATGATATCACGATGAGTGAAATGCAGTTAAAATATGTGGCAACAACTTGTGAGCAACATATTAATGCTACGAAAATATCGCTATATAATCTATCCATCAATTGATTATGAACATAAACAATGTTTGTTGTCACTTCTTGTACCCAGGACAGTTACATAGTTCAATGTATTACTCTTGATAGAGTGTCCGCGATTACATTATTATGTCCTTCTATATGGACGATATCAAAGTCATACGCTTGCAACTGTAATGCAAATCTCGTAAGTCTTGCACTTGGTGATTTACAGGTTTGCAGATACGTTAATGATCTCTGATCTGTCATTATAGTAAAATGCGTACCTACCACATACTTTTGAAGTTTATTCAAAGTCCATACTATACCCAACAGTTCTCTGTCGAAAATAGAGTATTTAGATTCGGCTTCCGATAGTTTCCTACTCAAGTAGTAGATCGGATGAAACTTGCCATCAAAACTTTGTCCCAAACACCCGCCTATTGCGTGGAGCGAAGCATCTGTTACAACAATAAATGATCTTTTTAAATCTGGCAGTCTTAATATCGGATACTGTGAAAAATGAGTCTTAATGTTTTGTAATGCCTGGTTACATTGTTCTGTCCAAACTACTTTGTTAGGCATACCTCTTTTAGTTAGATCAGATAAGACAGCAGTCAAAGACGAGAACCTTGGAATAAACTTGTGGTAAAAATTCACCAATCCTAATAGACTCCGTACTTGCTTCTTTGTAGTTGGGATTGTAAGATCAAGTATGCGTTTTAAATTAGATTCATCAGGTTGTATTACATGTCTGCCAATTTTGTGTCCTAGAAATGAAATTTCCTTGAATCCAATTTCTATTTTGGATGGACGGGCTGTGAGATTGTGTATTCTTAGTGTCTGGAGTAAAGATTGTATCCCATCTACATGTTCTTCCCATGTGTCATGAAACATGCAAATGTCATCTATATAAGATATTAGGTCATAACGGCTCCCAAATACTCGACGCATCATCCGTACAAAAGTTGCAGGCGCATTTTTGAGCCCAAAACACATGACATTGTATTGGAACAAACCCTTCGATGTTGCAAATGCCGTCAATGGTTTACATTCTTCGGTCAAAGGGATCTGCCAATACCCTTTTGATAAATCGAATTTGCTAAAGAACGTAGCGGAAGCTAAACGAGGTAGCAGGTCTTCCAGCAAAGGCATTGGTTCAGAATCTGATATCGTGACTTTATTTAGTCGACGGAAATCAATGCATATACGAATGGATTTGTCTTTCTTCCGTACTGCTACCATCGGAAAACAAAATGGAGAATCTGATGGAGAGATTATCCCCATTTTCAACATATTGTCGACCTCACTATCAACCTGCTCTCTGATATGCAAAGGAATTGCATACGGTCGTAACTTAATCGGAGTGGGATCCGATAATTTTATTTCGTGAGAAATAATGTTAGTTCGTCCAGGTAGATCAGACAACACATCTTCAAAAGATTTCAATAGATTGAGAATCTGATTCTTCTGATCTGAAGGTAAATCGTTACAAATGATTACATCCTTCCAAGTTTCAGAGGCTTGGATAGGTACCACAGGAAAATCAAGCGGTACATCCGCGAAACTAGTTGCTTCTTCATCAACTAAAGCAATAGATGCCAGATGCGGAGATTGATTTGTGATAGATTCACAAATATGTTTGAGTGGAAGAGGTCTAGAAATGTAAGGTTGTAACATGTTAGTGTGGAATGTTTTTCTTTTACCCCTAATGTCGATGATGTAATCCACGTCGGTTTTCTTACCCACAACTTTAAAAGGACCTTGCCACGTAACCAACAAATGATCACCTTTAAGTGGCAAGAGAACAAAAACTTCATCGTTAATCGATAATGATGTTAATCTCCTATCACGATTAATACGCGACCGAGTCTTATATTTTGCTAATTCTGATGCTTCAGTCGCAATCTCACATGCGTCCACAATGCATTGACGTAGATCTGTGACATATTGGTGACTAGATTTCGTAACCGTATTATCATCGTTTGTTATCACCAAATCATGTAAGATAGACATTGGTCCTCTTGGATTAGCCCCGAAAACTAATTGAAATGGTGAGAATCCAGTTTGACGATTAGGAACTTCTCTATACGCAAAGAGAACCGCTGGTATCAACCGGTCCCAATCATGGGGAAACATTGTTGTTACTTTGCCCAACATCTGCTTTAAAGTAGAATTCCAGCGTTCTACAACTCCGTTTGATTGCGGATTTAATCTGGCACTCAATGTATGACGGATGTGAAGCACATCACAAATTTCCGAGAACATATCTGAAGTGAATTGCGTGCCATGATCCGACAGAAGCTCTTCAGGAAATCCGATACGTGAAAATATCGATAATAATGCATCAGTCACCGACATTGTTGTTATGGACTTAACAGGTATGGCTTCAGGCCATCTGGTGCATAGATCGATACAAGTTAAGATGAAGCGGAATCCTCTGGATGATAACACCGGAAGAGGCCCGATTATGTCGACAGCCATCTTATAAAAAGGACGCACAGAGATATCTGTGGTCTGTAGGGGTGCAAACTGATGCGCACCCTTATGAGCAACTCCCTGACAAACAGTGCATGATTTACAAAACGTTGCGACGTCCTTATGAACCCCTGGCCAAAAAAAATGTGCCATCAATCTATAAGCTGTGCGGGCAATCCCCATATGACCCGCAAAAGGAACATCATGTGCATTAGATAAAACTAGTGATCGAAATGACGTAGGTACTACTATTTGTCTGAGTACCGAAGAATAATTGTCAAAACAACGTATCAAAATATTGTCATGAAATTGATACCAATGTCTGGCATTATTTGTATGTGTAATAGTTTTAGCCGTAGCTAAAGTGAATAAACGTCCCAAAGAAGAGTCATCTTTTTGTTGGTTAATGAATGCATTTTTATCTATGTAATGACTTGTTGTCACGTGTGGGATATTATTGCTATCATTAAGTTCATTTGCTTCTGCAACCAGCTGTGCTCTAGTAGTCACAGCATTGGATAAAGAAAGATATTCTCTTTCCCATGCAGAAATTTCATCAGTAGAACATTCTTTTATACCCTTTATGTTTCCCAAAATCAAGTCACAGCAAGGCTGGTTGAGAACACATACACGAACTTTCCCAGTAAAGAATGGCGTGGTTATTGTTACGTCGGCCATGGGATATATCTCTACCGTGCCTCCGAAAGTTATGCATTTCACTGACGTTCCAGTGAAACAAGATGGAGGGATTAACGACCTTCTTATCCCGACCGTTGTGGAACCCGTGTCCCTTAAAATTTTAATTGGAGTGTTAAACAAAAACCCATTATGTAAAGTGAGAGTACCAACACCGTCATAAGATGACAACACTGGTAAGCCATGTCCACATTTAAGCCGTGGTGTAGCTCCAGGTTGAAATAACATCTTACATTCTGTACAATTATTAGAATTTTCTAAATCAACGTTACACGCATTGGCGTGATTATTGGTTGGATGGATGTCATTACTGACATTTCTATCTACCGTCTGACAAGCATTGGCTTGTGAGCGTGCTCTATTATGACTTCTAACGAAGTGAGATCTTCTGCGATCTGAAAAATTGTCTGAATGAGAATGTCCATTGTTGTCCCTGTTATAATGGCCACCCCGCGGTGACAAATTATGATTGTCCGTATATTTGTTGTGTGAATACTGGTTATTTCGATACCATTGGTTATTGTTATAATTGTTGAAATTATGCCTGTCTCTACCTCGTGAAGGTGAGCGATTATGGTAAAAATTATATTTACCCCTATAGGATGTGTGATTATTTTCTCTATGATTATATCGTCTATCCAAGCTACGAGTGCGCGATCTCCCGTGCGTCGCAGCACACGCAGTAGATGAGTCCAAGACTTTTGCTCTGCTCAATGACAAGTTTGGATGAGCAACGGAAAATTGTTGACCTAATTTTTCCATTTCATCGATACTAGTCGGATTACGTTCTTGTAAGAATGATACAATATCCTGGTTTACCGACGAAACAATTTTATCTCTTAATAAGAGATCACATAATCCTTCAAACTTTTTAGGGATAGAAGCCTGTTCAACCCATCTTTGGAGACATAGTTTTATGGAGGAAACAAAATCCTCAAAATTTTTACCCTCTACCGGTAACATGGATCGAAACTTTTGTCTATAGCCTTCCTGATCCAGACCATATCTGCGTATAAATGCTGCCTTTACGACCTGAAAATCATGTCTTTTATCTTGGTCTATACCCAGATAGACCCCAACTGCATCACCTGTGAGGAGACCCGAAAAAACACCAGACCACGAATCTTTATCAATATTTAAGCAAGAGACTCTTTCCTGAAATCTTAATAAATAAAAAATTATATCGTCGTGAGGAGGAGAAAAAGGTGGTAGTCTTAAATTAAAGTTAGGGGTTGTGATTGCCTTCTTCGATGAACCATTACTATCTGAATCATGGGAACCATGATGTTGTTGAAAACGAAGTTTTTCAACCTCAAAAGCTTTCTCCCTTTCAAATTTTGCCTCCTCGGCAGCAATTTCCGCTAAACGAATTGCCTTTTCATGTTCCATTTTCTCTCGTTCCGCAGCGATTTCTGCTATACGAATTCTCTCTTCCTTATTTGCTTTTTCTTGTGCCATAGTAAATTCCCTTTCTTCTCTTTCTCTTTTCTCATTTCTTTCTATTTCTTCTCTTTCTCTTTTCTCATTTCTTTCTCTTTCTTCTTTTGCCTCTGCCTTTTCATATGCAGTCAAAGCAAAATTTTTTAAAATATCACCTTCCATACCCAGCGCCTTGCCTTGTTTAATAAAATAGTCAAGAGTCGCCATAGTATACCACAAATTATAACTTTTCTAAACAATAAATCAATATCTATGTTCTCCTCTGCCTTACTTAGACCATCACACTATGGAATAGTGTGTCTGATTGGTATAGTCACAATGTGAATATATATATAACTATATCACCTGCACAAATCCTTTATACGCTTATTAATATAATAATTAGCGTTTATGATCCTGCTTCTTGTTATCGACAAGAATCGCAGGATATATCACCAACAATATTATAGAATTATAGTTAATCAATAAATAGTTTATCATATACATGCTGCAAAGAAAAATTATCACATGACATGACTAACGAAAGACATGGATGGAAACAAAATAAAGAAACGACAAAATTGTAAGTAGTCGAAAATTCTAAGACAAAAGAAAAATAAAATTTCCACCAGTAATTAACGAGACAAAACGACAAATCACTTTTATCATTAATGTAAATTTTACAAAAGATAGCCAGGAAAGACCTACGCCAGACTAAATTCCCGAACAAAATTGAAATTTAAAAAAAAATACGACGAATCACAGCACAGCTAACACGCATGAAAGCCTTAATTTCAAACAGAGCGGAAATCACGACAGCACTAAATGCTGAATCCCTGAAAGAAATTAATGCAATCAACCTATAGAAATACGACACTGAAACGTAAAATGCCTCCTAAACAGTCGCCCGCAAGAGACAAAGAAAAGAAACATATAACACAAAAGAAGCGAGATTTGCCCAACAATGATAGGACCAACAACCATGACGTTACATAACATTACTTATCTGAATCGACCATGAGCGTCCATTCTTCGCTGTAACTCCAATGGGTCGTTCCACGCAATATTAAATTGAAATGTGGATAATGTAGTAATCTTATAATGTAGTAATCAGCAACCATGATGACGAAATATGAAGACGTTCTCGTAAATCGTTCACTGAGTATTCAGTTCAATGGGAATGTCCGACCTTTACTCGTGTGAGACACATTGTAGAGATAGTGTCAATATATAATGATAGAGACGAAATGTTATTTTCCAACGAGTGACCGACTAAACTGATGAGGTGACCTTGTCAATGTCCTAACGGTTTGATCTATTACTTCCGTGTCCACTTGTCCAGCGAAACGCCCTCCTCGTAAAATCGCAGATTCATATTTCTCCCGTGAAGATATTCGTCAGATTGGTATAGCATTCCTCTCATGGTAAATCAGCGTGAACGATTTCATCATGGATATAATGTTTTTTTCTGATCCTCAAGTAAGGTACCAGGTCTGGGCATGACCTAGTATACGAATATTGTAAATTTCATGTCTGCACAAAGTTGCATTCCAACAGCTGTCTCTGCATAAAATGTTCATTGTTGAACAGCGATAGATTGATCAAAATTCTCGATATTGTCCCAACATAGAACTCTGTCTGCCAATAGCCTGAGCAACCTTCAAATGTCCTTCAAATCCAACGGACGACAGCCCCCATATCTGTGGTGGGGCGCCGTTCGAATATATTTTGTGTTCGTTTATTATTATTATAGGTAAATTGCTACCCCTGTCCACAGTTAATATATATTTGATTGCTCCAGCGGTCGCTCATAGTACTGCTCGTTATCCCGTTACATCCCGGGTAAAATCTCTCACTTTTCATAGTTTTGTTCCCTCTATCACAACACGCATACAGGTTCTCTACCTGACCAATGAGGAACTAAAACAGTCTTCTTTTTAAAACGAATTCGACATCTTTTAATAACTGAAATTCTTTGTAGCATGCATACTCGTTATTCATGATTAATCCTTATTTATTAATTTTCTCCGTACATATTACTTTTAATTCAAGAGTATTCATGCTCTTGTACAAACCCTCTCCTGTCAGAAGGTACACACTTCGTAGTAGGTCCATACTGGAACTTAAAAAGAAAACACAGCCAAAAACCACAGCTGTCACAAAGTGCAAGGTTTTACTTCACCTTGGCCATACACATATCAACACAAACTCTGACGTCATTTTCCGGTGCGCCTCATTTTCAATAAATATCCCAAATAGTGCCGCATTTATCAGCACTAACTCAAACTCAATAAATCTAACATGTGGTGTGCATGGGCAGACACCACACTTTGCTTGGCCAGTAGCTCTATTCTCATGACTCCTGGCTCCACGGGGCAATTGAGAAGGACCCCCAGTAGTAGGGGTTGGGCCCTTCCGAGGCAGAGGGCCCGGCACTGCGCCTGCCTGGGTGTCCGTCACAGGGCGAGTGCCATAACGTTTTGCAGATATAGGCATACTTCCATAGCGCATGTGCGTGGCATCCTGATTGCTGTGGTGCGCCTCTTGGCTGGTTGCCTCCGTCTTCAGCACCTTGACTTGCTAGGGCAGACTGTGGTCTTGCTCGAGTGTAGGAGGGCCTGGCCAGTCTTGGTTTTTCAGCCGCTGATGGCTGTACTTGAGCCCCATCTCCACGTCAAGGAGCTGGCCTCGATGGGGGGATTGTTCAATGAAGTGACATATTTAAATTTATTCTGCATTAACAAAATAGGTACAGTAGCCCTACTCACCCTCTGGTCTTCTCAGAAATAACTAACAGGACTACTTCTGGCAAAGGCAGGCCAGCACAAATACTCAATGGTGAAGGAATACGTGACTAGCTCTCTCCTTTTGTCCTCTGCGTTCTTTCAGTTCGTGTGTGTCCTTCCACTTCTTCTTCTGTTCGTCGACTATATTGCTGTTATACCCTGTTCAACCTGAAAATTGGTTATAATTGGGGTATATTGTGCGTTAGGTTTTTCTATGCTAGTCGATTGTTAGTCCTGAAAAGGACTGGTCCTAAAAAGTACCACTAGCTGGCTGTTTGGATTCCTCTTCGTTGCTTCTCTGTTCGTGGTGCTGTGGCGTGTTTCACTGTCTGGCTTGTGTGGTTCTGTTGGTTTTTGCCCTCCTCGTTTCTGATTCTTGTGTCTTCCTTTTCTCCTGTATCTGAAATAGCGCTTTTTCTATGATTGCTGGGAGTAGTCTTTCTAGTGTTTCCTCGATGACTTTTTCGTCTGATTGGTCGTTCGTTTTTGTTTCCCTTGTGTTAGATGTAATTTCCTCTACGGCTCTTCGTTCTGCTTCTATTTTTTTGAGTATTGCTGTGTTTTCTTCTTTCAGCTCTGTCAGCTTCTTGACCTCTGCTTCTACCTGCTGCTGAATTTTTTTCATGTTTTCCATCATATTTCTAACGCTCTGTAGGTCTATCACGTCTTCGCCACTGTTGGTTTTATCTTCGGGAGTCTGCCTGCTTCTGCTCTCACCCTGGAGTTTTAGTTTTATTTCTTTGACTTCAGCGGTCAGCTGATGTAGCTGTCTTCTTTCTGTTGTGCGCTGTCTGTTCACGACCTCTACTGTCACTCTATGTTTTGCCTCTCTGAAGGGGATGTTTTTGGAAACCGCTTCCTTCAGTATGCTCTTTGTTTCCTGGAACATAGGGCAGCCTCGGTACCTTGCCCCATGGTTTCCGAGGCAGTTTGCACAGGTACGGTTTGTGTTAATCGCTTTGTAATTGTGGTCCTCTTTCGCCCTGGGGCAGTCGCCATATTGGTGGCTTCCCGCGCAATATCGACAGACTGCATCTCTCCTGCATGTTTTCTTGGTGTGGGAAAATTGCTGGCAGTTGGAGCACTGCATCACCGGAGAGATATAGGCTTCTGTTCTTTTTGATGTATCTTTGAGTGTCAGTCTTTCAGGTCTTGTCACTCCTTCAATAGTTACTACCACCAGATTGGTATCTTTTTTATTCCATGTCTTTAACCTTTCGACTTGTATGATTTGAGCATTTGTGTTTTCAGTTTGTAGGCAACTTTGGACTTCGTTTGCGGACCATCTGGTATCCACCCCTCTTAGTACCAACTTCTTTGTTGTCTTGCCGGTCTCCATCACTACTTTTATCTGGATGGGCAGCATGAATTCTTTCGGTCCGGACTCCAGTTCTGTCATCAGCGAAGTTGTTTTATCCGTGCTGTTGAGAGAAAGTACGACTCCCTTTTCGTGCCTCCCTACTTTCGCAATGCCTCTCCTGCCAGTTATTACCTCGAGGATCCCGATCACTTTATCGTCGGGTAGAGCCCTGAGCGAGGCCTCACCTGCAGACACCTGGGTGATCTTAACAATCCTCTCCTGTAGTGCCTTGTGAGAACCTGCATTGCTTGGCTTGCGCAGGTGACATGCTCTGATTTCCGTCAGCGTTAGAGTGTGTGGTGTGTGGGACGGTCTCACGTTCTGTTTTGTTGACTGCTTCTGATCACTACACAATGGAGCCTCTACTATGACATCTTGCTTTGGTGGTGATTTTTTTGTTTTCGGAGTTTGGAGCAGCTTCCCTGGGGTAGCCACAGCTGTCGACTCGGCATCGTGTGGTGGTAGCTTCGGGGATGTTTTCTGGGTCGTAGGTGATGTAGATTTCCGACCTTTTTCTATATTCTGGATTGTCATCGGGGTTTGGTGCAGCTTCTCTGAGGTAGACAAGGTTTCTGCTGTCGATTCGGGTACGTATGGTGGTGGCCACATGGTTATAAGTTCCTGTCTTCTTTTCTCTCTTCTTTCCTGCATCTGTTGTAACGATCTCATCATGTCTTCAAGTTCAGGGTCTTCATCATCTAGGCCAGGGACATTTGCATCTGCCCCCTCCTCTGCCTCGCCAAGAGTCGGGCCACTCAGACTCTCAGTCGGGCCGACACACGTCACAGCTAACTCCGTCGTCGTGTCAAGAGTTGCATTGTTTGGCTTTTGAGAAGGACCGGTTCCGGCACGAGTACTTGGGGCAGTCTTGCTCTCTGGCTGTCTGTTTATGGTTTTGTTATACTCTTGGTTGTTGTTCGGAGCTGGTGGGCTGGTGTATACCTTCCTCTTCTTGGCTCATGGTTTATTTCGGACCATTTTGATTATATTGCGATCGCTGCGTATGATTGGCTATGCCTTCAAGCGACTACGGTCGAAAATATTTCTCGTATTTCACTTCGGGTAGGTCATCTGTGTTAATTTTTAAACAGATAACTTAGTCGTTCTCATTCCTTACCAAAGCTATTGCCTCTGGGGATATCCTGTTTTACTCGGACAACATGTGGCTTTCCTTCCAAATCAATCTTTCCAAGATCCGTCTGTCCTTCCTTTTTCTATGAATTTAAAACCCACACGTTTCATCATTTTCCGAACTGTTTGACCCACTTAAGTGATCATACCCCCAGAATTATAACAGATATTGTCTTCCTGGCTATAACCACACCTGGGTCTACATTTCCTCTATGACTCGGTGAAGTAGAATTGCCTTCTGTCAATCCGTTGATTTATAAGGAATTTATTACTGCGTGGTCCTAACACAGATTTCCTCCCTACCCGATTGTTATGCCTAGACGATCTCGGTGTAGCAAGCTCTCATTTCATTGGTTGAGCTGTTAGCATTACACGTTTCGATGGAGTTCACTTTGTTTTGATTACATAGATATCGAATCCCAATCGCCTTATGCGACACATATACAAAATACAATAAAATAAAATCTAAAATGGCCAGTAAACTGACGTTACAAGAGACAACAAAAAATAGCTGTCCTCTATGGAGGTCATGTCTTGAACATGTTGGATCTCATGCTGAGCTGTGATGTTAATGTTACGTAGCATATTGTGTAATATATTTTGACTCATAAATTAGTTGGATACGAGTGAAGAAATAGATATTTAGAAAATAGAGAGTGGTTATTTGCTCACCCCGTGTAATACACAGGAGTTCATCTCCAATTACATCTGTCCTCGTTACCATTCCCTCTTGACTTGATGTGTCACCTACTGAGGAAATATACTGTGAATCTGTCATGGCCTTTGAAAACTGGATGAGACATTAATATTCAAAACTTATATATAAAATTTAATGGTCTAAAATGTGCCAGTACTTCTTGATGTGCTCTGTATTTGAGTTAATTATGTGTGTGGTTTTATTTTTATATGACCAGTTTAACATCATTAAAAAGTCACTTTTCTGGACATTAGAGAGCTTTTTGTTGTCTGATTCTGATCATAGAGCTATGATAGGAAACTATATACAGAGCGATACAACATGAGGCAATCTGATTATCAGAAGCGGTCCCCCGTCGATCAAGTGTTTCGGCCCCTTATTCTCCTTTACACTCTGGGCGGGCCCACCTGGGTCATGACTCCCAAGTGTCTCAGCCTCCTGTTGTCTTGTGTAGAAAATGAACCCATTCCGCCTTGGTTGCAGCTTTAAAATCCACAATTTCGCCAGCCGGAGGCAATTGTGAAAGTAACAAAGTGAAGACAAATTATTGTGGTTGTTCCGCAGCACACCACTGACACACCTGTGTGAAGCCGACGAAGCGAGAAGCCATTACGAGCTGGCAACTGAAATCTGACTGCACCCGACACCTCATGTAATACACCGCGGGTTACCTGTAGAGCCGCTGTCCTTTCACCAAAACAACGAAAAACTCAGTGTATTGCGCACTTAGAAAGATTTCAATATCAGGGTGTTTCCTATACCGCAGGTGGGGCTAGATTTTACTGTCCCGAGTTCCATAGCCCATTGCTGTTGTTCCACAGCCAGCATGATACCTTTTCCACAGTTTCACTAAGCTTCAGTGCCCTTGTTCTCGACTGTCCCCTCAGCCCCGTTTCAATAAATCATACACTGACGCAGCCACGAGCCTTTTGCACCTACCTCAACAGCCATGACCCTTGCAGTGAACTCATCGTGTCTCAGATCCGCGGCCAGATCACTATACTTTCCCGCTTTGAACGAATGTTGCTCGTCCAATCTGGGTTCAAATGGCACCGTCAGATCAATCAATATAACCTGCTGCGATGATGAAGAATGCAGCACTATATCCGGCCGTATTCGAGATTTTCTAATACTCTCTGGATATACCCCTCTTCCAGGTAAGTTTACTGCCATCTTCCAGTCATTTGCACAGTCAAGAAGAGATGGTAAACTGCTACCTGATTTACTCGGTTTGGGGTGTGCTGACTTTCCTGCTCTCAGAAAGTATGTATTTGCGGTTCTCGGCCTGACTTTGCTATTCGCCTTCATCATTGCCAGGTCCATTGTCGCAGCCAGCTCACTTTGCACTTTGCTGTGGCGCCATGTGTATCGCCCTTGCCCCAATGACACCTTGCAAGCTGAGAGCATGTGTTCAAGTGTCTGCCTCTCCTGGCACAGGGGGCACTACTCATCTTCCGACTTTCCCCATCTCACAAGGTTTGTGGCCGATAGCAGAAGGTGATACATTGATCTAATAATGAAGCTGAGCCTAAGAGGTGCCATATGCCAAATCTCATTCCATGTCAAGGACCTTTGCAGGGCTCCTTCCCATGTAGTCCATTGGCCTTGTTGGGCCTGCTGCACCGCTTTTTGCAATCTGTTATCATTCTCAGCTCCTCGTATTTCTGAACTACCATGTCTCTGCACTCCCTGCTTGATGCCTTGGACCACCAGCAGATATCTCCATGGCCAAATCCCATTCATCTGTGTGTATCCGATTACCTCCCTTAGCTTGAGCGACTCTTGGGCAGCATCAACAGCTTCTTCCACTTTCTTCCCATTTTCAGTGTGGGCTGAATGAACTTAACCACGTCATCTGCTGACTCGCGCAGCATCATTGTGAGCCTTGCCTTTCCCACTTCAGTAATCACTATTAAATTATGTTTAACTTATAAATGACAACTATATTCTAATCATATTACACAATCCACATGCCATCTTTTCTTTAATAAAAAGAACAAACGATTGTTGTCACGAAGCATAATTACAGATTTGTTCAGCATTGTACTTATTACAATGTAGTGTCCATTGGAGGTTTTTGGCTGAATGTCCATTGGTCTGTTTCATACTGATTCTGACCTGTCCAGAAAAGGATGGTAGAAAAGCTATCATCGACTCAGTTTTCAGGTGAATTGTTGCTTACAAGCCCTGTTATGTTGTCAGGGTGTAAAGGCATACTTACAAATGAAGCTGCACAAAAAAAAAAAGATTTGTATTGCGACAGGAAAGCAATTTGATATGTTTTAACATATATCCTGCCAGTCCCATCTGTTTTGTTTGTTTTTTTAATTTAAGTGTTTCTGTACTCTGAGTTAAGAGAAGCTGCATCTGTGGTTTAAGATAGCGTGGTAGTCATATATATGTGTGTGCAACATTGATATCGTATGTTTGTGTTAAGAGTTGAGATAACTGCGGCTGTGGTTTAAGATAGCATTGTGGTCAAATGTGTGCAACAATGATATCGTACATTTGGGTTCAAGAGTTGAGAAAATTGCATGTGTGGTTTAAGTTAGTGTGGTGATCATATATAGTTGCAACATTGATACCGTATCATATGTTTGTGTTCAAGAATTGATAGAAGTTTTGATTTGTTGATGAAGGCTATGGGCCCCTTTGATTGTCCAGTGAAGACTTTGGCCTTTGATTTGTTCGTTGAAGTATGGTTCCCTTTGATTCTTCTTCTTCTTCTTCCGTCCTTAGCCAACGACCGGCAAAGCAGTCAGTGGCCATTACGCCTAGTGGCGTCTTAAGGGCAACAGTGAATAGATTTTCTCTGCCGTTGTTCCCATCACGCCTAATGGCGTCTTTAGGGCAACGACAAATCAATCCATTTGCTGTTGTTTCCGTAATCAAAGTGACTGGCAAACGGGTGATCAGCCCGTTGAATCCCTTTGATTGTTCAATGAATTCTTTGGACCCCTTCTTGGAAAAAAATGTGCATAAAAACGCAATGAAACACTTTACATTTTTAAAGTTATGTACATGAGCCCTTAAAGGAGTCCATGGACCAAAGGTTAAGAAATCCTGGTTTAAAGTATTTGTATTATACTATAGGAAGTGAAAGCATGTGTAATGTATTATAAACTGAATGTTGAACAAGTTAACATGTTTTGGACGTCTCATTGTTTCTATCATCATCATTGTTTCTATCATCATCATCATTTTCCCATGCACTCCTTGTGGAGCATGAAACCACCACTGCAGCGCTGGTCCACTTGCACTAAAAGCTGCACTTAGCAGGCACAGTTGTTTCTGTGGCAACTTGTTTCTACATCGTGAGGTAGCCAGCCCTATGCGCAACCTTATATTAGCCGCCTGAGGGTGCAGTAGTAGGAAAGGAAAGGATCCCGTTACACGCCTATTGAAGCATATTGGGAATACAGTGTTAGGCCCATATTTTCTTGACCATCGGCACACTAGGGGTGATGTGGTCAGCATCATGCCGGCCGCCTTAACCTTCCCAGAGTTGCTCTGGTACCCAATTCATGAGGCTGGGTCGACCCCAGAGCCGTTTGCGGTCTAAAAAAATCCCGCCTCAACTGGGGATCAAACCATGGACCACCGAGCTAGGAAGCCAGTGCACTAACCACTGTGCTACCGTGGCTCCAGAGGGTGAAGTAGTACTATTATTTATTTGTCTTGTCAGAGACTGCTGAGAATTACAAACACTGGGCTCATCATTTCTATAAAGTTCACCAAAGATTTGCTTTAAGATTTTGTCATTCTTTCTGCCATTCATCTTATCTCTTGACCATTATTTCCTTTTCTTCTGCCGGTGTCTTCTCTCACTCCCTTTACTAGATCCGTATCATTGCATAATAAAAGTTACACTAAGAGTATTTTTCTTCAATGATTGTCTAGCCGAGTCACTTGTGAGAGTGATTCTCGCAAGAGGAGGTGTGAGGTGCCTCCTAGAAAATTAATGGCAATTGCGTTTTTATAGGATAAAATTTAAAGTTTAGAAGCAAACCATATAGCCCTTTGTTTGCATGAAATGAAACAGCTTGCTGTGCCACCTTTCAGTGATCTGTGTATGTGAGGAATTGACTAGAAATAAAATCCCTGAAGTAACATCTTAGAAATAAAATCCCTGGAGTAACATCTTAATAAAGCAAAATGCTGGGAATGTTTTCATCATTTTTGAAAACATGTTTGTCTTGTCATCGCTCTTTTGTTGACTCTTACAAACATATCTGGAAGGTAGGCAGGAGAGAATGCATGCGGTAGGCATTGGTCATGTTCTTTCCATCCTTTGCCAAATGTTTCACATAAGTAAGATATTTTGTACGTGTTAGAGAGATAATAGTGCTTTATGATAATCCAACCACCTTACAACCCATACTGTTTGAATGGATCAGAAGCTTATGTACTTAATTTGTTGTCATTTTAACCACATATATTTGATAAGTACTATGTGATTTAATTTTAAATGATTTCTGGTGGCAGACAAATCTAGCTTGAACATTTTAATTTTATTATGAAAGTAGATACTATGGGACAAAATATGTATAATTTCATGTCTTGTTTTTGATACTGTTTTTGATTGGTGAGATTTAAATGATTCTAAATGGTTTACATTTATATCTAAATGAGTGTTAAAATTATCTCTTCCACCTCCTATATGCAGTCATCTGTAGACTAACAAGCTTTAGGTTGTGGCACAGTTTTAAACAACGGTTAAATGTGTTAGAAAACTCTATACAGAGTGATACAACAGGAGGCAATCTGATCATCAGAAGTTGTACCCCCGTCGATCAAGTGTTTCGACCCCTTAATCTCCTTTACACTCTTCTTTAACCTGAATACTATCTGAAGTAGAGACCTTCACAGCCGTGAGTATCCTGTGATACCAGTGCTCGTCTCTGACACTGGGACTACATTCTTGTCAGACTGAATTCTTCTTAAGTTCTTTTCAGTAACTACTACTGAATACTACACTCATAAAAACCTTTCGCTACAGTAATAGTATCATAATAGTATCACAAACTTAGGTCATGACTCCCAAGTGTCAGCCTCCCGTTGTCTAATGCAGAGAATTGAACCCACCCACCTTGGTTGCAGCTTTCAAATTCACTCTTATTTTCTGCCAGCTGTAGGCAATTGTAAAAGTAACCCCTATGTTGAAAACAAATTACTGTCTCGAGTTCCATAGCCCGTTGCACCTTTTCTGCAGTTTCACTGAGCCTCCTAAACAATAACAGATGTATTGAGATGCTGTCATTGATTACCTTTTTGCTGCTTATGAAGTATGGAGCCACCACTGCAGCACATTCATGTGCTCTTGTAGCAGTGATTTCTATAGCTATTTGTGGTGGCTATCCCCTCTTGCACAACCTCATGTTAGGTCATCTATTACAATATCCCTGAGAGAGCTGCAGGTTTGCTCATTCTTTGTCTCATCAGAAACTCTGTGGCAACTACGGGGGGGGGGGGGGGGGGGGGGGGGGGGGGGGGGGGGGGGGGGGGGGGGGGGGGGGGGGGGGGGGGGGGGGGGGGGGGGGGGTGGGGTCCCAAACGGAGATGCTGTGTATATTCTAAATTACTGGGAAGCTTTGAATGCTAGAGAGGATCAAGAAACAGTTGTTAAAAATTAAAAAAACCCTAAAAATGAGTTGTTGTCAAGAGAGTTGC
Source organism: Oreohelix idahoensis (assembly GCA_024509875.1). Taxonomy (NCBI): domain Eukaryota; kingdom Metazoa; phylum Mollusca; class Gastropoda; order Stylommatophora; family Oreohelicidae; genus Oreohelix; species Oreohelix idahoensis. The sequence goes on along the minus strand of JAMPIV010016594.1, from coordinate 1,110 downwards.
TCAGAGTTCCATGGAAGGTTAATACTTACAGTAAAGCTGCACTCTCAGAAAAAAGGAGAATGCTAACTAAAACCACACAGAGACAACAAATGGAATGACTGACACAAGCACAACCACACAATGTATAACACACTCTGTATTGTGTGATAAAGAGGCACAAGTAGATTAAAAAAAATACATGGAGAAGAGAACTGGAGACAGACGTGAAAATGATGAGGAAAACTTGAGCTGATGGCACGTGGTAAGAAGACTTGGCATGCCTTTGGTGAAGGCCTTTGCTCCTTCTGGAGCCAAAGGGTATTGAATGATTGATAAAGCCCAGTGTATTTCCCAGGGGGAAGTCTTATCAGACAAAGAAAGAATAAAGACTACCTGACCCTCAGACATGTCATACAAGGGGGACTAATATGAGGTTTTGTATGAGGCTGGCAACCTTATTATGTAAACAAACTGCCACAGAGACCATCGCTGCAGGAGCATGTGAATCCTGTGTGCCGGCTTCAGGCAAGGGGGTGCTAGCTGGAGTGGTGGTTGTATGCTCCATAGGGAGATAAAAGGAAGAGGATGATGATGATGAAGTGAACAAACTGAAGAAAATAATGGGCTGAGATTATACGTGGGGTTGGCCCTCCTCATGTGAAATAATTGCACGTAACAACTCATTCCAAAGAGCATTTGAATGCATGATGAGGGCACTTCTGCAAGGGGATTATTAATGCGTGGTGATTCATGAGGGGGACAAATGGAAAATTTGAGAACCTCCATGAAAACAATTATTATATATTTTTGTGTTACTCTTTTACTTCCATTCTTGTTGTAGTGTTCATTTGTTGTATCCAGTGACAGTGGATTGCACGGTATTGAGTTGTTACATAAGACTTACCTTTTTGTGAACAATTGTATAGTTTAACAACTCTTTGATGTTTCTGGCCAAAAGTTTGATGTACTGTAAATTCCATAATTGGTGTGTGGGAATTTTTTTAATGGAAAAAGAATAAATTTTTTTTTAATTCATTTCAGTTGTGTTCTTATTTTGTAAGTGCTTGATACGAGCTTGTTTTTGGATTTATTCTCCGTGAGGTAGGCTTAGAATATTCGAATGTTTCATTT
>JAMPIV010016593.1:72500-93482 GCA_024509875.1 Oreohelix idahoensis | reverse complement strand
CCTACGAACTAAGGAAGCGGAAGTACTGCTGTAAAGGTATTATATCTTGTTAGGCTTATTGTAGGTAGGTGCAGGTCGTCCATGTCTGTTAGAAGGACGTTTTTTCTCTGTTTTTGGGAGGTCACCTTGGCACCTTCACAGGAAAAAGGAGATAGGAATGTAAGGAAAGGAGTTCTGTTACCCACAAAAAGGGAAAGGAAAACCCTTCTGTTTTTTGTAAGATAGATGTGGAGTTTACTAGAGGATCTGATCGCGCATAGTTTCTTTTACCTGTTTGAAAGGCAAAGGAAGGAGTGAGACCCCTTACCACAAAGGGGGAAGGAGGAAAACCTATGTAGCTCTTATAGCTTTATGAGTGGGGTCTGGGTAGGTAAGTTTAGCTTGTTGGTGGTTCGTTTGTCACATTGTTTTGCGAGGAGCCTACACAAGGAGGAGGGGATGAGGAGTTGTAATATTGGAGTGTAGCAAATGTAGTATGGTAGAAGAGTTCTGGGGTTCATCACCCTTGGGCTTGATATGATATTTTTGGTTTTTGGCGTTGCGCGAGGAGCCTATCTCAAAGGGGGGAGGAGGGGGGGAAACCTCTATAGTAGATTTAGCTTTTTAGGCCTAGTTTAGTTTCTTGTTAAGGGTTTCACCCTTTTTCCTATTTTGCAAGGGAAAGGTAATGCCGAGTGTGTTCCTAACGCCCCTTATGCCATCACTTGGCTTTTTTTTAGACCGTCCTACCTAACACACACACAAACGGGGAGAAGAGAAGGAGAAAGTAAGGAAGAGGTGAAAAGAAAGAAAAGAGAAAAGAGGAAGAAGAACCAAAGAAGGTGGATGAAATTAGAAAGAAAGAGTAAGAGAGAAGAAAAAAGAAAGCCTCCTCTGAGAAGAAAAGAACATTTTTTTTTAGGTTGTTAATTTAAAAATGATCAATAATGAGTAAGAAACTGCATGGCTGGGGGAATGGATTTCGGAATGGGAAGATTTGATTTGGTTTTGATCGTTGGTGTAGATATTAGGTTTAGGTTAGCTGGATTATTGAAAAAGCTTCAGAACTTATCTGGTTTTTTAACCTCCTCTTAGCTGATTGCTGCTGCAGCTTAAGGTTGCTTGCTTATGCGAAATTTGTTTCAAACGGTTCCCCATTTGCGTCAATAGGAAAATTATTGGTTTCCTTTGCGGAGGAGATGTACATGAAGTTGAGCCTCATACACAATGTTAACCTCTGAAGCTGTGCTAAAAAAAAAAAAAGTTGCTAAAAAAATAGTAAGCTTTTTTGTACGCTTGTGGTCACGTTCCGACATATTGAGTTAAACCACTCTACATTTAATGAATTTAAACGGGGGATTTTCAACTCATGTAGCTAGGGGTATATTAAATTATCTTGCTGAGATAAAGCCTTTATGACAAAGGATGGCAAAAAAAAAAAAAAAAAAAAAAAAAAAAAAAAAACTATTTTTTTTTTCTGTTTAGTGTGAGTTGGGGTGGGCTGGATAGTCTTTTTTTGTGGGGGCACTGGGGACACAAAGTTATTTTGCACGTTGGCTTCTTGTGTTTTTGTGGGGTGTTGTTTTGTTGTTAGCGTTGTTGTTCTAGGTTATTGTTGTGTGGTCTTGGGGGTTGTTGTTGTTGGTTGTTTTTGTTTCCGTGAAATTGAATTGTTGTTGTTGTGTGTTGTTTTTGATTTGGATGGGTGTCTTTTTGTAGTTGTTTGGTTTGGATTTTTTTTGATGTTGATTTTGCACAATACTTCAAAAGTATGTGTTGTTTTGGATATGAAACGATTATTATTAATTTGTGTTTTTTAAGTTTGTAGATTTGTATTTATAAAGGCCCTTTGCAATAAGAAAAAGGAAACTACATTCGGACTATAAAAGAAATTAAATATGGTAGGGTGAGGTGTAGGATAATGTTATAAGAAAGGTAGTTTCTGGATTGTTGATTAAAGTAAGTTCAACAAACAAAAATTTGGGAAAGAAGGAAATGGGGGGGGAGAGGGGGGGGGTTTTAGGGTTGGGGGGGGGGGTATAGGGGTGGGGGGGGGATAGGTTCTAAATTTTAATAGGGGTTTGGATTAGTGGAAAAAATGGGGGAATGGATCGGGAAATTTTAGGCATGTGATGTGAAGAATAGTATATTTCTGACAAGGAAAGGGGGTAGAAAAAATAATGAAAGACTTGATAAAAGTAGCTCAATAGGGGTGGGTGATAAGTAATGGGGTAGGGAAGAATGACATATATTTTTTTAATGTTATAATCCTCAAATGAAATGGGGGGCGAGGCGAAAGGGGGAATGTTTATGGATATGAAAAGAGTAAATGGATTTGGGAAGGTGTGGATGAATTTGGGTGTAAGGTTTAGGAATGTGTTTACGAGTGTGGTGGGGGTGGGTTATTAGTGTTTGAGGGGAAATGGGTCTTGTATAGATAATATGTAAAGAGGATGGTTAGTAGGAACCTGTGGTGGGGTTTTGCGTGTTGTTTAGGGAAGAGATTGGTTACTAATAGGTTTTGTTTTATTTGAGGGGTTGGTTTGTTTGGATGGGGTGTGGGGGTTTTGTGGTTTTGTTGGTGGGTTTCAAGAGGTGGAGTAACATAAATTATTTTAATAGTTTTAAAGGATGGTGGGATTTGTAATAGATGGTTTATTTTTACACGTGTTTGTAGAGTTTTAAGCCCCATACACTTTTGCTGTTATACATGTTAGATAGTGTGGGAAGTTTGTGGCCATTGTATTGAATGGGTATATTAAGTTTTATTTCGATTGATGTTATTAGGTTGGAGGGCGATTATTTTATGGTTTCAATATGGTTTACCATATAATAATTATGTCTATATATTTTTTTCGGAGTTATTAATCGGTTTTGAGTCCTGAACGGTTTTGTGTATAAACTAGGATTGTTTTTTGGTGGGGGGGGGGGGGATTTATATTGGAATTATCTTTGTCCATACTAATCTTCCGATGACTATTATGGTTTATGCAGACTATCACATTCATTGTTACCAGTGAACGCGCTGAAATTCATTCTGGACAATATTTTGCATTTGTTAGTCATTTACCTTTAACGTTGATGATTTTAGTATCCTTCGTTAGCGTAGTTAGAAAACTAATTCCCTGAACACGCTGGACATTTGGGAAGCCGAATAATTTATTCACTTTATTGAAATTAGATTAACTCTGAAGGGCCTAATAGTATCCATGTAAGTACCTGTATATTTGGTAAAATTTAAAAAAAATATACGTGGCTAGTATTTAGGTGGAAATTGAAAAAGAACATCAAAAAGACGTTAAGCAAACTCGAGTAAATTTTTTTAATAAAACAATGTTTAGGCACCGTTTTATTAAATAAATTAATGACGCCACAAATAAAATCACAATTAAATTTAACTGTGTAAATTAAATTCTTTTTCGAAGTTTAGAATATTGCCTAATCATTTTATAAATAACTTCTTTCTGTTTTTGTTTTAGTTCTTTAAAATAAAATAATACTTCAGTCAAATAATCATATTTTTCTCGTTTGCGTTTTTAATAAATTCGATTAAATGCTTATTTGTATGATTTAAATCCAATTATTATATTTTTTGTGAACAATAACTGTAGATTTTCTAATACCACATTTGTGTTCCATTGATTTTTGTATGGTCCGATTGCTTTCTTTCTTTGAAACAGCCAGAAAAAAGAGGGGGGTTCGGATTTTTTGTCTATAGAGAGGGGGGCATGTTTTTTAACCTTGAAAAGTAGGAAGCAAAACAGTTAGAATTCTATTTTACAGCTGTACAAAATATTTTGTGAATAGTAACAGCTTTCAGAAAAGAAAACAGGAAAAAAAACTATTCTCCGAGCAAGTTCCCTAGTGTTCTAACTGTGATCTAGATTGCTGAGAGGTTAAGACATTGGACGTTATCCTTCGTAATTGTTTTGACGGGTATAACTTTAATCGTTGTTTTTGCTTTAAAAAAAAAATTTTTAAATGAATATTGCTATAAATTCTCCTACATTGTTAACTGGGGTTTTTTTTTACGAAAACATTACTAAACTGTTTTCTCATTTGCCAGGCTTTGACAGACAGTAACAGAAACACAGACCTCTTTTAACCACATAACTACCCTTATATAGTAAAATTATAAATAGTTGAGTCTTAGTAAAATTAGGGAAACGTAACGAACAATGATGCATTCCCATTGAATATTTCGGGGGGGGGGGGGAGGAAGGCGCGCACTGCATCGTGAAAATTAAATTGAACACCCATTGAAAGAATTTAGCATGGAAGGCCTTACAATTTCGTTCGTTTGATAACTGACCAAACGTCATTGTAGGTTTTGACTAGATCTAATGAAGATGAAATGGGAATAAAATTATCACCACAGGACAAACAATGCTATCATCAAAATTATTTAACGTCATGATTTGGCGGGTTGTTTGCGAGTAATCGACCTTTGTTACTTGCAAGGATCGAAGTTTAATAAATATAGTAGCAACACGAGAAGGACAGAAGTTAACAGATTGTGAAATGAAATTTAAAAAAGTGAAACAAAAAATTAAGTGCTAGTTAGAATATATAAAGTTTTTGTATTTGATCAGTGAATCAACCTCACAAACAAAGCAACACGTTCAAAGACAACGCTTTGCGAGGGTTTAAGTAGCCACTTTTAAGTTGTCAGATCTAATGGTCGTTAATATTTGGACATGCGCCCTAATATAACCAACTAGGTTTAACGGGACGCACCTTGCAAAACGAGACAAAAATTTTATTTAAAAAAAAAAAAAACAAGTAGCCATTTTGCACAGAAAAGAACAAAACATTAACAGAACACATACAAGAGTCTGAATTTAACTTAATAAGAAATAGCACAGCTGATCATAAAACATGCACGCATTCATTTGTAAGATGTAAACACTCCCAGGTCCATACGTCCGCTGCCCTGGCAACATTTAAAAAAATAGGAAACCACAAAAATATTTATTGAATGTGTGATTCTAAATATATACATTGGGATCCTTGCCGGTGCTACGGAGTTCGGGCACTGTGCTGAGTTTCTCTTTGAGTTATCTAAGAGAGGAAATGTGAGTGCTGATGGATGTGTGCTCGTGCAATGAATTTGGTCCTTAAAAAAAAAAAAAAAAAAAAAAAAACAACCAATACTCCCAGCGAACAGAAAGAATAAGGGAGAAGTTAATTCTTCACTGTCGTAGATTTTAGATAGGGATTTAAGAAATATTTTGGTCCCGTCTGAATAGAACTGAAAAAAAGGTGGTACTCAGTGAAAGGTAAGGTAAAGAAATAGATTTCACGAGTGAAATGGTGAAAGGTAGAGTCTGTCCCTGGATTGAGAAGATACTCTAGTCCTGCCTATCATTTACGACTGAAATTTGTTTATCAGACAGTTTCCTTCCTGTATATATATATATATATATTATATATTATATATATATATATATATATATATATATATATATATATATATATATATAATATATAATCAAACCACTCACTTACGCACACACACAGATAAGTGACGACAATTAGACGCACAAAACGTGAAAAACTCTATTAATGGAATAGGGATATATGGGACGAGCTGGCCGACACAGGTAATAAGTTGTATGTTAATGTTTATTTATCATAAAAACAAAACTTCACAACATTTTATTATAAAAAAAATATCAGAATATGTAAATCAAAGGTTACATAATTAATAAAAAAATTATACATTATAAGTGCAAACCCCTCTATTGAGGACAAGTTCCCACAAGAAGAAGTTAATGAACCCCCAAAAGGTCAAAAAGATTAGCACTATGGTATAGAATTTTTTTATACTGTAAAGAACAGAGTTTCTAGTTTATCTATTCTGAAATGAACAGTATTAGCAAACATAAGAAGAAAAAAAAACAAACAAAGTGAGTATATAGTTATACAATATAAGAATTATTCATCCCTGTTTTCTCTCGCTCTGACAAACATGTGATCACATTTTCATTCTCGCTTACCAAATAAGTATTGACAAACAGCTTGAAACTTATCTCCATGCTCCAGGTAACAGATTCAGTGTCGGTTCTTTTGGCAAAGTAAGCCCCAGTTTCCTCAAATGAACTGATTAATCTATTATTTGGTGAACGCTTACATTGTTATTTATTATTATTGACTCTGTTCATGTCACATCAATTAGTCCAGGTATGAAACACAACTTCGAGATCAAATGTCACAGCGTACAGTAGCTTGAAAATATTCGATAGTTAAATAGAATGTCAGGTAGATAATCATTTCTGGGTAAATCCCCGCCACAACACAGTGATCGGTAGTTGGAAATGTTAAATGCTATAACTTCGCCACAGCGGGCTGAATGTATATAAAATTGGAAAAGAAATCTGGGTCGCTAAATGTCCAGTTATTGTTATTCTTAGTGTCATATATTTGTCCGCTCTCTCTCTCTCTCTCTAAGTGAAACAAGAGGCCAACCCGGTCAACCTTGGAGACCCGATATATTTTACATAAGAATGTTTCTTCTTGTATTTGTTGGACTAGACTTAGACCCTTTTCTCAGATTAAGGTGCAGGCCGCTGGTAGGTTTTGGGTTGTGACCCGTACTAGAATTATAGGAAGAAAATGCAACATTTAACCACAATCAGTATTCTATCCTAAAAATAACACGCGTTGTGATATAATTTAATATCCGCTCGGCTATTAAATTTAAATTAGAAAAACACGAGTGTATATCTTATTTATCGTTGAACAAAATCCCCCGTGAAATAAGCGCTAGTCATTTATAAAATTGCTCATAATGAATTAGAAATAAATATTTATTTCGTCAGTACTCATAATGAATGGTGCATTTACTAGTTGACCAAAATATCTCTTACTAGTTAATAGCAAGTAATTAAATTAAACAGTTAGCTCTATGTTGTTTTAATTCGCTAGTCAATTAGCACAAAAATCCTAGTGAAATATCATGACGGACTTTAACAATTAAATCACTCAACACAGGAAAATCTTAGCGAAATATAATTCCGGACTTAACAATGAAATCACTCAATAGGCTATTATAAATATTTACCGCAACACAAAATGACTATCTCCAATCGAAAAAAAACTAAGAAATTCCACTGTTATAATGGATCTAGAATATCGAAGCTAGACGTCTGAAAATTTTGTGGGTACTAGATAAACTGAGTTTGAAAGCTGGAATATATATATATGAAATAGACAAAAAATCGGTAACGAGTGCGAGATATAACACCTTTGTGGAACTTCGTGGTCCGATTCTGAATGAAAGCTAAATTTGCGACTTTCGCCGCCCACTAGACGTGGTCCCACGAGCAAATCGTCTCTTTTATCACGTCTCGTCCGCAGCTTAATTACATTCCAAACAAACGGATGAGGGGGGGGGGTAACTGTAATTATCTCCCCCTGACCAATGTAACTAACAAAAGTACGACTTTTGAATAATCGCCCTTGATTTTCTTCATAAGCTTATCTCCCCTGTTCTCACTACGTGCATCATAGTCTGTTGTAAACATTACTAGTGTCTATAAGACATAAAGAAGAGAAAAAAAATTGGCGTGGCTACCATTCTGAGTTTGACAGTTATAAAAGTACGAAGGTTCTGTATTAACAAAACGTGCATAACTAATAAGAAAGCAAGGTGGAAGCAAACACGTTTGGGTATATGTAATCTATTTACATAATCTCTGTCACATTCACTCTGTCAGCGTCAGGCAAAAAAAAAAAAAAGAATCCCCAAAAGGTTTAGGCAGTCTCATAACCGATACTGCCGTAGAGAGGAGGAAATGTTAAAGACTTTACAATATTAGGTCCAGCTTTATCAAGTCGTGTAACCAGTTCCCTTCCTCGTCGCCCTTGCGTTCCCAAACTCAGGAGTAGAGTCGGGTACCCGTTTATAGCTGGGTAGAGTAGAGCGCCACATTAACAGGTCTTTATCCAGGAACTTGAACCGCTTAGCTAGTTGGACGCTTATGTGTGAGGCAGTGATTTATAACTACAGTAAGGTATCGGGTTCTGTACGAATTCCGTTCATTAGGGTGTGCCTAAGTCGATGTGTACGTTAATCTAAATTAGCACGACAGTTAAGTGTGCGTTAAATGTTCATTTAAACAAAAATTGACAAAACTAATGTTATTCATGTCGTACAAGGCTACTAATGAGAGGTTTGCTTCAGGCTGGCAACCTCATCATAGAAACAAGTTGCTACATAATCAAGCGCTACAACAAGAACCTGTGAATGATTAGTGCAGGATTCTTTCAAGTGATCAGCTTCAGTAGTAGCTCCCATAGGAAGCAAAGAGGGGGCAAATGAGAGGAAAACAACTACTTTATAACATATTATTAACAATAACAATGTTATGGAAAACAGAGAATTGCAAAATGAAAAAATAGAAGAAAACTAATGATTTATAACATAATGTTTTTACGAAAAATTCCTAACGTTTATTTATAACGACAGTGTTATAGGAAAAAAAAAGGAGTTGCAAAAAATACAAACAATTCAAAACTGGGGAAAAGACAATGTCAAAGGTCTCTTTATCATACCCTAGCCCCTAGACAACAGTCAGTGAACAAGTGCATAAGGTAACAAAAATTAATGACACGTTTCTAAGCTCCCGTGCCAGTAACAACCGGCGTACGTCTGCTATTCACCCGTGTTGGAACTAGTTTCCTTGTTATTAAATAACTAACGGATATCGTTATGGTAGTTTAAAATAAATTGAAATGTAATCAACATTGAAAATTAAAGGCTTATGGACTCGTTCGTATCGGCGGCTTGCCGTAAGTCGAGACAGCCGAAATCCGAGGCCTTGCTGTATAGATTTTATAGTCAAACGGAATTTTCAGTGCTTCCAACTTGGTAATTGTTAAATTTTAGTACTGTAAGCCGGATTTTCTTAGTCTATAAATCAGTGAACTCGTCAAACTTAAGTAAATAACACAAAGAGCAGAGACATTTGACAGGTACCCATTTTACAGCTGGAGTAAAGGGAACTACTGTTACTGTTTTACTAAACATATGTGGCTGGATCACCTGTTACGTTTCGCATCTACGGGTTATATAATTCCTGGTATCCAGTCACAATCCGATGCTTGTGTTCCAGATTCTATTCTTCTCGATCCGCGGTACTGGTATACAATTTTTTTAAATCTGAGTTATAAATCTTTTTTAATTTTATTCTTCTAAAATTATGTACGTTCGAGTCTTTGACCTGTAAACAAGAGACACTATGGTGATCTTTCGGAGATTGAGGGATTACTTTGAACAGTAAGATTTGCAAAAGAAGGATTACTCTGAAAAATAGGATTTGCGAAACACGGCATAGATCCCAGAATTAGTATATAAGAAAAAATGTGGCACAAAGCCCTTACTTGGTTCGTACCTGTAATTAACACTCGGGAGAAATAATACTCGATCTTAGTGCTCGAAAAATGTTCCAGAGTCAGATTCTATCTATCTATCTATCTATCTATCTATCTATCTATCTATCTATCTATCTATCTATCTATCTATCTATCTATCTATCTATCTAACAACTATCTATCTATCTATCTATCTATCTATCTATCTATCTATCTATCTATCTATCTATCTATCTATCTATCTATCTATCTATCTATCTATCTATCTATCTATCTATCTATCTATCTATCTATCTATATTATTTAGTTTGGAAAAAAACTAGAATTCAGACACAACTTTTACAGCGGTTCTCAAATGGTGTGAGATATTATATACAGCACCGTGTAGTTCCCGGAAACTCCGCCAAGGCCGGTCCCAAGCTCGGCTGAAAAAGGAGGAGGGCGGCCTGCATGGAGGCCGTAAGGAGGCAGCCCCTCCACCATGCAAAGGCACAACAGGCCAATCACCTGTTTGCTTTAAATCATGATTACGCGAACTACAAGAGAGAAAACCGGACTGATTCTAAAGGCGACGAACTGGAACGAACTACGGACTACGACTTATGGAACTTGGAACACAAGAAGTATAAATGGGAAGGAAGAGGAGCTGGTGGAAGAGATGAGGAAAGCAAAACTAGAAATCCTGGCTATAAAGAAAAGAAAGAACAAGGGACAAGGAGTCATGGATCTCGATGGCAACACGTTGCTCTACAGTGGTGTACCCATATCTGAAAGAGCTAAAGGGGGCGTGGGTTGCATTGTGGCCCAAAATCAAAAAGATAGTATCCAGGGATGGAACTTTGTCTCGGAGCGCATTATGGTTGTAAAACTAAAAGAAGGAGAAACCATAGTCAACCTGGTCATAGTGTATGGGCCAAATGAGGATGAGAGAGCAGAGGTCAATGTTACCAACAGATTACTGGTGACAATGAATATAGATATTATATATATATATATATATATATTATATATATTATATATATTATATATATATATATATATATATATATATATATATATATATATATATATATATATATATATAGGAAGATCTTTATTTGTTTGTATACATGTTATGTTTGGCAAAATTTGGTGATAATATTTTGGGTATAAGATAAGAACACTAGTCAAAGCGCGAATACTCATTTTTTGCTTTGAGTGGAAGTAAAATAATATATAGTCGCCCCACTTGAATATAGTTGAAAGGTTAACATTAGCGCAAGCATGCCCAATGAGACGGTCAGTCGTCGTTGGGGTTTCCGCGATGATGGACGGATCTTGAAGACTGTCGGACAAATGAGAGTCCGAAGTTTTTCGTCATTGTGATTGATTCTGGGGAAGAGAGGAGTTTTCTCTCAGTATACTATGATGGTCGATACTTCTCCCAGAATATATATGTTAGTGTGCTAGTTACTAGTATTTCCTGAACTCAAGGTAAAGAAGGAACTTTTTTCTAAAACTTTTACCTAGGCCTAACGACACCATAGATGTCATTATCATCTATATATATATATTTGATGGATCGTATGTAGACGATTCCTGTACTAGCAGCACTGTGAGTGGACATATGTAACATTCCTTATGGGTATGGAAAACCCAAAGACATTAGTTGAGCAAATGAACGGAACTTTGATTTTTTATAGGGAGGATATCTTTTTTGGATGAACGTCGCTCACTTGGACCGGCGCCATTTTGAATCCCACTGTTGGTCTGTTTTGAATTGTCAATCGGAGAACGGAGTTATCTTATTACCTGATAGCGATTCCAAGACCTACATTGTATTGAAGTCCACTCTTTGTTATTTGAGATTGTCAACCTTAAAAGAAAGGACCCCTGTTGAATTTAAAGCCTAAAAGACTTAGCCTGAAAGACATAGTCAGCAGAGGGTCTGTAAAGGGAGCATTGTGAGAAACCATTATTATTGTTAACTCAAACTGATGCGATTAGTCAGTGGAGGTATGAGACGATAGATTATCATGACTAGATATTTGCTCCTATCGTCCGATTATATTTACATGCTATGAGATTGCCAAATTGATGTTGCCACCCATTTATCAAGTATCCAATGATTTATTGTGTCAACCTGTTCCAATGACTGTCAACCGTGCTGTCAGAGTGTGTGTCATTAAACTGTCTAAAAACGTCTACAGTAGTTCCAGCCATCCTTGACTTCTACATGTGATTGGAGCGAGTGTCCTGTGCACCTGTAGAACTGTCATCCATTCGCGTCTTCATTTTTGACCCATTACACTCACCCATTCCATCAGGATATATGCATCTAACAGTACACCTTGTCAGGGCCCCAACAGTCGGTAACCTGACCCATTTACAGAACATTGTGACTGTACAAGCAATATCACGAAAATAAGCATTTATCAGTCAAGGAGGAACTCTTCGAGCTGCTTCAAAGGACAGTGGACGACAGCCTAGATGAAATTATCATGCTCAGAGATTTCAATGCCAGAGTTGGAAATGACCATGCTAGATGGGGTGGAGTTATCGGAAGTTATGGAGAAGATACTCTTAATGACAATGGAAAACGACTCCTTAGATTCTGCAGTGAACATAATCTGATCATTACAAACACAAAGTTCCCCCATAAGCGCATACATGCATACACTAGATGTGAACCAACAAAGAATGAGAAGTCAGTGCTCGACTATGCCATTGTTCGGAGAAGCTCATTCAAATATGTCCGAGATGCTAGAGTCTGGAGGGGGCCAGAGATTGGAAGTGATCACTACCTGCTAACAATCAAACGAGCAACTGAAAGAGTTGCTCAGCCCAGGAAAGTCTGCCCAACACATCGCGCAAGAAGCTAAGTAAACGAACAGGAGAAAAAACCTGCAAGCTGAGAGAGCCAGAAATTAAGACCAAATATCTCGGGCTTATTGCTGCGGCAACGAGCAACACAGAAGAACAACTTGATGACTTGAAAACCCTCTGGCTTAAATTCAATGACACCATAAAGACAGCTACTGCAGAAGCATGTGGTGAAGTCCGACTTGGGAACAAGAGAAAGAGGACACCTTAGTGGACCGCGGGAAGTTAAAGAGAAAATAAGAGAGAAGAAAATGGCATGGAAACAATAGTTAGGAGCTAAAACACAGCAGGAAAAATAGAGAAATATTAGAGAATATGTGATACTCAGAAGCAAAGAACAAGGTGCTAGCAGCAAAACAGAAGTCCTGGGAAGAATTTGGAGAAAAGCTAGAAAAAGATGCACAAGAAAACCAGAAATTTGTTCTATAAGGCCCCAAAGAACATGAGGAAGGAAAAGCAGTGGCCTCTTAAATCTATAAAGGACAAGCAAGGCAAATTGCTTACTGCCCCGAAGGAAGTAATGGAAAGAATATTTCTCAGAACTCCTTGATGGTGAGCAAGGTCAAGCATCAGAAATGATAACCACTAGCACAGAAGAATAAACAGCAATGGTGGTGAAGATGACATATAGATGGAAGAACTGAAGGCAGCACTGGAGAAAAAATCAAAGTTGGGCAAAGCAGCAGGGCATGATGGTATAACACCAGAAATGGTTAAGTACATGGGAGTATTCAGGCGACCTATTACTACTCTCTTGAAGGGTTCTACAGGCAGCATGGTGCAACAAGACCACACCAAGGATTGGGAGATTGCCATCATAACACATTCATTTTTCAAAAGGTGACAATCAGACAAAATGTGGAAAACCAAGAGGCCATATTTGGGGCTTCATCAGTGTCCACTGGAAAAATCTACAAACTAGAATCCCTAAAGGAACACTTCAGACGGCCCTACCTGAGCTTCAATCAAGTATAGCAAATTCTGAGCAACCCGAAGGGATACTCAAGGATATAATTTTCCACACCAGATGGGTGGGTGAAAAGAGCATTTTGGGGATAAGATAGCTGAGATCCATCCTGTTTCATAGATCTGAAAAGGCGTTTCAGGCGACAACTTGAGCAAAAACTTTTGGGGGACTGTTAAGGAAAAACATTCCAACCTCATGGATCATTCACATCTTGCATGTGAGTTCCTACAGCCAAATGCAAAACAATTCACCACACCAAAGGATTGGGAGATTGCCCAGGATCCTCTTATAAACACCGATTTTCAAAAAAAAAAGGGTGACAATCGACAATGTGGAAACCATAGAGGCATATCCCTTCTCAGTGTCCCTGGTAAAATCTACTCTAGAATCCTAGAGCAGAGACTCGACGCCTACCTGAGCTTCAATTAGATGAGACCCAGTGTGTCTTCTGAGCAACCCGAAGTACTCAAGACATAATTTTCACACTCAGACAGCTGAGTGAAAAAGCTCTTGAGTATAAGAGTGAGATCCATCTCTTTGTTTCATAGATCTGGAAAAAGAAAAGCGTTTGATAGGGTCTCCTTGAGCAAAACTTTGGGACTGTTTGACAAAGAAGAACATTCCAGCACCTCTGATGCATGCTTATACAGAGCTTCTACAAGTCTTGCAGAAATTATGTGAGGACAGAAAACCATAAGTCAGAAGATTTCAGGATCACCACTGGTGGAAGTCAAGGTGATATCCTGTCACCTTATCTTTTCATACTCCTCATGGACGATGCCTGCAAGGCATGAAAGGAGAGAACAAGAAAGTATTCAGTGGGGTACTGGAAGATGAGACAGGTCTGTATTTCAGAGCTGGCATTTGCTGATGATGTTGCCCTGATTGCTAAATCAGAGGCACATCTCCAATCCAACCTGCAAGTCTGGAAGGAAGAGCTGGAGACGAGAGGGATGGTCATAAGCAGCTCTAAAACAAAATCCATGGTGATATCACGAGAAGAAAGAAAACATCAGATTAAGTTGGGAGAACAGGTCCTGGAGCAGGTCGACCACATTAAATACCTCGGAGCTGTTGTAGATCGGAAAGGAGGCATTAAAGAAGAGTTGGCAACTCGAAAAAAACAGCAGATGGGAGACTTTTTCAGGCCATAAATCGAGGATTCCTCAGCAAGAGAGGTTGGTAAGAAAACGAAGATGGCTGTATACCGCTCCACCTATGTCCCAGTCTTGACATATGGATGCGAGTCATGGGTAATGACTACAACCCACAAAAGCCAGATCCAAACCTCAGAAATGAGATATTTGAGGAAGGTGGTTGGAGTAACAAGAAGAGACATGGTCCGCAACCAGACGATACGTCAAGGCCTAAAATCCCATCCGCTGCAGACCCAAATAGAACAGTCCCAACTAAGATGGTCTGGCCATGTCTGCAGAATGGGAGAAGATCGGCTACCACGACAAGCATGGGAAACAAAGAGCCAGGGATCCAGACCTCCAGGACGACCCAGAGTCCGCTGGGAGGACAACATTAGACAATCTTTGAAGGACAGAGGACTAGAATGGAACCAGGCCAGGAGGAAGACAGCCAATAGGATAGTCTGGCGCTCTCTCTTCCAAACCTCTACACCTCACGGTAGAAGGGGAACGACTAAGTAAGTAAGTAAGTAGTTCCCGGAGTTCTACCGAAGAGATCGAGAATAAGACTACTACTCCGACGCTCATGTCGTACATGGTGACACATGAGGCGGACATGGTGACACATGAGGCGGACATGGTGACACATGAGGCGGACATGGTGACACATGAGGCGGAGCATGTGGCTGGTACACTTATCATGTCAAACCAATTAAAACAGAAACCATTGCGGACAAAGAATATGCATGCTAGGGGAAAACTTCCTGAAAGGTAGTCGGCGCAAAGACAAATTCATGATTCTGTTTACTTACTTTCATAAATTGGTGCTTGCGTAGAATAGAAGGATTGAAAATGGTATGACAAGATCACCAATGTTGAAATGAAGACAAGAAACCAGACAAGTGTTAGTGGAGCAAGAGATGAGATGAGATGAAGACTGTGGCGATGGATAGGACACAGACTGAGGAAAACGTGATAGCAATTAAAGGCAGTCCATGTTCCAGAATCCACACAGCAAGAGAAGCAGAGGTGCTCTGAAAACTACATGGAGAACGAACTAACGAACGAAAAATCTTTATTTTCATCAGGGTAAAGAAATAGGCATTATTGCCTGTTTACATTTCTGCCCTGCGATAATACAAATATCAAAGTGTTTTCAAATGAAAAGATTCTTAATTTCAGTTACAAGTAACCAAAATTATTATTGCGCCAAGTAACTCAGCATATTCACACACGTATACATGCACATAGAAATAAGAGATAACGAGAGAGACAGAGAGAGAGAGAGAGGGAGAGAGAAATAAGAGAGGAAGCAATAAAATCTATTAAATACTTAAAATTAAGGTTAAAATATAACATTTACAAGTAAAAACACACTCATGGAAACATAGAGAAAGGGAACTGCAGACATAAATAATTATGACAAGGAAGCCAGGAAAAACCTGGAGCTGGTGGCACGGAACACAAGGGGACTTGGCATACATTTTGTTGGAAGTCCTTTGCTCTCTGGGTAAAGAAGAATCTATTCTGTATTATCTTCTTCATTTATATGCAAGGTATATAGCCATTCTATTTATCTGCTCTTATCTCAATTTTCGCAGTATACTTCTGGATTGCTCCGCTCTCATCTGTCCCTTAGGATTAAACTCAAGAATCCTCATGGCTCCGCCACAGAATATGGCCAATCTGTTCCGCTTTTCTTGGCATTTTCTTCTTGAATCGTCTTCTGGTTTGTTGTAGTCCACAAGTCTCTGTTTATCATTGTTCATCTTCCTCACTAGCATTGGTATCGTATTCATTATCATCATCTTCAACATCATCATCCCATCATCATCATCATCCCTAGCATGATTATAATTATCATCATCATAATTGTTATCGTCATTACTATCATCACAATTATCATCACTGTCTTCATTTTCATCACCATCGTCATTATGATCATAATTATCATGATTATAATGACCATCATCATCATTATCATCACCATCATTTGCACATCATTACCAATATCATCATCATTATCACCATCATTACTATCATCAACATTATCATCATCATCATCGTTATAAAAACCATTATCATCAGCATTGTCATCATCATCCATCATCATTATCACCATCATCATCATTTATCATCACCGTCATCATTATCATCATAATCACTATCATCATCATGATCAATATCATCACCCAATGATCATTATCACCATCATTATTTTATCATATTCATCATTTTCAATCATAATCATTTATCATCGCCATCATTATTATCATCACAAAAACATCATCATCATTTATCATCACCATCATCATCATTATTAATCTTCACCATCAATATCATCCTCACCATCATTATTATCTTCATCAACATTATTCATAATAATAATAATTATTGTATTATTATCATCCCCCCCCTCAGTTAACATGATTATCATCATCATTATCATATTGATCTTAATCATGGGACCTGGACGGCATTGATTGTTGTTTGAGGCTAAGTCATTGTATTGACATATTTTAAACACTCCTCCTCCTGCTGCTGTCTTCGTATAGCTCTTATCAGTGGAGCATGGAGCCAGCATTGTAGTAGGTTTGAGAGAGCCAGCATTGTAGTAGGTTTGAGAGAGCCAGCTTTGTAGTAGGTTTGAGAGAGCCAACATTGTAGTAGGTTTGAGAGAGCCAGCATTGTAGTAGGTTTGAGAGAGCCAGCATTGTAGTAGGTTTGAGAGAGCCACCATTGTAGTAGGTTTGAGAGAGCCAACATTTTAGTAGGTTTGAGAGAGCCAGCATTGTAGTAGGTTTGAGAAAGCCAGCTTTGTAGTAGGTTTGAGAGAGCCAGCTTTGTAGTAGGTTTGAGAGAGCCACCTTTGTAGTAGGTTTGAGAGAGCCAACATTGTAGTAGGTTTGAGAGAGCCAGCATTGTAGTAGGTTTGAGAGAGCCAACATTGTAGTAGTTTTGAGAGAGCCAACATTGTAGTAGGTTTGAGAGAGCCAGCATTGTAGTAGGTTTGAGAGAGCCAGCATTGTAGTAGGTTTGAGAGAGCCAGCATTGTAGTAGGTTTGAGAGAGCCAACATTGTAGTAGGTTTGAGAGAGCCAAAATTTTAGTAGGCTTGAGAGAGCCAACATTGTAGTAGGTTTGAGAGAGCCAACATTGTAGTAGGTTTGAGAGAGCCAACATTGTAGTAGGTTTGAGAGAGCCAACATTGTAGTAGGTTTGAGAGAGCCAACATTGTAGTAGGTTTGAGAGAGCCAACATTGTAGTAGGTTTGAGAGAGCCAACATTGTAGTAGGTTTGAGAGAGCCAACATTGTAGTAGGTTTGAGAGAGCCAACATTGTAGTAGGTTTGAGAGAGCCAACATTGTAGTAGGTTTGAGAGAGCCAACATTGTAGTAGGTTTGAGAGAGCCAACATTGTAGTAGGTTTGAGAGAGCCAACATTGTAGTAGGTTTGAGAGAGCCAGCTTTGTAGTAGGTTTGAGAGAGCCAGCATTGTAGTAGGTTTGAAAGAGCCAGCATTGTAGTAGGTTTGAGAGAGCCAGCATTGTAGTAGGTTTGAGAGAGCCAGCATTGTAGTAGGTTTGAGAGAGCCACCATTGTAGTCGGTTTGAGAGAGCCAGCATTGTAGTAGGTTTGAGAGAGCCACCATTGTAGTAGGTTTGAGAGAGCCAACATTGTAGTAGGTTTGAGAGAGCCAACATTGTAGTAGGTTTGAGAGAGCCAGCATTGTAGTAGGTTTGAGAGAGCCAGCTTTGTAGTAGGTTTGAGAGAGCCAACATTGTAGTAGGTTTGAGAGAGCCAACATTGTAGTAGGTTTGAGAGAGCCAGCATTGTAGTAGGTTTGAAAGAGCCAACATTGTAGTAGGTTTGAGAGAGCCAACATTGTAGTAGGTTTGAGAGAGCCAACATTGTAGTAGGTTTGAGAGAGCCAGCTTTGTAGTAGGTTTGAGAGAGCCAGCATTGTAGTAGGTTTGAAAGAGCCAACATTGTAGTAGGTTTGAGAGAGCCAGCATTGTAGTAGGTTTGAGAGAGCCAGCATTGTAGTAGGTTTGAGAGAGCCACAATTGTAGTCGGTTTGAGAGAGCCAGCATTGTAGTAGGTTTGAGAGAGCCAGCATTGTAGTAGGTTTGAGAGAGCCAACATTGTAGTAGGTTTGAGAGAGCCAACATTGTAGTAGGTTTGAGAGAGCCAGCATTGTAGTAGGTTTGAGAGAGCCAGCTTTGTAGTAGGTTTGAGAGAGCCAACATTGTAGTAGGTTTGAGAGAGCCAACATTGTAGTAGGTTTGAGAGAGCCAGCATTGTAGTAGGTTTGAAAGAGCGAACATTGTAGTAGGTTTGAGAGAGCCAACATTGTAGTAGGTTTGAGAGAGCCAACATTGTAGTAGGTTTGAGAGAGCCAGCTTTGTAGTAGGTTCGAGAGAGCCAACATTGTAGTAGGTTTGAGAGAGCCAACATTGTAGTAGGTTTGAGAGAGCCAGCTTTGTAGTATGTTTGAGAGAGCCAGCATTGTAGTAGGTTTGAGAGAGCCAACATTGCAGTAGGTTTGAGAAAGCCAACATTGTAGTAGGTTTGAGAGAGCCAACATTGTAGTAGGTTTGAGAGAGCCAACATTGTAGTAGGTTTGAGAGAGCCAACATTGTAGTATGTTTGAGAGAGCCAACATTGTAGTAGGTTTGAGAGAGCCACCATTGTAGTAGGTTTGAGAGAGCCACCATTGTAGTAGGTTTGAGAGAGCCAACATTGTAGTAGGTTTGAGAGAGCCAGCATTGTAGTAGGTTTGAGAGAGCCAGCATTGTAGTAGGTTTGAGAGAGCCAACATTGTAGCAGGTTCGAGAGAGCCAACATTGTAGTAGGTTTGAGAGAGCCAACATTGTAGTAGGTTTGAGAGAGCCAGCTTTGTAGTAGGTTCGAGAGAGCCAACATTGTAGTAGGTTTGAGAGAGCCAACATTGTAGTAGGTTTGAGAGAGCCAACATTGTAGTAGGTTTGAGAGAGCTAACATTGTATTAGGTTCGAGAGAGCCAACATTGTAGTAGGTTTGAGAGAGCCAACATTGTAGTAGGTTTGAGAGAGCCAACATTGTAGTAGGTTTGAGAGAGCCAGCATTGTAGTAGGTTCGAGAGAGCCAGCATTGTAGTAGGTTTGAGAGAGCCTGCGCTAACTCAGTCCCTCCTTACGGAGCATGGACTCAATATTGCACGAATAATAATTCTCTAAGAATCCTTGACCAAACGCGCATGCCGTCTACAGTTGAGGTTTCTATAGCAACTGTTTTACATGACAGGTTGCCAGCCAATCAAAAGCTTTTATTGGTATTTTTGAGCATACCAAAAACAGCAACCTTTTTCATCCGGAGGAGTAATTAATATACGCTATTGCATATCAAAAGCTTTATACACGATTTGTCCGATCTTTTAAACTGCAACATCTTTAATATACGCTATTGGAGCTGGAACTACGAACGTTAACACTGGTGGAGAAATATTTCAGGTTTTCAAATATCACCCCGCACTAGAAACATACAAAAAGAAACAAAAACTATACCTGAAAGTCTCTGCCTACTCCATAGTCTCCTCTGCCTCCTTGAGCGCTTCCATATCTTGGATCAGTTTGAGCCAAGCCCTGACCTTGACCTGGTCTGTATAAGGGAGAGGCTGGCACGTGATGCTCATGTTTAATCATGGCGTAGGAAGAACCGTAATCCCTGGTGACCTGCTGCTCAGGCTCGTGAGGTCTTGCAATCTGGAGAGTCAGGAGGAAAGTCATGAAAGAATTCACAAACATAAAGTGATTCCATGTCTTGGTATGGTTAATGTTATAATTCTGTTACTTCGCGGAGACAGATGTAAGATGACTGGAGCGTCAATGGAACACAATATACGCAGTTAAACATTAGTACCATAGCAGATACGGTCGTAGGCCAGCGAAATGTAAGAGACTTCACTGCACTAGGTCCAGCTTTGTGAGGAAGGATGGTCAGTTTCATGCCTCGCAGCCTTTGCCTTCCCTAACGCATGAACAAAGTCAAGTACTCCTTTACAGGAGGTCAAAATGCAGCGTGACACTACCAGGTTTCGAATTCGAAACTCAGTAACCTTGTCGCGAGAGGCTCTAACTCCTCTGCCAATCGGACGCTCGCAGTAAAAAAAAAAAAAATAACAAAAAATGCTAATACAAAAAAGACAGACACGACAGTATAAAGCTGGAGGTATACACTGTGAACAAGGAGCCGGAATTACACGGACATGAATTGACATGAATAGTCATGAATAGACATGAATAGACATGAATACACATGAATTGACATGAGTTGACATGAATAGACATGAATTGACATGAATTGAGACAACTGAGAGTGACTTTGTCTGCTGAAGAGTAAGACGGAGGAAGAGAAAAAAGGCAAAGGATGACAAAGAAAGAAAAAAGGAGGAACAATATAATGAGAAGAAAAAAAAATAAAATGAAGAAGAGACTGGAAAAGGAAGAAGAGAAAAAGGAAAGGAAGCAAAAATAAAAAGGAAGAAAATGAAGAAATTAAAGAAGAAAAATAAGACTGTGAAGAGAAGAGATTACACGAAGAAGAAGAAGTAGAACAAAGAAGGAGAAGAGGAAAAAGAAGAAGAAATTAAAAGAGAAAGATGAACTAACAAAAAACAAGAAGAA
>JAMPIV010016593.1:0-67500 GCA_024509875.1 Oreohelix idahoensis | reverse complement strand
AAGGGGAACGACTAAGTAAGTAAGTTATCAAAGAGTGTAGCCTTTTGATTGTTGTTTTTGTTATTCTCTGTGCTACACAGCCATACAATAGGACATTTGAGTTGAAGATTCGTATTTTTGTGTTGAGCTTGATTTATTTTGACTTTCAAATATTTCCCATAAGGCTCCTCTAGCCTTCCCTAACTGCATGTTGATATCGCTGGCTGCCCCGCCAATTCTGCCTGGACGGTAAAAGTAGCACATAACAATTAAGGTCAGATAGGGTTGGGGCGTGAAGTGTAAGAGTCTTCATTAAGCTAGATTTTAGCTTTGTGAGATGCGGTTACGGGTGTTCGGATAAAAGGTAATAGACCTGCACCTTGCAGCTACCCGTAGAGTACAGGTCAGCTCCTGTAGAGTACAGGTCTTAAAAAAAAAATAATAATAAAACGTCAAGGCTTCCTGTCCTGCTCCATCTATTCAAGGTTATTCCATGTCTTCTTTACTAAAATGGGTACCCAGTTCTGTTCTTGCGTCATGGAAGGCAAAGGCGGCGAGGAAGAAAAGCAACCAGTCAGCTCACCTCTTAACATTGAGACGTATACGATGTGGAAGACGCTGACGCTTCACACCACCACCGCAGTATCTACAATGGCAAATGATCCCGTTACACGTGACCATTGAGGCATATTGGGAATATGGTGTTAGGCCCATATTTTCTTGACCATCAGCACTCTAGGGGTGATGTGGTCAGCATCACGCCGGCCGCCTTAACCTTCCCAGAGTTGCGCTGGTAACCAATTCATGAGACTGGGTCGACCCCGGAGCCGTTTGCGGTCTAAAAATTCCCACCTCAACTGGGGACCATGGACCACTGAGATCGGAAGGAAGTGCAGTAACTACTGCTCTACCGCGGTTCTACTATAGAGCCACCTTTACCAACGTGCTAAAAGATCATCCAAGAGGACATACACACCATCATAGGACATACACACCATCATAGGACATACACACCATCATAGGACATACACACCATCATAGGACATACACACCATCATAGGACATACACACCATCATAGGACATACACACCATCATAGGACATACACACCATCATAGGACATACACACCATCATAGCTGGCAGACGCTGGAGTTGGGTTAACCACGTCCTCAGAAGATACTCTGATGCCATCATAAGAACAGTTATGCTATGGACCCCTGAGGAAAAGCGAAAGCGACGCCGATCAAAAACAACTTGGCGGAGAACTGTGGAGGCCGAAATGCAAAGAATGAACCAGACCTGGGACACTGCACGAAGAATGGACGCCGACCGAGTAAAATGGAAGCAGTTAGTTGCTGCCCTACAAGACGTCACCAGGCGTGATGGCCACTGATTGCTTTGACAGTCGGCAGCTATGAATTTCATTAAAATAACAAAAAAATTTTTTGTTCCAAGCTCGAACTTTTCCCTAATGACAGTTTTAAAGAAGGAATGTGTTATTGTTTCAACTGCTGTCAATCAATCGAAAAAAATAAGATCTCGAAAAAAAAAAAACGAAGAAGGAAAAAAAAAGAAGGAAAAATTGCACAAGTCTTTAGTGAATATTTCAGGATGAAATTTTATCAACAGGTTTATTTAACGTTGTTTAGACTTTATTACACAACCTAATATAACCGATGGAACAATATTTAGAAGACATTATATAAACCAGAAAACATTCCAGTTTATCATTCCGTGATATTTATTTATCTCATTTATCACACATGATCCGATTGGTCATTTATCACACATGATCCGATTGGTAATTTATCACACATGATCCGATTGGTTAAGCGGTCACAGCGCTAGCCTCTCGCGGCAAAGTTGCTGTCTTCTGGTTTCGAAACCTGGTGGCATCACGCTTCAGCCTACCCAACTGTTAATGGGTACCTGACCTCTGCTCTTGAGAGTTAGTGGAGGCATAGGCAGCAGGGAAGGGGAATAGGTCACCAACCACCTAAAAACTGGACCTAGTTTAAGTTAAAGTCTCTAACAAACATCACTCCCTAATGACATTATCCACTATGGGAACTATGTTTATCTTTTTACACACCTCCCCCCTCCTTTACGGGTAACAGGTTGAGTTTAGCGTGACTAATAATTCAACCGTGATTTACAACTCAACAATAACAACCCTCCATTCTTGGCCACATTAAAACGTCTAATGATTGAAATCAACTTCCTGGTAACAAATACAATAACATTTATTTCCCACTTTGGCACCTCTTAACATAGTTTGCTCCCACAGAAATATGAAAAGTATCATATGTTTATCATTCGTCCTGGCAACTCATTCAAATATTTTATATTCCTGTACATATCTCCAATCAAGTGTATTGTTTACGTCACGTAACACTTGTCCATTTGTTGGTCGTTATTTTAATATTCCTTAAATCATTGTAGCTGAGACTCATGGACTTTTATTTATCACCACCGCATAATACGTTACACAAGTACACAAGCGGTGAATACTTCCAGGTACATCAAGAGCATCCTTCCATACACCAGTATCCACACGAACACATACACATCATGTCCCACTGGACGCTGAGCATAAACTAAACTGTTGCTATTCAAAACAAAGACACGTCATTTCCCAACAAAACATAGAAACATTCGCACCGACACCTTTGTGCGCACCACTGTCGTAGATTTTAGATAGGTATTTAAGATATATTTTGGTCCCGTCTGAATAGAACTGAAAAAAGGTGGTACTCAGTGAGAGGTAAGGTAAAGAAATAGATTTCACGAGTGAAATGGTGAAAGGTAGAGTCTGTCCCTGGATTGAGAAGATACTCTAGTTCAGCCTATCATTTACGACTGACATTTGTTTATCAGACAGTTTCCTTCCTGTATATATATTACGCACACACACAGAGATAAGTGACGACAATTAGACGCACAAACGTGAAACTCTATTAATGGATTAGGGATATTGGGACGAGCTGTCCGCTCTCTCTCTCTCTCTCTCTCTCTCTCTCTCTCTCTCTCTCTCTAAGTGAAACGAGAAGCCAACCCGGTCAACCTTGGAGACCCGATATATTTTACATAAGAATGTTTCTTCTTGTATTTGTTGGACTAGATTGAGACCCTTTTCTCAGATTAAGGTGCAGGCCGCTGGTAGGTTGTGGGTTGTGACCCGTACTAGAATTATAGGAAAAAAAATGCAACTTTTAACCACAATCAGTATTCTATCCTAAAAATAACCCGCGTAGAGGTATAATTTAATATCCACTCGGCTATTAAATTTAAATTAGAAAAACACATGTGTATATCTTATTTATCGTTTAACAAAAACCCCGTGAAATAAGCGCTAGTCATTTATAAGATTGCTCATAATGAATGAGAAATAAATATTTATTTCGTCAGTACTCATAATGAATAGTGTATTTACTAGTTGACCAGAATATCTCTTACTAGTTAATAGCAAGTAATTAAATTAAAAAGTTAGCTTTATGTTGTTTTAATTCGCTAGTCAGTTAGCACAAAAATCCTAGTGAAATATCATGGCGGACTTTAAAAATTAAATCACTCAACACAGAAAAATCTTAGTGAAATATAATGCCGGACTTAACAATTAAATCACTCAAGAGGCTATTATAAATATTTACCTCAACACAAAATGACTATCTCCAATTGAAAAAAACTAAGAAATTCCACTGTTATAATGGATCTAGAATATCGAAGCTATTGTGTGGGTACTAGATAAACTGAGTTTGAAAGCTGGAATATATATATATATGAAATAGACAAAAAGTCGCTAACGAGTGCGAGATATAACACCTTTAGGGAACTTCATGGTCAGATTCTGAATGAAAGCTAAACTTGCCTCTTTTGATGCCCGCTAGACGTGGTCCCACGAGCAAATCGTCTCTTTGATCACGTCTCGTCCACAGCTTAATTACATTCCAAACAAACGGATGGGGGGGGGGGGGGGGGGGGGGGAGGGGGAGGGTAACTGTAATTATCTCCCCCTGACCAATATAACTAAAAAAAGTACGACTTTTGAATAATCGCCCTTGATTTTCTTCATAAGCTTATCTCCCCCTGTTCTCACTATGTGGATCATAGTATGTTTTAAACATTACTGGTGCCTGATAGACATAGAGAAAAGAAAAAAAAATAGGCGTGGCTACAATTATGAGTTTGACAGATATAAAAGTACGAAGGTTCTGTATTAACAAAACGTGCATAACTAATAAGGAAGCAAGGTGGAAGCAAAACCGTGTGGGTATATGTAATCTATTTACATAATCTCTGTCACAGTACGGCCCCTTTTGAAGATATGAAACCGTTTTCATGTCTACCTTATGGAAATAGAGTTACCTATAACCGTGGCTTCCGGGTGACTGCTTTCTTCACTCTCATCTTCCTCCTCCTTCGTTGTCCAGTTCCTACTCATAAAGTCTGCTCCAACGTTTTCTTTCTCTGGAATGTCTTCCGTGTGCGTTTGAAAGAGTGTCGGCGAGTTTGACATCGTTGAAAGATTCCGTGTGTTTGCCGTGGAAATTCCCTGCAACTATCGTCATCTTCGTCAACTTCGGTAGCTGTGGCGATAGCCAGGAGATGTTCGCAGGACGGCACCGGTCTTTCCAAGTATTTCTTTAACAGATTTACATGGTAGACCTTCTCCTTTCCTTTAATAGAGATCTGGTAGTTAGCTCTTGAGATCTTTTTAAGGACGGTAAACGGCCCTTGCCATCCGAAACGTAGATTTTTGTTCCCGGTTGGAAGTAGCAACAAAACTTTCTCTCCCGGTTGCAAGTCTCTTTATTTCGCGGCTTTCCTGTATCGGTTAGCGTGCTTTGCGCGTGCTCGCTTAAGGCTGGTCGTTGCTAGATCCCATCCTAGTTTTAACATTTCCGTTAATTCCGATACATATTTACTGGCTGAGACGACTGTCTCATCGGTCTTCTGATCTGTCAGGGACCAAAGTAAGGCTTCTAGCGGTCCCTTTATAGCTCTGCCGAATATAAGAGTAGCTGGGGGAAACCCTGTAGATGTATGGGGGACTTCCCTGTAGGCGAATAATGCTGCAGGAATGAAAAGGTCCCAATCTTCAGGTTTCTCTTGTCCCAGTTTACTTAACATCATGGTGAGGCTTCCGTTGACACGTTCTACTAACCCACTTCAGGCCCGATTATAAGGGCTTGTGTAGATGTGCTGGTTCCTCAAGATCTTAACGATCTCATCCATTAACAGGCTACGGTATGGGGATCCGTTATCCGTCAAAACTTGTTGAGGGAATCCCAACCGTGTAAATATCTGCACGAGGGCTTCTGCGACATGCTTGGAATCCGTGCATGTTAGCGGTATAGCTTCGGCCCACATAGTGCATGTGTCGACTAAAGTCAGGATAAACCTGTTCCTTCTTTTAGTCCTTTCTAAGAATCCTAAAATGTCGACTACAACCCGTTCAAATGGTGTTTCCACTATTGACATTTCTCCCATGGAAACTGCGGGTGTCCAATTCTTGGGTGCCACCCGTTGGCACTTGGCGCAGGATTTCACGTATCTGATAATATCAGAGTTCATTCCTGGCCACCAATAGTGAGTCGATATTCGCATATCTGTGGCGTTTTGTCCCATATGTCCGCTAAAGGCAAGAGAGTGCCCAATTTCTAAGATTTCGTCTCAGTACTGCGTCGGTACTAGGAGCTGATTATGCCCTTGTTCAATGTTGCACGTTCTACGATATAGTACGCCATCCTTAGAAAAGATGTCCCTGTTGTGTCTGGGATCCTTGGCCATGGGTAGTTTCCTAAAGCAGGGCTCTAAAGTAGGGTCCTTTTATTGCGCCTCTTTTAGTTCCTTAGGTAACAAATTTGGCACAGGCTCCAGTTCCTTCTTGATGTGCCCTCTTGTGGTTACTGCTGCCACAATTGGCTCCTTCGGTTTCCCAATAAACACATATCTACCGCTAAGTATGACTGGGTAGATCGGGTCATCCATAACAGCCGCTTTGATCACACCTCTGACGAAATCAGATTGTATTTCCACCAATGCGATGGGAAGCGAAATAGGTGCATCTCCTTTGAAAACTCCACAAAGTTTGACGGTTTCTTCTGTTCCTTGATCGGGCTTGACCAAGTGTCTCGCTACAATGCAATCAAAGGGCAACCCTGTATCAAACAAACAATATGTTGAAGTCCCGTTCAAAATAACAGTACCTCGCGTTGAGGGCCTCTCCCCCTCAGGTTGAGAATCACTGACACTAATTCTTCATTGCGATTCTGTTTGCAAGGATCCGATGCGATTCGGCCCTTTGTGCTTGCTCTGATCAGATGTCCCGAGCGCAGGGGTTTTCCCTTTGTCACCCTGTCCTTTCTGGCAGCGCTGTTATGTAGACCGGTTAGGTTGATCAGAATTTTTGTTGTTGGTGGGGTACTTGTTTTTATGGTATTTCGATTTTTCCGGAGGGGAGTTCTGGGGTACAGTTTCACTGTGTTTATGGTGGCCCTTGATTTGATCACGTCTCGCCCGCAGTTTAATTACATTCCGAACAAATGGGGGTAACTGTAATTATCTCCCCCTGACCAATGTAACTAACAAAAGTACGACTTTTGAATAATCGCCCTTGATTTTCTTCATAAGCTTATCTCCCCCTGTTCTCACTACGTGCATCATAAATTATGAGTTTGACAGATATAAAAGTATGAAGGTTCTGTATTAACAAAACGTGTATAACTAATAAGGAAGCAAGGTGGAAGCAAAAACGTGTGGGTATATGTAATCTATTTACATAATCTCTGTCACAACCACATAGCCTTCAAATACAAGTGTTTATTTAGTGCGCAAAAAGTGTCGTAACATCCCGTCATCTCTACGAGGAGCTTAGGACTACAGCTAACTCATGTCCTGTGCCATCCTTTCAAGATCTTTCCACGTATTCTTTATCCCATGCATGTAGAGACGGCTCTTGGGGGGTGCGAGCAGTGAAATAGCACCGGCGCCGTCTTCGGGGAGGGAGAGGGGCGAAATAATAAAAAAAATAGGCGGAAAGTATAATGTGATCCATCTCATTTGTATAAAATTGACCCTTATAAGAGAACAATACAATACGACACGGATGGAAGGGGGGGGGGGGTGGTTGGGTGGGGGGGGGGGGGTGGGGGGGGGGGGGGGGGGCCGGGGGGGGGGGGGGGGGGGGGGGGAGGGGGGGGGGGGGGGGGGGGGGGGTGGGTGGGTTGGGGGGGGAAAACGAGACATCGCACTACCCTGAATAATTCCTAGTGTCAGCTCTGCTTGCATGTATAACTTCAGTTCCCTTCTCCGTGATTTTGTCTGTCTTCCCTACCTCTCATACAGTTGGGATTCCAGAATACGGACTACCTTGTAATGCTATCAAAAGGTTTCATTAAGTGTGTGCTCTATCCAATGCCAGTACGCGCTCTCATTTCTTGTTTCACTGGCTCGGGATATGTGTTACAGGGACCCGACAGGAGAGCTCAGAGTAGTAACGCTCAACTCTACAACGCATGTTGTAGCAGGCTGTTTAGGAGGGTTGAGTACAGGTCTGACTACCAATCTTGCTGAAAGTTTAAGCGAGAAAAGACGCGATTTTAGTCGCTTATTTTTCATTATTTCTATTTTTATTTTATCAGCGCAGTGCCTGTGTGCATATCTGTCTTTCTGTTTAGTTGTAAACCTTGTTTGCACGTAAGAGTTATGTCCTGCCATCTATTCATCATGACTTCCTTTATTCTTGCTCATTATGAAGCGTGGAACCACACCTCCAGGGGACTTATGTGCAGGGTACAAGAAGTAGCGTGAGACCAAAAAACATATGGAGAAGAAAACTGGAGACAGACATAAAGGGGATGACAGAGACATGGAATGACCTTGACCTGATGGCACGTGACAAGAAGTCTTGGTCTAAGTTTGTTGAAGGTTAATCCTTCTTGTGTCGCTGAAGGATTGATGATGATGAGGGAGCTAAGAACGACAACTGCAGATAGCCGTTGTGCAGGAAGTCTGCATCAAAGCACATACTTCTGCAGTTCCTATAGCATATTGTTTGCTTGATGAGACTGTCAGCGCTCAAAGCACAACCTCATAAAAATCGCCTCTGACGACATACCCGAAGGTGTCATAATCTGTCTAAATAACCTGTTGTGGAAATTACGGAATTAAATATACATTTTTTAACTTCTTACTACTGTTATTTAATCCAATATTTGGCACATTTTAAATTATAAACACACACACAAAAATCGCTTGCACACTACACAGATACCTGCACGGTTCGGTGTTTCCTTGGTCACCAGGGACAAAAAAACCGCCATAAAAACTACAAACCAGCGCCCATATTGTAAAACAAATAGTTCACGATCCCGCGGTCTGGTAGTCTCACGCTGTAGCAACAAGTCATTTGTAAGTGCGCCAATCCGCTCCCATCATGCTCCCCAACTTGAAAATTCCCTGACCCCACAACAATACCTCGGTGTTATTTTTAAAAAAAAGTTGTTTAAAAAAAAAAAAAAAAAAAAAAAATAACGAAACTTGAGAAAAAAGCTATTGAGTCTTATCATACACACCAAGCGGTAGGCAACCTAGGAGCTGCGAGGATCTACTTTTTAGAAACACTGAGCTCTCAAAAAATCTAACTTGATAATTTTATGTCTGTTTTTTTCAGGTTTTCAGAGTATCTGGAATTAGAAAAAAAAAAAAATTCGATCTGTTTGTAACTTTTTAAACTTGTGTATTCTAGGGTGTAATGTGGGGCTTATTATGTCTTGTAGCCCAAACCTTTAATTGTGTAGCACTGAAAAGCAACCAGCTTTGGTGTGTAGACTTTGAGTTTTTTTTCATTCTTTGTGAAAGTATTTTACTCAGTAACTCAAGTGTTTTTTTATGACGATCTATTAATTTTTGTGATATGTAGTCGCAAGTTAAGTCAGGTGCCGTACCTTGAGACTACAAAAACACGCCAGGACAAAAAGACGGGAAAAGAATTTCATCAAACACCAAGAAAATTACATACAACAAAAAAGAATGGCAGCAAAAAACAGCATAGAAGACATAAAAAAAAAAAAGTTTTTTTTTTTTTTTAAATTTTTAAAAGGTGATGGGTGGAGAGAGGGCTAGTAACAGCTGACTATCATTGCCTCTGATCGTCCACAATCTTGGTCTACCCTGTTCAAAACCTAAATTGTTGGTTATAATTATGGGTATTTAAATGTCATTTTTTGTTTTCAGTTTTGTGGTAATATTCAGATTCCTATTGTATTTTGCAACTGATTGCTATTGATGGTTATCAATTTATATTAGAATTTGTTTCTTTTTAAGTTGGGTTTTTTTTTTTTTTATTGCTTTTCCTTATGAGTAGTCAGTAATTACATTCAATGTAATAAAAATCCTGAGGCCCCCATAAAAAAATAAGGAACCAAAAGCTGGAACAAAAAAGATTACATTTTACATTTCTAAGGAGGCATAGTAACACCCAGATGGCAGAAACAAACAAAAAGCAAAGACATCAGTAAACGGACTGAATAAAGCCAGAACAGTCGTTGCAAATCTAAAGGGGAAACATTTGGAAAATCTTCTCAGTACCGCAAAAAAACACCAAATTAAGATTATACGAGAGTTGCGTAAACTGTCTGAACTTTTGTATAAACGCGGAGTGCGGGGGAGAGTTTTTTGTATAAACGCGGAATATTTGGATAGGAAACAGAAAAAGGAAAATGCCAAAAAATTATCCTCGTTCCGCACAACCCCTGCCTAAGGAAAAATTCTAAGAATTGTTTGGCCGAATACAATCTCCAGCCAGGAACTGCTTACACGGTGCAATCAAAAAGGCATGCACACCATCATTGCAGGCAGACGTTGGAACTGGGCTGGCCATGTCCTCAGAAGGGACCATGACAGCATCACCAGAACTGCTATGCTATGGGCCCCAGAAGGACGGCGAAAGAGAGGCAGACTAAAGACAACCTGGCGGAGAACAATGGAGGCTGAGATGCAAAGCATGAACAACATGTAGGGCACGGCACGAAGGATGGGCACCGACCGAGCAAAATGGGGACAATTTGTTGCTGCCCTACAAGACGCCACTAAGCGTGATGGCCACTGACTGCTTTGTCAGTCAGGGGTTAAGGATTAAATAAGAAAAAGAAGAAGAGTTTGCTTAGAAGAACTCTCTGTCTTACTTCCAATGACAAAGAATTGTTGCAAAAAATACTCTTCATTTTATACGTAGAATGCTGCTATTGTCTGGGCTATTCTGCTCTTAACTTCTGAGATGCATCTTCCATCCGTTGTTATTACTGTGACCAGAGATTTGAATTTATCGACTTGTTTTAAAACTGTCCCATTTACTTGGTAGTGCATTCTGGGGGAAGCCATTGTCATTGAGACAAAGGAGAAAGAAATGAGAGAGGGCACAGACTGATAGAGTGGGCAAGAACGCATGATATGATAATAGGAACCACCTGGTTTAAACAGCATCCTAGACGCCTTTGGACGTGGAAAAGCCCAGGGAACAATTAATACACTGTTGTGGAGAAAAAAAAAGAGTCAACAAACGTTATTGCAAGCACCTGACAAGGTAGTTGTGCAGAGACGTTTACCGCCTACTCCAGTCGGCATGGTAGCTAAACAAAAGAAGCGTTTAAAAAATATATGTTGTGTTTAGTTGGCAGCGCCAGACTGGCAGGGTAGTTGGAGCGCTGACCTCTCACGGCAAAGGTGGCAGGTTCGAAACACGGTGACGTCACGCTCCAGCCTTCCCAGCTGGAAATGGGTACTTGATTCTGCTCTTGAGTAAGGGAAAGAAAATGAAGCTAGATCTTGTACAGTGAAGTCTCTAACATTACACTCCCCTAAGGCAGTATCTCATTGTAGCCGCCTTATTATTCGTAGATGTGAAGGTGCATGGCAAGACTTCTATCCATATCGTGCTGAACTAATTACTCGAATATAATTGAACAGAGGGTGATCAGGTCAAAATGTAGTCGTAACAATCAAGGCTAGTGCCAACTAAAAATATACTGCAACTCCGGTTCAAAGTTAATAAAACGTTTATTCACCGACGACTTTGGACGAGACGAGACATTGTACACGATTTTGACAGTTCATAAGCACATGATGCAGGTACAGCATCTTTCTTTCAATAATCCAATGGAACAGATTCCAGACAAACTCCATTCATCAATTTATAGTTGATTATCGGCATTCATAATGTACATAAAAAGTCATGAGGTAGTTAATCACAAGGTTATACTGAGGACGGTTGACCTTTCCCAAGGACAGGAGATTCTCATTATGCTTCGTAGCATCTAAGATTCCTTACTTACTTAGTCGTTCCCCTTCTACCGTGAGGTGTAGAGGTTTGGAAGAGAGAGCGCCAGACTATCCTATCGGCTGTCTTCCTCCTGGCCTGGTTCCATTCTAGTCCTCGATCCTTCAAAGATTGTCTAATGTTGTCCTCCCAGCGGACTCCAATCTTGATTATGTTCTTTTACAAATGTCCTCATTAAACTAATCATAGTAGAACGTCTGGACAGGTTTCTACTGGAGACATCCTTGGCATATAAAGTTACTTAAGTATTATTATTTGAATCACCTCTTCGATTAGCCGTGACTGACACGACGGCTTCCCAATAATATATTTACAACAAAAATCCACGTTATTTGCCGACAATCCTTTTGTTAGGCATATATAGGCATATAATGATATATATATTCAGTTGTGAATCCATTTCGGTACAGGCTGGTTGCCTGTCACGACTAGATACTCACGAACTAGAAGAACAAACAGTATTATAATAATAATTACACTTTCGCTCTTTTCAGCGAATCGACACTTACGTGGATGACCACCGGCTACGTCTTCTAATCCGCAGGGCCGGGTCGAAAAATAATAACTTTCACCCAATACAAGGGTTTAAAATCCACAGATCATAGGACTGATCTTGGGTTACCAGCTTGTACAACCAAGCTATGACGTCGACTGCCTTTTGTTTGACAACAAGCGCGTTAATTTCAAAATCCCCAAAAATGTGCGTTCTCGTGCACAATAAATTTAATATACCAAACGTATTACTAATATCTCAATTGGTGCGTACACTTTTAACAAAGACAGGACCTGAGACTGTCTACATTTGTTAAAGTCTGTTAGGACTTAAAAAAGGACGCAACACTCATGTATGACTACCTTGACCATTTTAGTGTATAATGTTAGATCCTCAACTTTACAGGTAAACGTTCATACCATCACACACTCAAATATCTAATTCTGTTTTTGTCACACACACACACGCACCGCACACACACACACACACACACACGTGCAGCCACGCACCACACCACACACACAAACACCCACACGTGAATGCTTTATTTGAAACAAATACCACAACTGACAAGTCTGTTTTTCCATACACAAATCAAAACGAATCATTCTAAATAGTTTACTTAAATCAGTTGTGAACTTCCACTTGACTTACCCTTTAATCAATAAACGGGAAATTTCAGGTTTACAGATCAATAACCTTTCCGTTTCCTCTTAGATTCCGTCTCTTATCTTTAAAATCTTTTTCATGAACCAGGCCTGGACGCACAACCCCGTTAGTCCCCTTAAGTTGGTGGTTGTCAAAAACCTTTAAGAACACGCAATGTTTATGACAGGTTTACGGTTCAACGCCAGTTCTCAACATCAGTGTTTCTCAACTTTTTCCGCTCCCAATACCCCTTTGGTTTTTTCGGTAAATCTATTCCAAGTTTCGGAGTAGTCCTATTCCCACAATCTATGGTTTTCCAACAAAATATGTGAATATAATCAAAGCGCTATATGACAATGCAAGATGTTGTGTTAGAACAAATAAAGGGAATACAGAATGGTTTACAGTAGAAACAGGGGTGAAACAAGGCTGTATTATGTCACCACTACTTTTTGGAATAGCTATTGATTGGGTTATGAGAAACTATACCCACAATGAACAATTGGGTATAAAAATGGACAAATGGAAAATTCCTGGGGGACCTGGATTTCGCAGATGATGTAGCATTCTTAAGTTCAACACCAAGACAATCCCAAGAAGCAATAAATAATTTGTGTCATCTCTCGGTTAAAATAGGTCTCCAAATAAATGCCTCTAAAACTAAAGTTATGAACTTTTCTAACGAGACCTTTGATATCATCTTGAACGGGGAAAAACTACAGAAAGTTGAAAGTTTCAATTATTTAGGCAGTAAAATGACTCAGGATGGTGACACAACAAGAGAAATTCATACTAGAATTGCTTTGGCAGCTAGCGCCTTCAATAGATTATCTAACATTTGGAAATTACGATCATTGAATATACATACCAAGCTTCGTCTGTTTAATTCAAATGTTATCTCAGTATTAACATACGGCTGTGAGAGTTGGAAAATAACAAAATCATTGGAGAACAAGCTGAATACATTCGAGAACAAATGTCTTAGAAAACTCATGAACATTAGTTGGAAAGAATTCAAGACTAATCGACAAATAAGACAAGACTCTAGGCAGAAATATGTCTCCGACTATATAAGGAAAAGACGATGGTCATATATCGGTCATGTCCTACGAATGCAAAACAACAGAATACCACTACAGGCGCTCACTTGGGTTCCTGAGGGTAAGAGGAAAAAAAGGAAGACCAAAAGAAACACTCAGAAGAACAATAATAAGAGAAGGAAGAACGTTGGGCCTAAATAATGTGCAAGAGCTAAGAGGAGTGGCGTCACAACGAACAACCTGGAGAGCACTGGTTTCTGCCTTATGCGCCGTGTTTGGTGCTTAAAGAATTTATTATTATTATTATTATTCCAAGGGTTGGCAATCGCTCTATCCCGATCTGCTAGTAGATATCAGGAGATGACTTGGTAGATTTTTATGTGAGTTAGCAAAAATAAAAATAAAAACTTTCAAGCCAGGGAAGTTTCGGAGTAGTCCTATTCCCACAGGCCGCTAAAAGCACAATGTTCCCAGTTTTAGAGGTACTTCTTCCATGTTCCTCAGGAAATTCCACGAGCAAGCTTACTAAAATTCACTTTATTTGTGAACTGCACCAGGGCTATGGGGTTGGAGTCGGGAGTCGGATTCGTGGAGTGGAGTCGATTATATTGTTTTTCAGTGAAGTCGGGAATCGATTTTTAAAAAATGTCTGAACGACTCCGAAATTAATGCCATACGAAATCAGATTTCTAAAATGTCTGGAGTCGGAAAACATTTTGCCCGACTACACAACCCTGGTTTGAACAGCGATTGTTGTTGTCTGTAAAGTAATTTAACATTGGGGGTTAAAATATCTCTTTGTTTAAACTTCCACTGCTCTGTCGATGAGAATGCAGGAAGCCGATTTTTCGGCAGAGACCACCATTACATATTTTCTGTACGTAGTCTACACTCCCAAAAACTTTGAAACTTGAAAGCAGGCATGATTTTGATCAAGGTAGTTAGATCTTTAGAGAACCCAGAGTTTAGATCTTTAGAGAACCCAGAGTTTAGATCTTTAGAGAACCCAGAGTTTAGATATTTAGAGAACCCAGAGTTTAGATCTTTAGAGAACCAAAGAGTTTAGATCTTTAGAGAACCCAGAGTTTAGATATTTAGAGAACTCAGAGTTTAGATCTTTAGAGAACCCAGAGTTTAGATCTTTAGAGAACCCAGAGTTTAGATCTTTAGAGAACCCAGAGTTTAGAGCTTCCCATTAACAGAGTGGTTAGTGCACTGGTCTCTCGTGGCAAAGGTGCCGGGTTTGATTCTACCCAGCTGTAAATGAGTATCTGACTTTTTATTTGAGTTAAGGAATGAAAAGGCAGCGAGGAAGAGAACTGGTAATCTCACCTCTCGATGCTGTACATAGTATAGTGGAGTCTCTAACACTTTACTCCCCTACAGCTGTATCTGCTTCAGGACTACCTTTTACCCCATGCCCTATGAAATGAAATACGTTTTGCATGCATTAAGCACTTCAGAAAATTAATAAATAGATTAATTAGTTTTTTATGAAGAAAACCTTATTAAGTACCTTAGCAACATTTTTGGCATTAGAAAGTTTTAAAATGTTTATCAGAACACAGTTAAATAAACCGATCATTTTGTTTCGTGTTAACCAAAGTTTTTATTCTTAAAACAGTTTTTAAAACAGGTACACGCATACCATGCTCACCCTCCAGTTTGTTTCTTTGTGTATGATTGAGAACAGGGCCCGCAATTCTATCTCCAATCCACACATTTTTAATATTACACACTCTACTACTTTTGGAATCTTTCAATAGGTTAATAAAGTTATTTACTAGCAATCCTCGTACCCCCTTGACAATTAAGTTCCGTCGGCCCTGGGTTCGAGTCTCCGGTAAGCCTGTCATTCTGTTGTGTTTCTGTTGTGTAGTTTTCTATTTCTTTGTTTCTCACCTGAAACATGTCTTTAAGTGTATTATTTATTTACTTTTAACTGACCTCAGGTTTCCCATCCTTATTTATTTACTCAGCGGCTGGGAGACTTTTTCAGGCCATAAATCGTGGATTCCTCAGCAAGAAAGAGGTTGGTAAGAAAACGAAGATGGCTGTATACCGCTCCACCTAAGTCCCAGTCTTGACATATGGATGCGAGTCGTGGGCAATGACTACAACCCACAAAAGCCAGATCCAAACCTCAGAAATGAGGTATCTGAGGAAAGTGGTTGAAGTAACAAGAAGAGACATGGTCCGCAACCAGACGATCCGTCAAGGCCTAAAATCCCATCCGCTGCAGACCCAAATAGAACAGTCCCAACTAAGATGGTTTGGCCATGTCTGCAGAATGGGAGAAGATCGGCTACCACGACAAGCATGGGAAACAAAGAGCCAGGGATCCAGACCTCCAGGACGACCCAGAGTCCGCTGGGAGGACAACATTAGACAATCTTTGAAGGACCGAGGACTAGAATGGAACCAGGCCAGGAAGAAGACAGCTGATAGAATGGTCTGGCGCTCTCTCTTCCAAACCTCTACACCTCACGGTAGAAGGGGAACGACTAAGTAAGTAAGTAATTTATTTACTTTTAACTGACCTCAGGTTTCCCCTCCTTATTTATTACTTTTAACTGACCTCAGGTTTCCCCTCCTTATTTATTTAAATATTTATATAATACAAACCTACCCTCTGTCCTGTGCTCATTCTTCAATCATTTACTTGACACAGAAAGGTCTTTGTCTTGTCTAATCTTTCCTATACTGTTAAATAAGAAAGCTCCAGAAGTTGTTGCTCTATAATTAGTCAGGATAGTTCCGAAGTTTATCTGGAGTTACGTGGGGAGATTCTGCTAATGACCCCTATCCATGAAGCATTATCTTTGTGGTGCCTAGTTGGCAGAAAGTTTAGTCACGACTCGCTGCCGTAGCGAGGTGACGTTGTCGTTCGGAAGGTCCTGGATTCAAGTCTTCGGTAAGACTATCACTTCTGTTGTTTTTCTATTGTCTAGTTTTATATATTTTTATTTCTGACGGGTGCCTCAAACATACCGTAGTGTGGAATATACGATATTATATATGACAAGGTTCTCGTACCGCCCCGGGTGTACACCCTAGGTTAGGAATCCCTGGGTAGAGGACTAGCAAGAGAAGTGACAGGAGTTAAAAAAAAAAACACATAGAACAATATGAGTTTCTTTAACGCTGGCTTTCTCTAAACATCGATCAATACTTCCTTATTGATTATTTTTTATTGATTTGTCCTTTTTATCGATGTCCCTTTCTACACAGCCCAAATATCTGCCTTCTCTTGCCGTATTTAAAATAAAAAAAATTACACGGCCTTTCTCAATGTCGCCTTATCTCTTCAAGT
The DNA here is from genome assembly GCA_024509875.1 of Oreohelix idahoensis. Taxonomy (NCBI): domain Eukaryota; kingdom Metazoa; phylum Mollusca; class Gastropoda; order Stylommatophora; family Oreohelicidae; genus Oreohelix; species Oreohelix idahoensis. The sequence goes on along the minus strand of JAMPIV010016593.1, from coordinate 50,689 downwards.
CTCCGATTGTTCCCTGTAGAAACCAGCGTTGCCCAGGGTAGAAACCAGGGTTGCCCAGGGTAGGAACCAGGGTTGCACAAGCCGCGATCATCTGTTACTCTTGTTGTTTTTGTTTCTTCAGGATTATCAACTGTGTTTGAGATTTCCTGAATGATTCAGTTTCCTTGTTGTACTTATCAGAAATCCCATCTTTTGTTCCCACCTCCACAATCTACTGCGTTTAATCCGTTTGATTTAAAAGACAAAAGTGTAAAGAATGGCAAGGAGAGAAAAAAAACCGTGTTAGAGATAAAACCTTTATTAGTTTTTACCAAATGTGGTAAACACAGAAAATCAATGTTTGGTTCATACAATCTACTACAACGGATAAAAATGGATGACTAATTATTATTGTTATTATTAATCACTAGGTGGAGCCGCGCTAGCGTAGTGGTTACAACACCGCTCTGGCGACCGGGTGATTCAGGATCAAACCCGGGCGACGGAATCTTTGAGGATTTTTCGTCGACCGGGATTTGGACTGGATTAACTCGAGACCTGGCGAGGACATTTGAAGGAGTGTCGTCGACCAGGGATTGGCGGCTCCTGAGCCGACCCAGCTGTAATGGGTACCTCCGAAATCGGAGAGTATTTGCCTGAATGGCGAGGGACAGCTGTCTCTGTACAAGAAAAAGGGATACTCACGTAAAATCAATGTCAGGTTAGACATAAAAATAATAACCTGAGATTTCGCCTCGAGTATTAGCGGGCGTACGGACAAAAAAAAAAAAAAAAAAAAAAAAAATTAATCACTATATCCTTTGGGGCTTTCCCAAAACCAACCTCCGATTGGCTGGTAAAAATAATCAAAAATAGAGAAAACAAATCTTATTACATAAAAAACTTACATACATAACTGCATTAATTTTCCACATAGTCGCCACCCAAATTCAGGTACTTGTCAGTGTTGCCGTCATTTGTATGTGTGTTCGGGGTTGAGAACAGTGGTAAAGTAATAGTGCTGAGTTGTTACTGAATGACGTGAGTATCAAACACAACACTGTGTTAAATCGAATAAAGTTCACAACGCTTTTCCTGGCTGGGTCCACAAATCACTGACATTTAATTGACTTACATCTTATGAGTTCATGGCATATAATTCAATACATAGATAACTCAGTCTCCTGTAATAATTAATGTATCGTCGCATGGCAGCCTATATACCAGCAATGTCGGCAAGGCGAAGCAGTGAGGTAGTGAAAACTGTCAGCTGGCGATAAAGATATATTTAATATAATACTCCCTGAATTTCCTTCTCCATAAGGAATTTACTCATCAATATACGGTGCTCAAATACTGCATCAGAATAATTACGGTGGCGACCTTCGTTAATTCTTAGCCACGTAGGAAGACTGTACAATTCAATAATGTTGGGAGTAATAATAATCCACGTCCTACTTGGACGGGTCTTAATGACGAAAGGTCAAGAAGGACCGTTGCCTGCCTATAGCAGCGCCCTACTACGTCACCCTATTATAGCGACGTCTACACATAATCGCGTTCACTAATTATACTTTATAGTCTACTATACATCATGTTGACATAAGATGAATGTGTTAGCGCGTAAATTTAAACTGTTAACAAATCCAACCAAGGCCAACATGTAATAGACATAAATATACCTTAACAGTCAGCTTTTGCATTCCCTCGCCAGGGTACCCAGCTAGTTGTTGACTGCATCCATGAGCTCCTCGTTGGTTTTGAAGCGCTGAGTAGCCAGCCAGACCTTCACATTACCGAAGAGATGGTAATCGCTTGGCGCCAAGTCCCGGCTTTAAGGGGGGTGGTTGAATATATCCCAGTTGAACTGCTCGAGTAAAGTCTTTGTGCGAGCCGCAGTGTGGGGCCGGGCGTTGTCGTGCAGGAGAACGACGCCCTTGGTGAGCATTCTGCGCCTTTTGTTTTGGATCGACCTCCGAAGTTTCTTCAGCGTTTCACAAAAAACTTCTGACGGTTTTGTGGTCCCTGGTGTCATGAATTCCCTCAACAAAATTCCCTTGCGGTCCCAGAAAACTATAGCCATCATTTTTTTCGGTGCGAATGTCGTATATTTTTGATAGGGTAATTAAGATCAGTTTTGGCCCAGCCTGGATAGGACTAGAACAGGTGATAGCTCAGTGAGAGATCAGGTAAAGAAATAGATTTTTCACAAGTGAAATGGTGGAAGGTAAAACTCTGTCCCTGGATTTGAGAGATATAATCAATCCACCTTATCGATTACGACTGAGATTTGTAGATCAGACAGTTTCCCTATACATATATAGATATAGTATATTCAACCACTCACTTCTATACACACACAGATACGTGAGGACAATTAGACGCACATACGTGAAAACTATATCTATGGAATTTGGATCTTTTGGGACAAGCTGACCGACACCTGTAATTAAAGTTTATGTAAATTTTATTTATCATAAAGAACTTTACAACAACACTATCATGTGAAAATCAAAATCAAATACCAATACACATAAGTTAATGAATTAATTACAGAGTTAGACTCATAGGTGTAATCCTCCCTCCCTCTGTTGAGACACAAGAATCCCGTTAGAAAAAAGGTATTAACCCTCAAAGCGTCAAGATTTATACACTTTGGTCTAGGATTTTCCTCTACAGTTAAGAACAGAGTTGATACATTAATCTATTGCATTAGCAAAAACTTGCATAAAGAAATACAAAGTGGGTGTATGAGTTTATACGATCAAAGAACCATTCATTCCTGTTTTCTTTCATTCCATACAACAGTGGCCACTGACTTTCGTTCTTACCTACAAACTTGATTTTCACCTTCTGGCGCAAACTTTAGGACATACACATTCAGCACATCTAGTGTTCTTTTGGCAAAGAGAACCCCAGCTCTACAGAGACAGGTTCAATCCAATTCTTCCGGGGAGCGTTCTCTTTACGACTATATTTTTCTGGATTACTGTTTATGTCACTTTAAATCAGTTCAGGTAATATATGTCATAGCGCTCACAGTGTCAGAATCTTGAGGTTTCCAGGGCTTAGGAAATGACAGTCGGTAACTTCTCTCAGTATAAAATTCTTGGTCACACCACAAATGATAAAACTGTAGAAAATGTTAATGTTTGTAATTTTGCCCCATGGGCTGAATGTAAATGAGATTTTTTGGAAAAAATATAATCTGGCTCGATAGGCCCAGTTACAGCATTTAGTCTTAATGTCAGTTAGGTTGGTACTCTGTCTTTCTCTGGATGCAAACACCAATGCCAGACAGGTTTACCTTGAAGACCCAGGTATTTAAGTACAAAATTTTCTTTCTTTGGTTATTCTCAGATATACATTGAATGGAAGCCGCTGGTAAAGTTTTTAGGGTTTGACCCAAATACTGTATAGGAAGAAAATACAAATACTTAACAGAATATATTATACACAATCCTATCCTTACCCCGCGTAAAATATAATATATTCACTTCGGTTATTTAAATTAAATTAGAAACTATAAGCTTAGACCTTGTCTCATCGTTTAAAACTCCCGTGAAATAAATTCTACTCATCAAAAGAAATCAATCATCATGAATTATAAATAAATACATATTTCGTCAATACTCATGATGAATTAGTGCATTTACTCAGTAGGTTAAAATATTCTCTGACTGGTTACTAGCAGTTAATTAAATTTTTATTATAGCTTGAAGAGTTTAGCTAGAAATATTTATTTGTTCTGCTATCCACTGTAACACAGTAAACTTTGAGAAATAATATAACGAAACTAACTAGTAATAAATCACTCTGCACAGAAAATAACTAGTAAAATATAATTGACGATTTAAAAAATTAAATCACTCAACTACCAGTAAAGCATTTACCTCTACACCGAACTACTAAGACTTATCTCCAACGATTACTAAGAAATTCACTTAATACAGTATTTCAAGAATCGAAGCCAGTAGTCTAGAGAAATCTGTGAGGTATTGGATGCCTGTGGTATATATATTAAAAGATGAAAGGAGATAGTTAATTATCCCCCCGAAAACCAGACCCTACCAGATGTTCTCACCTACAGGAATTTCTACGTTCAGTTTTCGGCTTATACGTAATTCAAAGCCGAAAACCCAGGATCTTCGTTCACGCTTAGATCAGACATCGGCAAGGCGCTAATCAGTGTGAGTTTCGTTCGTCTCTCTGCTCGTATTGAAGCGAGTAATGTCTTTAGATCTCCCGATTCGTCGTGTTTAATTACTTATCAAACGAACAGATTCAGGGAAAGGTAATAAAGATTTCTCACTTAGGTTCCCAATATCTACTCAAATTTATTCAAATCTGGTCGCTGTCTGATCTCTACAACGATTTGATCTCTGGTGCTGGTGTTAGAATTACAGCTCACATAGCTAATAGGTCTCTGGTAGACTCTCATCAAAGAATTATAGCGACCAGCATTAAATGCGTGCTAATATGAGAAAAGAGGGACAGATTTCTGAGTAATAGGAGGTTTAAGTAAACCCACCAGGCGTTGGTGAAGCTAGGTAAAATAGAAAAATGAAGATAAGAAAATAGATATATGAAATCAATTATCATAATCTGCCACGGCGAAAATGTTTGTTTGAATTTCTTGGGCTTGTTTGGAGAATGAGTGTGCAACCACTGTTTGGACTGTTCCTTCGTCTCTGCATTCACGAACTGAACTCATGTCGCGTCCCCAGTCACGATTCTGTCGAGAAATTCGTCCCCCTCTTCCCAGTAGTGCAGAAGGAATGTCAAAGCTGAGTCCATTCTTTGAGCTTTATGAACGTCAGTCAATTGTTTTGGTACTCATCGTGCACATAACTTGTGGTAACCCAATCTCTCTGTGACAATTCGAAACAGACTAGTCCTCGAAATTTGAGGAAATTCTGAAATCGTGAAACGACGCTTTTCACCCACGACTTGGTTGACTTTTTGAACGAGTTCAGTCACAATTAAGTGTCGTCCTTATTCTCCCTCGTCATGCACATCTGTGCGCCCAACCCTGAATTTCCTGCACCAATCTCTAACAGAACTGTCACTCATAACATTATTGCCGTACTCACAACACAATCGACGATGAATCTCGGCTGCGCTGCGTCCTTCTGCTTCCAGAAAACGAATCACACCACGGACCTCACAGCTGGCGGGAGTGGCGATGACAGGGTCTATGTTTACTCTGTCGCTACTCGTGAACAACTGAACAATTGGGACTGAGGGTTTGCGTGTAGAAAGATAACACAATACTAATTGTTGCAGGCAATGCGTCGTGTCGCTATTTCAACCAGTTTATTTTACCAGCCAATCGGAGGTTGATTTTGGAATAGCCCTCGTGTGTGTGTGTGTGTGTGTGTGTGTATATATATATATATATATATCCCCTGCAACTTGAAATCAAAGTGATTACAGATAACAATTAAGAAACGGAGACGCTTCCGATGTCATCCAACTCAAACAGTTTACAGGACGAAAAGCGTTCAGTCACATTAAAAGCAAGGCCTTTCGTGGGCACCTCTTGCCCCTGACTCAAAAAACACGTAGGTTTTAGTTGCCTCCAGAATAAAAGAGAGTTTAAAACACGTCCAAATGAGCCGACAGGAACACGTGCAAAAGGGAGGGGTTCAGCCTCTCTAAATTAAGAATGACATGGATACACCAGGAATTATATTCGTAGGTGCTCATAATGAAGACAATAGGAGGAGATAAAATCACTGTTAAGAGAGAGACGGTACAAACAGCTAGAAAGTGACAGATAATCTCATTAAATTCACGACACCTCCAGCACATGTACTCCAGTCATTTCTTCCACCATACCTTTCACTTCTAGCACGTGATAGATTGTAACTCTTACCTCATGCACATCAACTCCAATCATGTCATCCACTATACCTCTCACTCCTAGCACATCAACTCCAATAATGTCCTCCATTGTGCCCATTACCTCCTGCAAATTTACTCCAGTAGTGTCCTACATTGTACCTCTCAGCTCCGGTACATCTACTCCAAACATGTCTCCACTATACCTCTCACTCCCAGCACATCTACTTCATTCACGTTCTCCATTATAGCTCTCACACAACACATCTACTCCAATGGTGTTCTCCACTGTGCCTCTAACCTCCAGCACGTCTACTTCAATCATGTCCTCTATCATACCTCTTACCCTAGCACTTCCACTCCAGTCATGTCCTGCACTGTACCTCTCACCTCCGGTATTTCTAGTCCACTCATGTTCTCCATTATATCTCTCACGAGCACATCTACTCCAATAATGTTCTCCACTATACCTCTCATCTACAGCACATCGTTTACAATCATGTCCTGCATTATACCTCTCACTCCCGGCACATCTACTCCAAACATGTCCTGCACTATACTTCTCACCTCCAGCAAATCTACTGCAGTCATTTTCTTCACTGCACCTCTCACTGGTAACAACTTTGGTTAATTTTCATCTATGTAATCTGGTTTGAAGGATTACAATCATAGGAGGTCTCCCTGAATAGCTTAGTTGTCAGGTTATTTACGTCAGTTTGGTCTACTGTGACAAATAAAGTTGTATTGTAAATTTCATCACTGTAACCAATTTCCATTTCCGGGTATATTAACTTATGACGCATGTCCAAATATACAATTCCTTGTGGTCTGTTTCAATGGGGTTATTTTTTTTTTTCTTAATAAACGTTGCCTCGTTTTTGGCGAGGCGCTTCATGTTCAACCCAGTCACACGGTCCGTGAGTTAAATTGAAGTGCATTATTTTTTGTTCACATTTTGTGAAAGTTTGAAAAGATACATACATGAAATATTCCCAATAACATGTTGTAATAAAAATATAACAAGTACACGTATAAACCCTCGTGCAGGTCGCAGAAACAAAATAAAGTAACCCCTTGTGCACACCCACATGCACACTCTCGTACACACATTATTTTATTATATATATCAATATATTTTTTAAATACGTGCCTTCTCCACCTCCACCACCACCCCTCCCCCCTTTCTTTATTCGCATTCCAGCTGAATGTACATCACATATGCATTAACAATTTTAAAAAAATTACGCAAGGAAATTACAAGATAAAACATATAAGGTAAAACACAGTTTTCCCCTAGCAAAAAAAAACTCACACAAAAAAGAAAGAAAAAAAAATAAAGGAGAGTTTAACTTAGACACATTTTCCACATATACATTTTGTCTCATGAAAACTTTTACGTGACTTTACAAAACTGTAAACAAATTTATGATTATTGATATAATACAAAGGTAAGCCCCTTTAAAAAAAAAATATTCGCCGTATTATTAACTGTTTATACAAAACGTAAACCATTTAAGAATATCATGGTAAAAACATTTTCAGTCAGGCTTCTCTCCACGGACATGACAAAATTATATATAACATATATGTAAGTGAATAAATAAATTATTTTAGACAAGGCAACACTCTTTTTAAACATAAACATTTTCACATACACGCACTCTCACACGTGCATTTAAGATAAATGTTTTATGCGCTGTGATGTTGGAAACTCTGTACTGACTTCAGGCGAACGTCTCGTTATATTTCAGGTTGCCCATATGTCAGAAGTCATATGACTCCGCCCCTTAATCTAATAGCTAGGTGTCTCTTGTCCAGTGACATTGGCATTCTCGGGTGCCTTTTCAGTGCATGTCCCTGGCTAAACGTGGGCGTGCTCTTGCAACAACTCTTCATTTTGTGCTGCGCGTTCGTGTGCTAGACAAACCGTGGTTTATGATTGACCCCCCACCTAATGCAGAAATCACCCACCCCCTCTGTCACAAAGTCTTCTGTCTTTTTTACGCCTCGTGTGAAGTTTCTTGAGTCATTCTATGGCGTGCATGCTATCCTTTGTCTCTTTATTCATTATCTCGCTAGGTACCTGACATCTAAGAAGCTAAGCCACCATCATGGTCAACCTACTGGCAACAACATTCCTGTGTGTGTCGCGAGCCCTTTGTAGTTCATCGGCCAGCCAAGCGTGTCATTGTCCCAGTGTGGTACGATTCGTTTTGTTTAAACAGTAGATTAGGTATCAACAGAAATCTTTAGATGGTCAAGCTGGCATCTCTCAAGTCAGACAATATTTGTCTGACGTGGACAGGTGGGTTTCCTAAGATTCTAACGAGGTCAGGTGGGTTCCGAAGGATAACGCAAAGTGGGGAAATAAATAAAAGGCTTGTAATGTTACCCCTAAGAACGAGCTGGAATTACTTTAACAATGATGAAACAGCAAAATGAAACGAGAAATAAAATAAGAAAGATTGTTGGAAAAGATGCACGGCTATAAAGATATGCAGGTTATCACACTGGCCAAATATAATACACCTTGAAGAATGTCGTGTTGTGTGGAATGTATTTAATGTGCCAATAATGACTTGCCAAGAAGAGAGCCTCACTTGTAACTTGTGTGTGTGACGTCAAAGGTTTTCATGAAATCCAAATTGTAAAAATAGTCTCATTGCTTTACGCGATAAAATTATAAATAAAATACTGCATAAAACTCAACTTTTTAACTATAAGATAAGTGTACAGTTAATCATTTGAAAATTGCGTTGTAGGATAAAAGAAATTTGTGATATTAATTGTAAAACGTAATTTAATATTTTTATTACTTTAATTACTTCCCTTGCATTTCCCTAGCAATATCTGTTTAAATTATTTCCTTGATTAAGGCCCTTATACGTTGATGAAAACACAGAGAACAATGTATTAATTGTTTTCGTCACAGCTAAAACGATGTGGTTAACAATAACTACTCACAAATCTTCCCGCCATTGAGACGAATCCATAAAGATAAGATTGGTTTAAAATAAAAATTCTAAATTCTATAGGAGATAAACAGACAGACGACAGAAATTCAAACATATAGATTAAATGCCGCTTATTTTGGCTTGAATTTATCTGAAACAATTAAAAACAAAATTAAATGTAAAATAAACACATCTATAACTTCAGTTCTTACTCATGTTAAAGTTTCATAAAATAATGTTAACGGTAGCCGTATGGTAGAAACGAATTTTTCTTATATATAACGTTACATTTTGCCTATATATGTCAAAGTGTTCCTTGGTAAGAGACAAATGTAACCATATGAGTGACTGCATAATTATGCTAAATAGCTATTAAAAATGGCCGCCGCTAAATAAAAAATGCAGGGGTACTTTAAACCCACATAACATAATTATTTATCAACATATAGAGTTGAAATTCTGCATGCAAGTCCACAAATGACTGCACTTGGGATATCAAGAAATATATCATGTCCTATTTGTGACCATTTGATTTAAACATTCTGATTTTTGAGTTGGACCTGATTTCTTCTTATCTCAAGATATTTTCCAATGCAATAAAAGATCATCTAGACCTTTGCATTATTATTGTGGTATCAGAGCATACAATTGGTAGTTAAGGTAATCAAATAAGAATGATCAAACACTGTTGGCATTTTTCTTTTACTGGTTTTCAACAAGGAATAAGTGGTTAGGGGGCCCTTTGTCTGTTTACAGATGACAGAAATTAAATATTTTATGTACATTTATGGACACCATATATCCTGATTATAACCCATCGGTGGTTGTTTGAACGGGATTTTTATTTAACTTTACTAGGGCGTTATTTTTCAGTCACGTTTAAAATCTGTGACGATCAAAATATTTATGTTTCTTTCGTCGTAAGAATCTGACACTTGCATGCAGCTAATTTTTCTTTATATATTTTAATCTGTCGAGTCTTGTGCCAGAGAAATTGCCAAGATGACGAAGATAGCTGTATACCACTCCACCTACGTCCGAGTCTTGACTTATGGGCAATTTCTACAACCCACAAAAGCCAGCTCTAAATCTCAGAAATGAGGTATCTGAGGAAGGTGGTTGAGGTAACAAGAAGACACATGGTCTGCAGCTAGACGATACGTCAAAGCCTCAAAACCCAACCCCTGCAGACTCGAGTTGAACAGTCTAAATAACTCTGGTTTGGCCATGTCTAAAGAATGGGAGAAAATCAGCTACCACGACAAATGTGGGAGACCAACTTTCATGGATCCAGACCTCCAGGACGACCCAGATTCGCTGAGGTGACAACATTAGACAATCTGCGAACTACAGAGGACTAGATTAGAACCAGGACAGAATAAAGACAGCCGATAGGATAGTAAGGTGCTCTCTCTGGCAAATCTCTACACCCCAGGGTAAATAATTGAGGAAACCTTGAGTCCTGTGAACAGTAAATAAATTAGTAAATAAGTACATAAAGGTAATTAACAGGTACTCGTTTGACTTAAAAGATGGCACTAGACATCAGAAAAGGAAATGTAAGTGATAGGCTAACCGGGACTAACCAAACGGCGCAATCGCCTTGCTGTGACAGTACATCGTGAAAAGACGCTAAGCCAAATTTGCACCCCCCTTCCCCCCACCCCCCAAAGAGTGCATTATTGGCTGAGGTCATTCTCATGACACTCATACAATTATGGTATATAGGACCCGTGGACGACCCAGACAGTTTAAAGACGCACTCACTAATATAACTCCTCTTTTCACTTTCCACTTATTGGTTCATAGTTAGTCTATACTTGATATACTTCATCTTTGTTTGAATTTTATGTTTGATCCTCTTTGCGTACTTCATCGTCATACTCCGCACACACTTCCATCCCTCTATTGGTGGTTTATTGATATGACTTAACATATAGTATAATTCTCTGTTGTATATAATAGAATTTGATCGATCTCACATTTTTGTTCGATGTAATTTTCAAAAAATAAAAAAAAATGATGATATCATTTTTTCCCCGGGGATCGGTGTAATTTGTTAAGTCATGTTTTCGAGTTGGAGTTAAGTGTTTGTTATTCTTACGTACGGGTCTGATTTTTTATAGACACGCTAGTAAGCACGTTTTAAGTTATGAGATGATTTTTTATTTGGGTGCTTTGTGTACGATATTTTTGGAACATAGCTCAACTGAGTATGTGTTAGTTTTTTTTTAAATAAAGAAAGTGTTCAAATGTTCTTAGTAGTAGTTGGGGGAGAGATACGTGTGAGCTAGCCTCACATGTCAAGCAGTTAGTTCGCGCTTGAGCGAAGATTTACTGAGTTGTACTGAGAAACTATAATCTCGGTCATTAGGTATCTGGCAGGGCTTCGAGACGGGGATAGTCTCGCTGGTGTGTCCAGAGTGTGTTTTGAAGGGAAGAGATTCGATATATATACTATTCAAATGCCATGGATTTTTCGGCTATTACAATGTATGATGTATCGCTGTTTATGCGATCAGATTCATTATGGATTATTAGCACATGTTTGCCATTGTAACTTTTCAATGATTGATTGTTCCTTGATTCGCTGTTCATGCGATCAGAGTCATTATGAATTATTAGCACATGTTTGCCATTGTAACTTTTGCAACGATTGACTGTTCATCGATTCGCTGTTCATGCGATCAGATTCATTATGGATTGTTGGCATCTGTTTTGCCATTATAACTTGTGAAAATGTACTGTTCGTGATGTCAATGTTGCTGTGATCAATAAACGGTGTATGCATTGGAAAAAACCTTATTCGCATTATCCGTTGGTTTATTTCCTAACCTCAGCGTTACAGTTGTGTGGTTGATATCAGAGACATACGAATTTAAAGAACTCACGACATTCGCCCAATATATTTACACACTTGTCGGCCACTAACAATAAGCCCGACCTTACTGACATCGACCTTGTCAGTGGTACTCACCACAACGCCCACCACAAACAATCAACAATAACAGAAACCACTAACAAAGCAGCTTGTAACGAATTTATACAGTAACAACGACACGCATCAATATATATATATATATATATATATATATATATATATATATATATATATATATATATATATATATATATATATATATATGTGTGTGTGTGTGTGTGTGTGTATGTATAACAAAAAACAAAAGTGTGTAAATGAAGATGCAAGTCCAGGGTACGTGCAGTAATTTTAATGAGAAAATGAATATACAGACAGACTGAGTAATTTGAATACCTCATGCGTGCACAAATATCAGAAAAAATAAATATGTGATGGCGTATACAGCATTTTATAACACAGATATGTTTATCACAGATTGATACCAACATGAATTAGTCAGGCTAAATCAGGGGTCGGTAACTGTCTATGTTGATCTACCAGTAGATCTTAAGGTATCATCTAATAGACTTCTAGATGACGGAAGAAAAAAAAAGGGGGGGGGGGAATGGGGGAGGGTAGAATTTTAACCTAGGTAAGTTTTTGACACTCCATCTCCCACATGCAGTTAATAGCACGGTGTCCTGAGGTTTGAATGTGCTTCCATCGTATTTCCAGCGAAATACCTACAAGTTAGCAAACTAAAATTCACTTTATTTCGTGAACTGTGTAAGCTAGAGAGCGACCTTTTGTTCGAAGCGACGTTAACTTTCGGTCAAATATTTAGTTTTAATTTCCCTCCGCTCTAATAGTGGGATTACAAGAAGTAGATCGTTTGGTAGAGATATAAGTTACGAATAGGTTCGATTTATTCCTAATTTCATATACTCCTTAAAACAGGCATGCTTTTTATCAAAGTAGATCTTTAGACAGCTCAGTATTTTAAAAGTAGTTCATTAATGCCTCAGGAACGTACCCCTGGACTAAATCTTGTGCCATACATGGGCTTGTGTGTTGTAAAATTATGACTAATGAGAATGCCGTTAACTATTGCTTGTTCAGGTCGTGTTGTCTGAGATTTGAAATCGATGAGTAAACATTGTGGTTTGTTGACCTTTCTGTTCACTGTGGAGCATAGGCATCCAACTAATTTGCGCCAAGTTTTCCTGAGGTTGTGCCTCAAAGTCTTTCTATGTCTTATTTAACCCTTTCATTTCTGGCTATTCCTTTCTCCGCACATTTTTATATCTCTATCTATTACTCGTACTCAATACCAGCATGTTTCAAAACAAGAACTGCCTTGTAGTGCTATAAGTGTGTTTCCTTGATGTATTCCCTATTCAACATTAGTGTCTTTTATCCACTTCCTAGTCCGCTATTCTTTGTTTGACAATTTCCGCATCGGTGATCTGCCTTTCAACTCATATCATCTCATATCATCTCATAATCGGAACCTCGTCTACCCCGTAACCAGGGTGTAGAGGGGACCCAACGAGCACAAATCTCTTGGGCAAAACACGTAATCAAAATGGTTGACAAACACGTGATTATCCCATTGTGTCCGGACTTGCCCTCAAGTGTTTGACAAACAGGTGATTAGCCCATTGTGTCCGGACTTGCCCTCAAGTGTTTGACAAACTGGTGATTAGCCCATTGTGTCCGGACTTGCCTCAAGTGTTTGACAAACAGGTGATTAGCCCATTGTGTCCGGACTTGCCCTCAAGTGTTTGACAAACAGGTGATTAGCCCATTGTGTTCGGACTTGCCCTCAAGTGTTTGACAAACAGGTGATTAGTCCATTGTGTCCGGAATTGTCCTCAAGCGTTTGACAAACACATGATTTTCCCATTGTGTCCGGACTTGCCCTCAAGTGTTTGACAAACATGTGATTATCCCATTGTGTCCGGAATTGCATTTAAGCGTTTGACAAACAGGTGATTAGCCCATTGTGTCCGAACTTGCCCTCAAGTGTTTGACAAACAGGTGATTAGCCCATTGTGTCCGGAATTGCCCTCAAGCGTTTGACAAACACATGATTAGCCCATTGTGTCCGGACTTGCCCTTAAGCGTTTGACAAACAAGTGATTATCCCATTGTGTCCGGACTTGCCCTCAAGTGTTTGACAAACAGGTGATTAGCCCATTGTGTCCGGACTTGCCCTCAAGTGTACACTTAATTGCTATGAAACCATCGATCCTTCCTGGTCAATTCCAGCCAAAACGGACAGGGTGATCTGGTTTTACCATTTTAATCTTTCTACACTCAAGCACACATTTATAAGGATGTGTAACTTCTGGTATATCACTCTTGATGTTCTCCATGTTTCAGGGCCATACAATAAGAATGGTTCGATGTTTGAGTTGATGATTCTGACATTTGTGTTGGACTTGATTTCGTTTGACTTTGCATATGTTAAAAATAGTCACAGGGAACGATATTTTCTATCATACGTTTGTAATAATTTAGTTTTACTACATGAACTCAATAATACTTTCCAAAATGCGAACAGCATTTACTGAGTTAGCGCTTTCAAAAGAAATACTCTGTATTTTGTCTTGGTAGCTCAACTTTTTATAACGAATACGGCTAATACATAACAATTGAATGAAGCTAACAGTCTCTCTCTTTTTTTCTCTCTCTCATTACTTCTATCTGAATTTAAAAAAAAATATTTTCTAAGTTTGAAGCTTGTCGAAATATAGACACTGTTCAACGATTACTCTTGCTGAAATAACTAGTATTTCATTTTAGCTTTGAAGTTACTTCCCCAGTGTTTGTTTGTATCCATCTTCAGAAATTTTATGAGTCTGAGTTCACAAACTCAAGTCATGTATTATGGAGAGTTACTCCTACATATTTTCCATCGCATCTCTTAACTGTTATTATCTGCCTATGTTTGTGACATCTTTACAGACCTTTTTTCACCACTTAGTAATTCAAACACCTGTATAGATTTAACAGCAGACTGTTGTTAAAGAAAACCTGGAGTTTCTTGACTGAATTCGATATTCACGCGATGGGCATCTGTCTACAGATTTAACATGAATGCATTCTGAGTTTTTGTCCCCATGAAAAGAAGCAAAAACAGTAAATGTACATAATAACATTATAATTGATTTGTCAAAGTTTGTGGTTATAAATACAACAACCAACAACAAAATACAAAACAGATTACTTCGCATGTTTCGAGTGACATTTGTTGAATATCTAAAGTCACATAATTACTGACAAGTAACTTGCACCTCTTAGTCGGTTAAAAAATTGCAGTTAATGAGGTCAACGTGTGTACTTTACTTTGCCACACTAGATACACCTATCCATAATATCGAAATATTCAACTTTCACATAAATGACACTAGTCTAGTAGAGTTAAAGTCGCATGTTTTAAGTAAAATTTTTTGATGTATAAAGTAAACATTTTACCGAGAAGTAACTTTCACCACTTGGTCGGTAAAAATACTAAAAGTCAATGAGGTCAACTTGTGAACTTTGACTTGTCATGTTATACACCTATCTACAATAACGTTACATTCAACTTTCGCACTTATAACATTAGTCTATCAGAGTTTATTTCGCACGTTTCAAGTGAAATTTGTTGACTTCTAAATTAAATTTTTTACTGACAAGCAGTTTCCAACCACCTGGACAGTACAGGATTCAAGCCAATGAGATAAACTTATGCACTTTTACATTTCATGCTAGATACACCTATCTATAGTATCTTAATATTCAACTTTAATTCAACACAAATAAATAGTAGTCTACGGACAGGCTTGGGGGTCGATTGTGAAGACTGATGTATAGTCTGAAGCCATGGCGATTTGTCGTCTCTTGAGCTCTTCGTAGCGTGCTGCAAATGTAGCATAACACTTACAATTAGTGGCATGAGACTGGCAACTACATGTAGAACAAATTGCTAAACAGAATGTCATTGCAACCACCACTGTGACAGCACGTGAATGCTGTCATGCAGACTTCCTACATGGAGGCTACTGCAGTGGCTGCATAGTGAGTGTAATAGGGACATAAGGAAGAGGTTACAATAAGTGGTAAAGGTAGTCATATAGCAGATACTGTCGCAGGGGAATAAAGTGTTAGAGACTTCACTAGGTCCAGCTTTATGAGGTGAGGTAAGCAGTTCCGTTCCTCGTCGCCTTTGCTTTCTTTAACTGAACACAATCAGGCACCCAATTACAGCTGTGTGGACTGGCGCGTGACTCTACCAGTTCTCGATCCCGGAATCTGGTAATTGTGCCATAAGAGACAAGCTTTATAGCTGCTCAGCAAATCTGACAATCTTCAGTAAGTGGCATTTATCATGGTGTTTTAATGGTATCTTTCTTCTGTATTTTTGTTTCTAAATACGACCCATTTCCATTGCATAGACAACAATAATATTACCATTTGTTGGGAAGTCATCATGTCTCATTCTATATCTCCTGGTAAACATTAATAGCTTTTCTTAAACATCTCATCTCACATGATATGATTTATCCTTCGTGTACTTTTATCGGGGACCATGTTTGACACTGATAGCAAAGAGTTGGTAAGAATATACAAGTTATCAGTCGTTTTTTAGTTTCCATGCTGATATTCTGATGTTTGAGTTGTTATGGCAGATGGTAAGTCAATGCCCTTTGACATCTTTTGTCAATTTTTCTGTGAAGTCTTCCATCTTCAGGAAAATGCTTCCTAGGTACTTGATCTAAGGAATCTGCTTAAGCTTGATGTTATTTTGACATGTGTGTGGGCTTGGCGATCTGCTCATCTTGGCATGTCGTAATAGGCCACTAATATAAGGTTGTCAATGGAGCTGGTAACCTCTTGATGTCAAACACATTGCTACAGACAGCAACATTGCAAGAGCATGTGTATGTTTTAGTGTTGGCTTCCTGGAAGGGTGGTCAGCTGCTGTGGTGTCTCCATGCTCCACAGGAAGGGAGGGGGGGGGGAACAAGGGAAATGATGATAATGATGTGATGTCCTGATGTTTCTGACAAAGGAAGTGATGGTAATGATGGTGATGTCCTGATGTTTCTGACACAGGAAGTGATGGTAAAGATGGTGATGTCCTGATCTTTCCGACAAAGGAAGTGATGGTAATGATGGTGATGTCCTGATGTTTCCAACAAAGGAAGTGATGATAATGATTGTGATGTAACAATGTTTCCGACAAGGGAAATGATCATAATGATGGTGATGTTCTATTTTTTCCGACAAAGGAAGTGATGATAATAATGGTGATGTCCTAATGTTTCCGACAAGAGAAATGATCATAATGATGGTGATGTTCTATTGTTTCCGACAAAGGAAGTGATAATAATAAATGTGATATCCTAATGTTTCCGACGAGAGAAATGATGATGATGGCGATGTCCTAATGTTTTCGACAAGGGAAGTGATGATAATGATGGTGATGTCCTAATGTTTCCAACATCTTCTTGTCTTTATTTAATTAATTTTCGTGCCGAAAAGATTCCCTTAAAGAAATGGCTTTAAAAAAAGCTGCGATTTTCCTTTCCTTACCTAGTCTAATTTATTTCTCACTATTGTTAGTATCAAGACCAAAAAAAAAAAATTAAAAAAATCTAACCAATAACTACAAGGATAAAGTCATATTCCAGAACTTACGATCTGCCATCATTCTCTTGATGTCTTCTTCGTTCCTAAATAGATGCATGGTGACGATTGTGTTTGGCTCTACATGATGACGTCTCAGGGACTCCACGCCAATGGACTGGACCACGAACGGCTAAGACGATGAGGAATCAGTTACATGGAGCTGTGTTGTAAGTGTTGGCAGTGTCATAGTATATTGATTTTAGTAATAGAACTGATAGAAGCATATGGAAAATGTAATAGTAAATGTTTCTAGTAATGATGATGAATAGATACATTTTACCAGTGTAATAGTATATAGATCTTAGTAATTTTACTTATAGAATCATATTCATAATGTGATGGTAGGTGTTTGATGGTAATGTTACTATTTTTTTTTTTTTTTTTTTTTTTTTTTTTTTTTTCGTACGCCCGCTAATACTCGAGGCGAAATCTCAGGTTATTACTATGTCTAACCTGACATTGATTTTACGTGAGTATCCCTTTTTACTTGTACAGAGACAGGTGTCCCTCGCCATTCAGGCAAATACTCTCCGATTTCGGAGGTACCCATTGCAGCTGGGTCGGCTCAGGAGCCGCCAATCCCCGGTCGACGACACTCCTTCAAATGTCCTCGCCAGGTCTCGAGTTAATCCAGTCCAATTCCCGGTCGACGGAAAATCCTCAAATGCCGTCGCCCGGGTTTGATCCTGAATCACCCGGTCGCCAGAGCGGTGTTGTAACCACTACGCTAGCGCGGCTCCCTATGTTACTATTGAAACGTATTCAAAGTATGATAGGAAATGTATCTTAGAAACTATAATGATTGACAGGTTTGATTTAAGGACTATCTACATTGCTCATGGACAACTCCATAAGTGCTCCAATCTCTTCCCTTAGATCACACACGGAGGATCTCAGCACAGTTCACGAACTCCATAGAACCGGCGAGAATCCCAATGTGTGTATTTAGGAATCACACATTCTATAAACATTTTTGTGGTAGGTAGGTTTCTAATTTTTAAATGTTGTCAGGGCAGCGGCCTTATGGTCTACTCTTTACGATTTCCAACTGCCGAGTGTCATGGATTGACTGATAATTTTATTTTCCCAACACGTCCCAGTTTTCTTACACTTATAATGTTTCAGGTTTTCTCGACTTTTTGCACTGTCGGTTTCTTTTCCTTCTGATTTTTTACCTACGTAGCCCATTATTCCCCGCTCAGATCCCACCCCACGGGATATGGCTTTTGATTTTCGCTGCTAGCCTTCATTAAAAATGCATCGCTTTGTCTGTAGCTACCAGCGGCCGGCAACATGTCGTAAGCTTGCCTAATTGCAAGTGGTATTTGCCAGAACAGAGAACTTTTACTCGTAACAGTGTTCTGACAGCTGACCGAGTATTAGATTCTTTGACGTGCGCCGCTGTTTCATTATATTTTGCAGCAGAGCGGCGAGTAAACCCTTTGATAACGAGTACCTCTTTATCTCCGTTCAGGGAAGCAACTCCCGTTCGGCTGTGAGTAGCGGCCCTTGTTCGCTCGTGTGTCTAAAGCAAGTTAGTGGGAGAATGATATTACGTATATTCACGAAAACTTTCTCCCGTCGGTTGTCTTCTGGTGTAGACCCTAAAATAACATTTATCTTACTCATGATTACGTTATACGCCGAACATCTGTGGAAACATGGGATACCACGTGGCCGGGGTTAGCGTCTATTGTAGACTATAAATCTAGATAGTTTTACTCAGTCAAGCACACTCGTAAATTTTTCCTGTTCGTAGATGACCAAATGAGACAAAGGCAGTTGTGGGCACAAAACTAGATTGTGTTGCCTATTCTCGTCATCTCGGGGTAAGTTGGCATTTTTGTAATATAATTCATGTTAGCTTTAATATACGTATAACTGATAGTAGTGTGACTTGAATTATTTTAGGTGATTTCTCCCCCGGTTAATTAATTCCGTGATAATGTAGCGCTGTCGCAGCCTAAGTTAATTGGTGTTTAAGCTGTTAGGTGTCTCCTGGTGTTATTGTTTACAATGGGTTAATGGTAAATTTATACTAACAGATACTTACTAGGCGATGATCCTGATAATCCGTTCAGTGCTTACCATGGTTAATGAGTAAGCTAAAAAGCTACCATTACTTTAAGGAAATGTCAGTGGTATAAGTTATTCACTTAAACCTGAATAGTGATGTGCGTGCGCTATAACACTTGAATTATAAGAGGTAGTCATTCATTACTTGTGAGAGAACCTTCACGTGGTTGACGGCGGAGTTAGGATAGGCCTATTGTGTAGTTAGACACCAGTTTAGAACTTTCACGGCAATCCAGAAAAGCAGCCACCGGCTAGGGATATAATTGTATCTTATGTTTAAGTCACAAAGTATTGTTATAGCAATAACAGTGCATTTTTTTGCATGTATTCAATTTTTTGGTAGGTTATTACTTTTCCCTTTTTGTGTATCGACCCCAAGGGGCGCATACCATTTATTATGTAGTGTCTAGTGCATGTATTTTCTGTAAATTCACTTAATGTTGTCAGATGAATCGCATATCCACTCAGCTGGAACTACAGGGTTAGATATCCCTTATGTTGTGTTAAAAGAGGACTTAGAGTAGATTTTGCGGTCAGGGCATTTGCTAACAGGAACATGTATATACAAGATATATTAGCCTATGCGAGCACATGCTGATAATTGATAGAGTGGAATTAACAGGAGGGCGACTCATATGGTAAAGATAGCCCGAGACTATCCTAGCAATGATAACAATAATTATAAATTCCATAGTGGGGCATAACTGTTTATTATAACGTTATTGTAATTTTATTGTTTGCTTGATTTAAAGGTTGTTTGTTTTTGATCTCAGTTCCAGGGTAACCCACCACTACCGCAGGATTCCAGTCCGGCGAAGAACTTAACATTCTCATCGATCTCACAGTTCCTGAAAGCAATTACCGCCACGAGTTGTCATCTATACTTGAAGTTTCTTCTTCTTTAATTTTTAGCCGCCGACCGTCAAAACAGTCAGTGGCCATCACGCCTAATGGCATCTTGTAGGGCAACAACAAATTGATTCCACTTTGCTCGGTTGGTGGCCATCCTTCGTACAGTGCCCCAACTCTGGTTCATTCTTTGCATCTCAGCCTCCACAGTCCTCCACCAAGTTGTTTTTGGTCGGCCTCTCTTTCGTTTTCCTTCAGGGGTCCATAGCATAGCTGTTCTTGTGATGGCATCGGTGTCTCTTCTGAGGACATGGCCAACCCAGCTCCAGCGTCTGCCAGCTATGATGGTGTGCATGTCCTTTTGCTTGCTCTGAGTAAGCAGATCTTGGTTGGTGATGGTATTCGGCCAAAAGATTCGGTGAATTTTTCTTAGACATGTTGTGTGAAAAGAGGACAATTTCGACGTTTCCTTCTCTGTAACTCTCCAGTTTTCTGCACTATAGAGAAGCACAGAAAG
The DNA here is from genome assembly GCA_024509875.1 of Oreohelix idahoensis. NCBI lineage: Eukaryota > Metazoa > Mollusca > Gastropoda > Stylommatophora > Oreohelicidae > Oreohelix > Oreohelix idahoensis. Next base: position 29,931 of record JAMPIV010016593.1, on the reverse strand, counting down.
CACACAGCTCTGATATAATCTTAATGTTGTGCTTGTGCTGTATTGAGAGGACTTCCAGATGTTGTTTAGGCTAAAAAAGGCTGTTCTTGCTTTGTTCATTCTGGAATGAGATGGACTACATTTTTTACATTGGAAGATCTGGAATATGCAGATGACATTGCACTGCTAACACATTCACATCAACACATCCAGGAAAAAACGGATAGACTTAATAAGTATAACCAGCAGGTGGGCTTAAACATCAATTTAAAGAAGTCGGAGGTCATGACGCTCAATGTGAGCAACCCTGAGCCTATATCAGTAAGGAATCAGCAACTGGTACAGGCAGACACCTTCACATACCTAGGATGCATAGTAACACCAGACGGTGGGACAAGCAAAGACATACCTGAAGTACAACCCTTTTTCGACGCCCATCCCTCTAATGGGAAATGAGCTCACGCAGTGTATAACGAGCCATAGCAAATCTGAAATCGTATTTGGCAGTAGTGGTTTCCTACTCGCCTCTTGATCACAAGTCAGAGCATAGTGGCTTCCAGCATATCGATCAGCACAGCATCTTGAGCAGAACAGAAAGCACCAGACTGTGGGCTTAAACTGAGCACTCAATCACAAATAAAGTTCAAACCAGCCAAACTGGATTTAAACATCAAGTACGCAGGCCTATTTAATACGCTGGATAATAGCGCAGTGGACCGTTTGTCCTGAATCGACCTCGTCTTGTGTGCGTTTTCTGGTCACTCAAAACCCCCCGCACGTATTAGCGGTCAGCCGAATATAGATAGAGTAATCTACAGCCTATCTTGTTGTTAGTGCGTGAACAATGGCGCATGGATAGCGCCTACAGTGGATTTATAGTGTAATTCATCATCTGTAGGAGGATATACATATAAAGACACTAACTGGAGTTATTGGATTTGGTTCCACAGAAGCGGAAGGATTAGGAACTCTGTTATTTATTTGTCGGTGTTCTACAAGAGAGTTTTTGTGTTGGTGGATTGTTTGTTTCGTTAGTGTTTAATTGAATACTTGTTAACTTGATGTGAATATTGATGCCCTTCTTATATTGTTGTGCTGATATACTTATTTCATATATTTTCTTCCTTCAAGAACCTTAATAAATTTTACTCATTTATTAATGCGCTGTTCACAACCCTTCATCCATACTTAATATTGCAGCTCTTACTATTGTCTCTACATGACGGTGAGAAAGGAGAGAAAGCGGGTGGTTCTTAAGACTATATAAATGTGTTGGGGCTTGGAAAGAGAGATAACTTTTGATGAATCCTCTTCCAGGTTTGTCTCAAGTTCACCCTATTTTTACACATTATCTCTGTTTTGTCTATAATTTTGTCAGTTCACTCTCATTTGTCGATTTCACTAAAATTGTCTGACTCGACAAATTCTCTAAACCCCTAACCCAACCACGACACCGAGGAATTTTTAACGTGCGAAACTTGCACACGCGCCCTTCTATTTTTTCTCTCTTATTCAAGAAGGCTAGGCATCAGATCTAACTACCCAGGCGATGGAGGCGGGAAGAATATGACATCATAATGATAATTGGTTCTGGAAAAAAAGTTCCATACATTATATTCCCGCTACTGAGAATCGAACCCGGTACCTTCAGAATTCGAGGCGGACGCCATACCTCTTAGCCACTCCGACACCCAGATTGACGCATATTGGCAATGTGATAGTAGATGTATCTTAATAATGTTACTGATTGCAGTATATTGAAAATGTGATATTAGATGTATCTTAGTAATGAAAATGAATGAAACGTATTCAAAATATGATAGCAGATGCATCTTAGTAATGATAAGAAATGTTGGAAATATGAAAGTAGATGTATCTTTAGTAATGTTAATGACAGATGGGAGCCGCGCTGGTGTAATGGTTACCCCATTGCTCTGGCGATCAGGCGTTCAAGGTTCAAGCCCGGGCGTGAACATTTAAAGAAGTATCATCGACCGGGATTTTGACTGAATAATCTGAACAGTCCTGAGATAAACCCTCTGTGGGTGGGAAGGAGCGAAGCTCCTGACCGGGTTGGAAGGAAAGTCCACAGGCTCCCCAGCCTCGCAATGACATGTCATTGGGCCGAGACAAAAAAATGATAGACATGTGTTGGTAATATGATAGTAGATGTATCTTAGTAGTGTTACGGATAGAAGCGTCATTGAAATTGTCATAGTAAATGTATCTTAGTAATGTTAATGATCGATACATGTTGATAATGATAAAGCAGATGTACCTTAGTAATGTTAATGATTGATACATGTTGGAAATGTGATAGTTGATGTGTATCAGTAATGTTAATGATCGATACATGGTGATAATGTGATAGTAGATGTATCTTTGTAGTATTAATGATTGATACATGTTAGTAATGTGATAGTAGATGTATCTTTGTAATATTAATGAGCGATACATGTTGGTAACGTGATATAAGATGTATCTCAGTAAAGATAATGATCGATACATGTTGGTAATGTGAAATAATATGTATCTCAGTAAAGTTAATGATCGACACATGTTGGTAATGTGACAATAGATGTATCTCAGTAAAGTTAATGATTGATACATGTTGGTAATATGATAATAGATGTATCTTTGTAATATTAATGATCAGTACATGTAGGAAATGTGATAATAGATGTATCGCAGTAAAGTTAATGATCGATACTTGTTGGTAATGTGGCAGTAGATGTACCTTAGTAATGTTAATGATCGATACATGTTGGTTGTGTGACAGTAGATGTATCTTAGTAAAGTTAATGATCAATATGTTGGTAAAGTGACAGTAGATTTATCTTAATAAGGTTAATGATTGATACATGTTGATAACGTGACAGTAGATGTATCTCAGTAAAGTTAATGACAGACACGTCTTGTTGTTAGTATGATAATAGATGCATCTTTAAGAATGGTTATGGAAGATATATGAAGGTAATGTGATAGAACATATAATCATGATAAATGCACGTTGCTAATGTAAATATTGCTTTTCCTCCATGTGTTGTTCATTGTCATGTTATGGGATGTTCAAATTCTTGATGCTGCTTTAGCATTTTTCGTTCCATAAGGACCAGGGCCGTAAATTTTGCTTGCTATAAATTTTTATTTTGAGCGGACTTTATCTGCTCAGCCCACTTGATCTACTGTTCTGTTCATACAGGGGACGAGGCAATGAAAGAGCTGACAGACTAGCTTCAGTAGCACCGATAGAAGGTGCATTGGTTATGGATAAGGGAGAGAAACGGGAGAGATACTGAGGGCAGTTAATTGTCGCCTATTAGAGAATGACACTGAAATCAATGAATCCTCTCCACATGTAAACCTACCTTGACATTGGTTAGAGAGCTTGAGTGCCCCAATGATCCCGGGAGCTATGCCGGCGGGAGTTTTACTCCTGGCAGGGTCACCCAAGCCGGACAGGTCCTTGGTGAGGGGCCAGACTAAATGGGCTGAGGAGTAGGTGGAACCCTATAGGTGTAGATGCAGAGCCCACCGGCGAGTGGTACATGCTCTGGTCTGCACCAACCCACCCCCACTTCATGGGTTAAATGCTTTCTTGCCTCATTCTTCACTGTTTGTCGCCTATCAGGAGTAGTTTGGAACCCCATACAGTGTAGGCGCAGTACCCACCGGTGAGTGGACCATGCTCTGGCCAGCATCAACCCAAACCCCAGGCATGGGTTAAATCCCGGGTAGATAAAGCTCGTAAGCCTTGGAATGCAGTTCGTCTAGGAGAAGGAAAACTCTGATTTTAAACCACCTGCTGCCTTGCAGGTAGGCTAGGGACAGTCAAGGGCTAAGGAATGCAACCCTACAGAAACGCCTGTTGAAATCGGACGCACTGGGCTACATGCTTAACGAAACAGTGCAACGTACTTCACCTAATGAAGATGTCACGAATACAATTTAAGCGTTGTGGTGCTCGTCCCATGGAGTTCCGCCAGGCGGCGAGAGTGCCGGACCCCACACCTCGAAGGGGTCCAACCAATACTACTGGTGGTCACCTTCCCCTGAATTTTGGAGTCAAGGTACAGAGGGAAAGGCAAAAGCTATTGACCAAACACCAAGAACACTCAACATTCTGCAGTGGAATACAGAAGGAGTTCTCAACAAAAAAGTCCCCCTAAAAACCGCCTTTATGAGGATCAAATAGATGTGGCTTGCATCCAAGAAACGCATCTCAACAGCAACCACAGATTCTCAATAAGAGGATACCAGGCTTTCCGACTCCATCGAGAAGGACACAAAGGATGTGTGCTATTACTTACCCGAAACTCAATACCAAGTAGCGAGGTATCTGTGAACTTCAACGACCAATCGGAAATTTTAGGGGTTGACATTAAAATAAAGGACACGAACATGCGTATCTACAATTTGTATTGCCCACCGAGCAAAGACCTGTCACTTGAAAGTATGGAAATAAAGAGCTCAAACTGCATTGTGGTCGGAGACTTCAACAGCCACTCGGAAAGATGGGGATATCTGGATACAGACAGTAGAGGAGAGGAAGTGGAGGACTGGGAGATAGACACAAACCTTCACCTTATCAATAGGCCAGATGATAAACCCAGTTTCTACTCTAGAAGATGGCACACGTCTTCCACTTTAGACCTAGCTTTTGCCACAGGGGACATCCTTGACAAAATTGGCCGACAGGTATTTGGGCAGCTAGCAGGCAACGACCACAGACCAATAAAGCTAGTGGTTAATATGGAGTATGTTCCCCATGAAGTGAAACCATTGCCCCGATGGAATTACAAAAGAGCTGACTGGGACAGTTTTGCAGTGCTGACTGACAGCCTTTGCGAGACCATCAATACACGAAACAACAGCATGAAAAATATGGTTGAAAGCTTAAATAGAGCAATACTTCAAGCAGCTATTGAGACTATTCCGAGAGGGGCAAGAAAGAACTATAAACCATACTGGAATGAAAAACTGCAAAAACTTGAAGATGAGGTAACAGAAGCCAGAGACACGGCAGAAACAGAACAAACAACTGAGGCCAACATCTTGCTCAAAGCAACCACTGCAAAGTACAGAAGAACATTAAACCAAACAACAAGAGACTGCTGGAGGCAAACAACAGAAAATCTCAACCTAGATAAAGAAGGGAACAAACTGTGGAAACTAGTTAGAGCTTAGAACAACGAAGAACCTTACAAAAATCACATCACAATCAAACAAGGTGAAAATATGCTCTCGGGGAAAAAAGCTGCAAATACACTCATGGAACACTATGCTGGTGCAAACCACATTGATGTCCCTATAGACAGAAGAAATGCCATCACTGATGTACAAAGGAGTCATGACAACAAAAAGCTTGCACCAGAAGAACACATGATGGCAAAGTTAACAATGCAAGAAATGGAAGAGGCAATGAGGGCGCTAAAGAAAAAGGCATTACCTGGAAAAGATGGGATAACCAATGAAATGCTAACAGGCCTAGGAACAAAGGTAAAAAAGAAGCTTCTGGCCATCCTAAACTGCAGCTGGAAAAAAGGAATAGTACCACAGGCATGGAAAGACGCCATACTGATTCCAATACCTAAGAAAGACAAAGTTCAGACAGAACCAAATGGCTACAGACTTATCAGTCTACTTAGTTGTGTTGGAAAATTGATGGAGCGCATAATTAATACTCGACTAATGTGGCATCTAGAGGGAAACATCTCTTAGCCCCACAGCAAGCAGGATTCAGAAAACACAGATCCACTGAAGACCAGATCACTTATATAACTCAGAAAATTGAGGACGCTTTCCAAGAAAAAAAGCACACACTGGTGGTTTGGGTGGACTTAAAAAAAGCATTTGACAAAGTGTGGAAAGATGGACTGAAAGTCAAGCTGCAAAGAAGTGATGTGTGTGGGAGAATGTTCAAATGGATCAGCCACTATCTTGAGAATAGAACGGCCAGAGTCCAACTACAAGGACAGACCAATAGAAAGATAGTATTGGAGCAGGGTGTTCCCCAAGGTGGAGTCCTGTCAGCCACGTTGTTCCTCACATATATAAATGACATATCAGAGAATATTCCAAGAAGGACCCACAATGCCTCCTTTGCAGACGACTTAGCCCTGTGGATCTCAGAGGAATATATCACTACGGCAAGCATATGGATGCAGCAAGCCCTAACATCATTGGAGAAGTGGGATAAGGAATGGCTAGTAAAGATAAATGACGGGAAAACATCATTCACAGTGTTTTCTCTCTCAAACAAACCACAGATCTCCAAATTGGTGCTAAATGGAAACAATCTACATCTGGATGACAACCCAAACTACCTAGGCATTACCTTTGATCGCCGCTCGACTTGGAAAACCCAGATTGAGAAAAACAGGACAAGAGCAAGGCAGAGAATGGCAATCATGAAAAAAACTTGCTGGCACGGGTTGGGGAGCAGACGAGAGAGTACTAAAGAAGCTATATACTGGGCGAGTGAGACCAGTCTTAGAATATGGCATTGCAGCATGGTCAACGGCAACTAAGTCAAACTTTGACAAAATAAACAGAACCCAAAACAAGCAATGAGAATCATAACAGGGGGCATGAAGTCAACACCCATAAAAGCGTTGGAAAAGATTACTCACCTCCAGCCTAAAGAGGATAGAAGAGATAGCAGAGCCCAGCAACAAGCCGAGAAATTCAGGAGGCTGATAGACCACCCAATGTACCAGAGAATAAATGGACTTGGAAGAGGAAGACTGAAGCGAAGCAACTTTGTAGAGACAGTCAAAACAAAGATGAGAGCAGACCCTATAAACGCAATATCAACAGCTACGCCAATATGTACTGCACACAAGCTACCAATTTGGAAACAACAGTGCTTCCCTGAAATGATAGAAAACGTTCCTGGTATTGAGAGAAAGAACAGCCAAAAATGAAACAGAAAGGAGAGTCCTAACCACAAAATATATAGAGAAACATTACCCAAGCAACACCTGGATCCATGCATACACAGATGGATCAGCAACTAATGCAACAGAAGATGGGGATGGAGGAGTCTTCCTGAGCTTAAGCAATGGCACACAAAAAAAAAAGATAGCAGTCGCAACAGGGACATTTTCAACTAACTTCAGAGCAGAGGCAGAGACCTTAAAAACTGCATCAGAAATTCTAATGACAAAAGAAAGCTCAGAGAGACCAGTAGCTATCTTCTCAGATGCGCTGTCAGTGATTACAACGCTGAAAAGTCAAAGTAATGCTGAACTTAATGACCTAAGATTAACACTTCACAGACCATGTTAGCAGTACAAAAGAGTCGTGATACAGTGGATCTCTTCTCATTGCAACATCCCTGGAAATGAAGAGGCTGACAGATTGGCAAAGGAAGGGGGAAAACTTCCTCAACTTGACACAAATATAACCTATGAGGAGTCCAAGAGTTTTATCAAGCGCTGGCACAGGCACACGTGGGAAGAAGAGCATCCAGGCTGTAGTGGTGTTGATGGTATTGTATGATGAGTTATAAATACACCCATAGATATTTAACAAGACTAATAAGATTAACAAGTGTTAAAATACACTGAACTAACTCACGTGTGTAAAGTTTTTGATATAATTATATTACATTTATTTGTTCTGGATCAAGTTTTATTTTGACCAGAACTTGTTTTAAAAGAAGGATTTAAAATTTATGAAAATTATGCATGGAATGTTACATAATAAATGCAAAAGTGTACATATTTAAGTACTAGAATAGTTAGTTTTATTAAAATGTTCTGGTAGTCAGCTACTAGGGAGGATATTTATTGTCTGTGCTGTTGGGGTGGTCTCATCACACCTGTCTATATTGACTACACCGTGTCCAGAAAATGGTGGGAATTTTTATGGGGATATTAGTCACTACCAATAGTTGGTGAATGTCCAGCAGACCAGAGGCTCACTCATCTTTTTGTAGCTCTGGTGCTGAAAACTTGCGGTCCCACCTCTCCGTGCTGGCGGACAATAATGGTGGTCTCTGTCACAAGAACTGCACAGATACACTCGAGTAAAGTCACCCACCGAATAGACTCTGCTTTGTTGTCGATAGAAACTCACAGCTCTGCAATCAAAGTATGGGCTATGTGTCAAAATCTATTCTATACCCACGTCTGGACACCACACTGACACAACAACCACATCATACAGACAGGTCAGATCTCTCTGACCAAACAGCACAGTTACCATGGTGGGTTTACATCAGATAGATCCTCCCAGACTATAGATTCTGAAAAATATTTATTAGTTGTTGGCCCTAAAAGAAGATAGGTAATCTGTTTCAACGCTTGATATATCTTGCATAATCCTTGCTGTAGTTTATGTACCTTGTTGGTCCCTAGACCCTGACTTGGGCGGGGGGTCTAGAGCAACTCCCTACTTGTTTGTAAGGCTAGATTTTGATATGGCAGTATCAAATCACTCGAACATGAAACAATATTCAAAATATATAAAGAAATAATTTCAATCTTACCAGATTATGAATACATAACACAGAATTGCTAGCAAAACTCAGCTGAGCTGCTGGCTATAGTATGGCGTCCCTAAATTTATTCACTGTCTTTCATATGGGAAAACACCACACTTTAAAATCTGTGTCTAACACTGAACAATTATTGAAGAATGACCCCACTTTCGCGTCTGAGCGCTAATGATATGATTGTCTGTGGCCAATCACTGCCTAGTTGTACTTTAAATTTCAAATTTCTACACTAAAGTCATTTCAGTCATGCTTCAGTCAAGTATGGATGGTTATCTGTTAGTCTGTCCGTCTCTACTTGTGTTTCTAAAAAAAATGTGCTTGATTTTTGAAGCAACCTTTCTCTCCCCTTAAAATTTTGTCGTAAAAAGTTATATTTAGACACAGCTACCGCTCAAAAACCCTCTCCTCCATAATAAGTAACTTTGAACACCTGTTCCCAAGGTCGTGTTTTTGTGTGCAAATAACGACACTTTTTATTCAAGGCAGTCTGTCGATGATGTAAACTACACTGTCTTTTGTCATTATCTTCAATATTATCTATCCGTTTGTAAATTTAAGAACATATTAGTTCACTGCTCAGAATAGGCCATCCGGCCAGCTAATTTTTATATTCCTAACATTAATATTAAGAAAAATTACTTTTTTAAATTTTTGTAATTTTCCTACCATCCGCGTTCTGCCGCTCAATTCAAATCAAAATCTTAGTATCGCAAAAGCGTCCATTCCGTACCTCGTGTCAATTTGGGGGACGTGAATTTTTTTACTTTCCTCCATCCCCCCCAATTGCGTCTCCTTAGCCTTGCTACGCAATCTTTCCAGTCATATTTTTTTCCTTTTTGATCCTCCGTTCCCCTCCTGTCTAGCAAGGCAAAATTTATAGAGGATGATGACCCGCGGTCTAGGCGATCATGTACATCAGCAGCTTACGCATTATGTTTTTTATCCTTAAATGTTATCTTTGGAGTATTTTACCGTTGTATCTCGGTCAATTTCACTACACATCTCCCCACTTGAAAACATGCCTATGGCAAGTTCCAAAACCAGCGATACACATAGGTAAAATTACTCCTCACGTCTGCCACTACTCTAATTTTGATCACAGGGGTGCCGACTGAGGAAATCTGCACCGACATTCAATTTGCCTGGGATATATTGGATACTGAACTGATACGGTTGAAGCAATAAAGACCACCTCAGCAATCTTGCGTTTTCATGCTTAGCCTGAGACAAGAACACGAGAGGCTGATGATCCGTCTCCACCACAAAAGTCCTACCATACAGATAGATTTGAAACTTCTTTATTGCCCAGATTAATGCTAAACATTCTTTTTCGCTTGTGGAGTATCCTTGTTCCGCCTTATTCAATTTGCGGCTTGCATAAGCGACTGGTTTCAGTTCCCCATCAGGTGAAGATGATCTTTGCAACAAAGCCCCTCCAAGTCCTACATTACTGGCATCGGTTCTTAAGACAAAGTCCTGTGTCAAATCAGGCAGTTTGAGAATAGGCTTGCTAGTGAGTTTTTCCTTTAACTCTTGGAACGCTAGTTCACATTGTGCAGTCCAAATAATTTTATCTGGAAGTCCCTTGCGAGTCAGATCAGTCAGAGGAGCACAAATGGCGTTAAAATTTTTGATGTATTTCTGATAAAATCCGCATAACGACACGAATGATCGCACGTCCTTTTTGGTTTGCGGCCTAGGTGCTCTCTGCAGTTTTTCCAAGTTCTTAGGATCAGGGGTCATATTACCCTGATATACAGTGTGCCCCAAGAATTCCAACTCTTTGCATCCAATACAACATTTTGTTGGCCTAGCAGTTAAGTTCGCCTCCCGAAGTCTATCAAACAACATCTCCAGAGCTTCAATGTGTTCTTCAAATGTCTCTGTGGCGACGAGTATATCATCCATGAAATTCGTGATACATGGGTTATTCAGGGGGTCCAACAATTTTCGCATCATCCTTGAAAACACACTCGGAGCATTTTTCAGTCCGAATGGTAGCATATTGAATTCATAATGTCCATCCGAAGTGCTAAAAGCCAAATAAGGTCTCACTTCAGGCTTCACTGGGATCTGGTAATAGCCTTTACTAAGATCCACTTTTGAAAAGTATTTTGCCTTGTTCAGTCTGGCAAATAACTGTTTTGTGTCTGGTAATGGATCCACTTGTCCTTCTGTGACAGCATTCAGTTTCCTGTAATCTATGCACAGTCTGTGTTCCCCAGACGGTTTCCTCAACAAAACGACACTAGAACTAAAAGATGATTCACTGTGCGAAATAATCCCCTCCTTCAATAAATAATCTATTTCTTCCTTTAATGCCTTCTCCTTCGCGAACGGAATAGAATAGGCTCTCATACAGATTGGGTTTGAGTCTACCAGTTTCATGTCATACTGTAGCAAATTTGTATGGCCTGGTTTATCTGTTAATACATCTGTATGTTCCTCCAGAACTTGTTGAACTCTCTCCCTCTGATTTTTAGTCAGGTGCTTACTGACTTTTACCTGTGCTGCGGTTTCACAAGGATGTAATGGGTATTCATGTGAGGTGAGTGGTTCCTTTTGCATCTGGGTTGCAATAGCTAAGGTCAATAAGGGGGTGCTTTCCTGGAGTGGTCTGTCCAGATACTTCTTTAACAGGTTTACATGATAAACTTTTTCCTTCCCCTTTTTGTCAATTTTATAGTTTGTTCTAGACACCTTCTCTAGAACCGTATATGGACCTTGCCAACCAATTTGTAATTTATTCTGGCTTCCGGGTAGTAAAAGCAGCACCTTCTCTCCGACTGCCAGTTCCCTGTCCTTTGCCTTCCTATTAAAATATGCTGCATGTTTCTTCCTGGCTTGTTTCAAATTATCATTTGCCAGTTTCCATCCAGCTTTCAAACGAGTGGTCAGTTCGTTCACGTATTGATACGATGAGGTAACAGTCTCTTCCGCCTTCTCATCTGTCCAGGTCCTTAATAGAGTTACATCTGGATCTTTAATTTACCATACTTATTTTTCATGGAACCCATCGGGTCCCGTCCCTTAGAAGCTCTATAATGAGGACTTTTCTTCCTAGAATCATCACTCACAAATCGACCACTACCAATTTTTCTCTGGGGTTTGTCTCCCCACTTAAGATTGTTTATGAGAGATCTTCGCTCTCTTGTCTGTTCTTCCAGTTTATATAAGTCTGACCGAGGGATTGTCATCTTATCCTGGGTAAAATTTCTTCTTTGTACTCTTCGCATAGTAGCCATGTTAATCCATTCAAGTGAAGACTGGGTGTGAAAAGGGGGCTCCCATTCCACTTTGTCTACCCGAGTATAATTAGTTTTCCTTTCAGGCCTAAAGTTGCCCCGTGGCGTTTCTAGGTCCTGCACATATTTTCCCTTTCTCTCTATTATCAAATTTATTAAATTGCTGTGGAGCTTTAAAATTGTCTATGTGCTTCTTCTTAGCACCACTTACCTCTGCCTGAGCTGCCTGATACCTCTCAGCAACATTTAAAATTTCCCCCAACTTCTCTGCACCTTGTTCCATGAGAAATTTTCTCATGTCTGGAGCCATGGACTCTCTCAATTGCTCAATCATGATCATTTCTTTAAGATCTTGGGTCTTCCCCAGAGCCGTCCATTTCTCCAAATAGGTTTCTAGTCTGGCAGAGAATTGGTGGTATGTCTCCCCAGACAACAGTTTGGCATTTCTAAATCTCTTACGATAAAATTCACCATTCTTCTCGTACCTTAATAACAAAGCCTGCTTTAACATGTCATAATTGTCTTGGTCTTCTCTGTTCATTTTGGCAAATACTTCATAAGAAGCACCCCTCAATCCCTGTGATAGCTTTAAACTCCACCTCTCTCTCTCTAACCCATATGTAGTAGCTAATAACTCAAAACGTCCCAGGTACCCCTCTATGTCATCGTCTTTCTCAACAAAATGGTCTAAATGAAACCCCATAGCTGAGTTTGAGGCTCCCATACTGGGCGTAGCATCTGAGGCAAAAGGGCTGGCACCATTTTCAGGGGCCGGGCCTTGTAATTCCAGCTCCCTTAGTCGTAATTCGTGCTCCCTCTGCAACCTTCTATCTTCAGCCTCCCTTTCGGCAGTCAACCTTTTTTCCTCTGCCTCCCTTTCGGCCTTTTTATCTTCTGCCTCCCTTTGCTGTCGTTTTTCTTCTGCCTCAATCTGCAGCCTCTTAATGTCTCTATCAGCCTCTAACCTCTTCTCTTCAGCTAACCTCCTTTCTTCCCGTTCAATATATTTATCACATTCAGCCGTTACGTATTGAATTAAAATTTGACCATCCATTCCCATCTCCTTCGCCGTGAGCACAGCAGCTGATCGGAACTTTGCTAGCTCAGCCATACTTTTCAGACAATATAATAATATACAAGCTAAATCTCTAACCAGTAAATACACCAAGTAATTCTTATGACTATAATCTAACTAACCAGTTAACTACTTAATTATTACTGGCTGTGAAGATTCACCAACTTTTATCTGCAGGGACACTTTTAATTTTAAAGGAAATTTTACAATTTATTTCCCTACTTTTATTTCTCCCACCAGGAGATCTTAATATTAATATTGGCTAATTATCCCTGGACAAGACCCCAATTTATGTAGTGGTGTTGATGGTATTGTATGATGGTGTTATTACTACATGTACATTGTATGAGGCCAGCTGTGAAGGCTCCTGAGATAAAATGTAGTTGAGAATTGTCAGAAGGCCTTTCTTGCTACCACTACGACCTCACACTTAATTTTTTTTTTTTTTAATGACTGTGGCTACGTAAAGTGTCTAGGGTAATGATGTGTAATGTGGTGTGTTAGTTATAAATACACCCATAGATATTTAACAAGACTAATAAGATTAACAAGTGTTAAAATACACTGAACTAACTCACGTGTGTAAAGTTTTTGATATAATTATATTACATTTATTTGTTCTGGATCAAGTTTTATTTTGACCAGAACTTGTTTTAAAAGAAGGATTTAAAAATTATGAAAATTATGCATGGAATGTTACATAATAAATGCAAAAGTGTACATATTTAAGTACTAGAATAGTTAGTTTTATTAAAATGTTCTGGTAGTCAGCTACTAGGGAGGATATTTATTGTCTGTGCTGTTGGGGTGGTCTCATCACACCTGTCTATATTGACTACACCGTGTCCAGAAAATGGTGGGAATTTTTTATGGGGATATTAGTCACTACCAATAGTTGGTGAATGTCCAGCAGACCAGAGGCTCACTCATCTTTTTGTAGCTCTGGTGCTGAAAACTTGCGGTCCCACCTCTCCGTGCTGGCGGACAATAATGGTGGTCTCTGTCACAAGAACTGCACAGATACACTCGAGTAAAGTCACCCACCGAATAGACTCTGCTTTGTTGTCGATAGAAACTCACAGCTCTGCAATCAAAGTATGGGCTATGTGTCAAAATCTATTCTATACCCACGTCTGGACACCACACTGACACAACAACCACATCATACAGACAGGTCAGATCTCTCTGACCAAACAGCACAGTTACCATGGTGGGTTTACATCAGATAGATCCTCCCAGACTATAGATTCTGAAAAATATTTATTAGTTGTTGGCCCTAAAAGAAGATAGGTAATCTGTTTCAACGCTTGATATATCTTGCATAATCCTTGCTGTAGTTTATGTACCTTGTTGGTCCCTAGACCCTGACTTGGGCGGGGGGTCTAGAGCAACTCCCTACTTGTTTGTAAGGCTAGATTTTGATATGGCAGTATCAAATCACTCGAACATGAAACAATATTCAAAATATATAAAGAAATAATTTCAATCTTACCAGATTATGAATACATAACACAGAATTGCTAGCAAAACTCAGCTGAGCTGCTGGCTATAGTATGGCGTCCCTAAATTTATTCACTGTCTTTCATATGGGAAAACACCACACTTTAAAATCTGTGTCTAACACTGAACAATTATTGAAGAATGACCCCACTTTCGCGTCTGAGCGCTAATGATATGATTGTCTGTGGCCAATCACTGCCTAGTTGTACTTTAAATTTCAAATTTCTACACTAAAGTCATTTCAGTCATGCTTCAGTCAAGTATGGATGGTTATCTGTTAGTCTGTCCGTCTCTACTTGTGTTTCTAAAAAAAATGTGCTTGATTTTTGAAGCAACCTTTCTCTCCCCTTAAAATTTTGTCGTAAAAAGTTATATTTAGACACAGCTACCGCTCAAAAACCCCTCTCCTCCATAATAAGTAACTTTGAACACCTGTTCCCAAGGTCGTGTTTTTGTGTGCAAATAACGACACTTTTTATTCAAGGCAGTCTGTCGATGATGTAAACTACACTGTCTTTTGTCATTATCTTCAATATTATCTATCCGTTTGTAAATTTAAGAACATATTAGTTCACTGCTCAGAATAGGCCATCCGGCCAGCTAATTTTTTATATTCCTAACATTAATATTAAGAAAAATTACTTTTTAAATTTTTGTAATTTTCCTACCATCCGCGTTCTGCCGCTCAATTCAAATCAAAATCTTAGTATCGCAAAAGCGTCCATTCCGTACCTCGTGTCAATTTGGGGGACGTGAATTTTTTACTTTCCTCCATCCCCCCCAATTGCGTCTCCTTAGCCTTGCTACGCAATCTTTCCAGTCATATTTTTTCCTTTTTGATCCTCCGTTCCCCTCCTGTCTAGCAAGGCAAAATTTATAGAGGATGATGACCCGCGGTCTAGGCGATCATGTACATCAGCAGCTTACGCATTATGTTTTTTATCCTTAAATGTTATCTTTGGAGTATTTTACCGTTGTATCTCGGTCAATTTCACTACACAGGCCACACACAAAATGATCTGTATTAGCAGCTCAGCAGAAGTGAACAAGTGGTAATCTTCAGATTTCGCACAGGTCATAACAGATTGAGATACTATCTATTCAACAAATTAAAGATAGGAACTACTGTGGCACAGATAAAATGACTGCTGAACATCTGCTTCAAAGGTGCCCAGAGAAAATGCATATGGCCATCACCAGTACCATTCGTGGAGAAAATCTACGGAGATATCAACAGCCTCAGGCTGACCACTGCTTTCTTTGAACTTATTCAAGTTGACATCTGAGGGTGAACGAAGAAGAAGAAGAAATCAATGAATCATCAAGGCTAAGATTGCTGGAATTTGGCATCAAACGTGAGACCAGCAGAGTTGGACAAATGAGAGGAAGCATGTGGCGTGTCTACAACCAGCGCACAACAGGAACAATTAGCATTCATACCATTCGACATTTGCTGAGGGAGACTGAGCACTTATGGGTTTGCTCGGAGTACAATGACGTCGATTCTTATCACAAATAACGATCCTCGCTGCCTTAGCTTCATGGCCCATGGTTCTTCTTCATGTTCTTCTTTATCATCAGACAGACATATGTGACCGTGAGGGTAGAACAAACAAGCAGTAGACTATTGTAGCAGCGAATGTAAAGAAGAGCATATGAACCATCACTGTGGACACAGTAATTGTAAAGAGTAACTTTGCAACTAAATAGAAAAAAAAAAAATCGTGTTTCGACTTTTATTGTTCTTAAAGACATAACGAGAAGAATGAGATGTGAATGGACACGGGGAGTTAAGGCAGTTTAAAATTATTGACGATTTTAGGTTCAGGTTAAAAAAACAAACATCTCGAATCTTCGCGGATTAACGAGTAAAGATATTATTGCTACAAGGCCAGGTTAAAACCTAGCATGGTGTGACATAGGCCGCAGAGTTCAAGTGAGTTGATTTAAAAAAAAAAAAAGTGAGAAATTATAAAACTTAAAAACTAATTGGGTTTATAATTAGAGGACAAGCGAATCAAGAAGCAGGATTCAATAGCCGTCAAAAGGGTATACTAAGTTAAGCTGTTCTTCCCGTGCAGTTCTTGAGAAGACCTAGAAGAGATAGGACGTAGTCGGCCACTGAGTTTTTTGGTGAAGCAGCGTTTTAGTCTGTAGACCAAAGTTTTATGTGGTGAAGAGAATTAGGAAAGAATTTTCGTTTCATCAGAAGTAGAAATTGTAAGGATAATGAGCGATTCATGAGTAAAATCTTAGCAAAATTTTAGCCAATATTAGATGTGAGCAGAACTCCGATTTTCATGTTGGTATGACTTCCAAGAAGCTTGTAAGATCGTCTAGATAAAATAAGGAAGAATCACTGAATTGTCTATTGCCCAGAAGCCTTTACCTGGAACGTGTAGTTGAGATAATGCTCCACTAAGTCACGAGCCAACAACAAATCCCTTCCAACGTAACATCTGAAATGGCAGCTTGTTCTCGAAGAGACTGTAATTAACGTAAGGCGCCAAGAAGATACTTATACACCTATCATCTTCCCGCATTTCCTTGGCACTGCTACAAGTTATCGGCTTCATGAGAGCAGCAAAATGGTAGCATGGCCTTCTCCAACCCAGTTCAGGAAGAAAACGTCTTGTGACGAAAGAAGTCTGAGACGGACCTCCAACTTTACAAGTGACATAGATGTGGTTGTTTGAGATGTGGTTGTTTGAGATGTGGTTGTTTGAGATGTGGTTGTTGGGAGTCGCGCTGGTGTAATGGCTTCGGCGTTGTACTGGCGACCAGGTGTTCATTGTTCAAACCCGGGCGTTGGCGTTTGAAGAAATGTTTACGGCCGGAAATTTGACTGAATAGCCTGAACGGCTCCTGTGATAAGCCCTCTGTGGATGGGAAGGAGCGAAGCTCCTGACCGGGTTGGAAGGAAAGTCCTCAGGTTCCCCAGCCTCGCAATGACATGTCATTGGGCCGAAGGGCTGAAAGCCCAAGTGCCGCTGGTAAAAAAAACCAAAAAAAAAAAATGTGGTTGTTTGAGATGTGGTTGTTTGAGATGTGGTTGTTTGAGATGTGGTTGTTTGAGAGCGAATGAAGAAGAAGACCAGAAGAGACCCTGATGCCATCACAAGAACAGCTATATTATGGACCCCTGCAGGAAAGCGAAAGAGAAGCCGATCAAAAACAACTTGGCAGAGAACTGTGGAGGCCGAGATGCAAAGAATTAACCAGATCTGGGGCACTATACGGAGCATGGCCGCTGACCGAGCAAAGTGGAAGAACTTTACTGCTGCATTACAAGACGTCACCAGGCGTGATGACCACTGACTAATTGGACAATCGGCAGCTAAGGGTCAAAGAAGTGAGAAGATGACGCTAACTATGTGATGAATGTATATGAGTGCATTCTAGATGAGTACATCTTCTTAATATCATTATATATTTATATATAAAACTGAGAACCTTTGAACCTGCATTGACCCCTCGTAGATTCACTGAATCTTTGAGGAGACAGAAAAAATAGGACTTGTACACCCTCATGCTTGTCGTAGAAGGCGACTAATATAAGGTTGGGTATGGAAGTGGTAACACTATCGTGTCAAACAGATTGCTACATACACTACCACTGCTTGTGCACGTGATTGTTTAGTGCTGGTTGGGAGGAGGCCAGTTGGAGTGGTGGCTTCATGTTCCGTAAGTAACACAGAGAAAACGGATGATGATGATGATTATTTTTAATAATAAAATGATAACTGAATGGTTCAGAAATGTAGCACCTGTCCTCCGTAGTCCAGGACCAACTGGGAAAATGGCTCAGCAAATTGTTGCTTGTACTCCTGGTACGTGGCTCCTCTCAACGTGTTGTCACACAGCATGTACGTCTTGTACACTGCACATACAGGGCATCATATGTCAGCATATTGACTTTGAGAGTGAGATAGAGAAAAAGAGGAAAAGAGGGAGGAGATAGGAATAGAAAGTTTTAGAAGCAGTAAAAAGGGAGAGGAAATGTGAATTTTATTAATATAAGAGAGAGAGAGAGAGAGAGAGAGAGATAGAGAGAGAGAAAGAGAGAGAGAAAGTAAAGAGAGAGAGAGGAAACAGTATTTAAGAAAGATGAGAGAGGGAATGAATTAGCACATTGCAGTTTTTACTATAAAGTTATATGGCGCAGATATATATATATATATATATATATATATATGTATATATATATATATATATATATATATATATATATATATATAGAGAGAGAGAGAGAGAGAGAGAGAGAGAGAGAGAGATAAACATAGAGTACAGGAAGGAAAAAAGGACAAAGGAACCAACACACTTTATTTTTAAAAAGTTGAGAACTGGGCATATTGACCTTCTAACATTCTACACTTTGATAATATTTGACGTAGTTACTAAAGTGCAGTTACTACTAAAGACAATTCTAACAAATGGAAGTGATTCATGGAAAATTAGTGGGCAAGCAAGAAAACCCATGCAGGCCAGTCAGACGTGGTTTTACAGAAGATTATTAAAAATACCACGGACAGTTAAAAAAGCGTAATGAAGATGCCCAGAATGAAGCTAGCGCACGAAGGAAGCTTTCCACTTATATTAGAGAATGAGAAAAAAAAACACAAATAGTGATACGTCTTACTGGAAGAAAGGACAAGAAAAAAACCTACTTTGCGGCCATAAGGCCTTCGTCAGGGACAGACAAACGAAAAACAGAAGGGGAAGAAAATGAGAATTAAGTAGAGAACATAACACTTTAAAAATTAGAGAAAACACTCCTTGATGTGTATCACATGCTGGAAATAAAATGTCTGCCACTGAACTGCAAACCAGAAGTTGATTCTCAATTCAAAGCGAAATAACAAATTCTTCATCTTCCTTCTTCCTCGTTCGCCCTGAAAAGGACGGTGGTTGCGTTGTGTCTGTTTACGCTTAAGCTGTGATATCTGCATCTTTCGGTCGACACATCCGACTTCTGCACGGCATTTTTTTAGGACCGGGTTTGCCTTCCCATTGCGATCCGCACTAGCTCAGCCAGACTGCACTGCTGCAGACTGTTTCCAGGACCACCACGTGGAGGTGGAGTGCGGTCTTGACCAGCTCTGGTTCGCTGGTCCTGACGCAGGCAGTCAAGCTATGTGTCGCTGACTGCGGTCTCTATTGCTGCGTCTTCTGGTCCCGAAATAACAAATAATGAAAACAAGGACTGGAAAACTGAGTGGTAAAAAACTAATATTAATTTTTTTTAATGTCAAGGGTGATCACAATCATGATACAAATAGGACTAGATAGAAAAGGATGCCTCAGACAAGAATGCTGGGTGTTCAAACCATCATACTCGTGTAACTTTTATTACAGGGAGGTAATCCACTTTAAAAGATATTAGAGGGAAGTAATCCACTATTAAGGATGTTAGAAGGAAGTAATCCACTATTAAGGATGTTAGAGGGAAGTAATCCAGTATTAAGGATGTTAACTGGAAGTAATCCACTATTAAGGATGTCAGAAGGAATTAATCCACTATTAAGGATGTTAGAAGGAAGTAATCCACTATTAAGTATGTTAGAGGGAAGTAATCCCCTATTAAGGACGTTGGAAGTAATCCACTATTAAGGATGTTGGAAGGAAGTAGTCCACTATTAAAAACGTTAGAAGGAAGTAATCCACTATTAAGGATGTTGGAGGGAAGTAATCAACTATAAAGGATGTTAGAAGGAAGTAATCCACTATTAAGGATATTAGAGGGAAGTAATCCACTATTAAGGATGTTAGAAGGAAGTAAAACACTTTTAAGGATATTAGAAGGAAGTAATCCACTATTAAAGATGTTAGAAGGAAGTAAAACACTTTTAAGGATATTAGAAGAAGAAGAAAGATTTAATAAATTGTGACAACAAGAATGTTTGTACGAGATAGAAAGTGACAACAAGAGAAGCTTCTAGACAATACAACTTCGTGGCATGGAATCAAGTCATCAACATAATTAATAAGTAGCACTAGAAGCAAGAAGTTGTGAAAGTACATGATCAGCTATGACATCTGGTATGGCCATTGTAGAAGCAAGAAGTTGTGAAAGTACATGATCAGCTATGACATCTGGTATGGCTATTGTAGAAGCAAGAAGTTGTGAAAGTACATGATCAGCTATGACATCTGGTATGGCCATTGTAGAAGCAAGAAGTTGTGGAAGTACATGATCAGCTATGACATCTGGTATGGCTATTGTAAAAGCAAGAAGTTGTGAAAGTACATGATCAGCTATGACATCTGGTATGGCTATTGTAGAAGCAAGAAGTTGTGAAAGTACATGATCAGCTATGACATCTGGTATGGCCATTGTAGAAGCAAAAAGTTGTGGAAGTACATGATCAGCTATGACATCTGGTATGGCCATTGTAGAAGCAAGAAGTTGTGAAAGTACATGATCAGCTATGACATCTGGTATGGCCATTGTAGAAGCAAGAAGATGTGGAAGTACATGATCAGCTATGACATCTGGTATGGCCATTGTAGAAGCAAGAAGTTGTGAAAGTACATGATCAGCTATGACATCTGGTATGGCCATTGTAGAAGCAAGAAGTTATGGAGGTACATGATCAGCTAAGACATCTGGTATGGCCATTGTAGAAGCAAGAAGTTGTGGAGGTACATGATCAGCTATGACATCTGGTATGGCCATTGTAGAAGCAAGAAGTTGTGGAGGTACATGATCAGCTATGACATCTGGTATGGCCATTGTAGAAGCAAGAAGTTGTGGAGGTACATGATCAGCTATGACATCTGGTATGGCCATTGTAGAAGCAAGAAGTTGTGGAGGTACATGATCAGCTATGACATCTGGTATGGCCATTGTAGAAGCAAGAAGTTGTGGAAGTACATGATCAGCTATGACATCTGGTATGGCCATTGTAGAAGCAAGAAGTTGTGGAGGTACATGATCAGCTATGACATCTGGTATGGCAATTGTAGAAGCAAGAAGTTGTGGAAGTACCTGATCAGCTATGACATCTGGTATGGCCATTGTAGAAGAAGTTACTGAAGCTAGTGCGGTAACACTGAAAATGGCGCTTTCTGGAGAGTGAGAGACGACGATAGACGAAGGTGGAGAATGTAAGAACGTATGTGACTGGCATTTAGGATACAACAATACGTGTATAAATAAAATGGATGTTGTGCGTGGCTCTAGCAAACCTCATTATGTACAACAAGTTGCTAAAGAAGCTACAACTGTAGTAGTACACTAAACTCGTGGTCTAGCTCTCTTTAATGGGGCCAGCTTCAGTGGGAGCCCCGTGTTCTTTAAGGAATGACAACTGGGACTAACGTTCATAAATATACTACACTTATAGAGAGGCAGAGGGCGAGAGAGTGAGAGAAAGCGAGAGAAAGGGAGAGAGAAATAGAGAGAGAGAGAGAAAGCGAGAGAGAAATAGAGCTAGAGAGATAATACAAGAGAGAGAGAGAGAGGGAAAAAGAAATAGAGCTAGAGAGAGAATACGGGAGAGAAAGAGGGAGAGAGAAATATAGCTAGAGAGAGAATATGAGAAAGAGAGACATAGAGCTAGAGAGAGAATACGAGAGAGAGACAGTGACAGAGAGACATAAAGCTAGAGAGAGAGTGAGAGAGGCAGAGACAGAAAGAGAGCGAGAGAAAGAAATAGAACTAGAAAGATAAAGCGAGAAAGAAAGAGACAGAGAGAAAGAGAAATAGAACTAGTGAGAGAAAGAATATAAATGTTACATTAAATACACAGAGCAGAGAAAAAAGATATTGCTGTATATAATAAAAAGTGGACACGTTCAGACAGCTGGAGACTGGACGTCTTGGAATCTAGGTAAAGTTACCAGATACCTCAGCATAAACAAAATAGGACAATGAAAGAAGGAAAGCAGAACAAAGAAGGGCACAGCCTGTATTTGATGTTTTAGGCCTCTCAAGTCCAACCTTTTTATCCACTTGAAAATCACAGTTTCTTGTCTAATGACAATTTTAGACTGTCTTTAAATTTACACTTCTCCTCGAAGTCATTTTCTCTCACCTTTTAGCGTTAAATAATAATAACAGTTTTAAGAAAGCTATGCACCAAATAGATATCAAACAATAAACACCAAAGTTTCACCATGAATTGGGCCGTGAACTTACGATCCACCTCTGGTCACTTGAAGCATTTATAAATAGAAATATAGTACATTGACTCACTGACCTAATGACCAAATCCAAATAGAACAAAAGTATGAATGCTCGTAATTTGAATACACGACCACTGTAAAAAGTAACCTTTTAAAAGCAGAAACTTAGAAATAGGCATTTAAACCGTAAAATTATTTAAGGATTATTGGGATATGTGTAAGCATCAAGCTTTAAAGTGTAACATTTAATCATCGGGGATAAGCTAGATAACATCAGGGGTTTTTTTTTTCTACAGTGCTTGCCGGACGTAGGGCACAAAGTATAGAAAGGAGGACAGAAATTTAGTAATACTACGTTTAGATTACTGCGGATTGTGGACAGAATTACGCAAAGGGAGACAATATTATAAATAACATACAGTCATCGTCCCTGGTTTCCAGAAATTTGACCACTGTCCAGGCCTCACAGGCACCTGCAGGGGGAGGAAAATCTGGCTGTTTGAAGCGGTTGTCGCTCACAAAGAACCTGGTAGCAGCTTCAGTGGACTCGAAGAGATAAACGACAAGGGCCTCCTTCTGTCGCGGACCAGAGCTGAGGTCATGAACCTGACCAAATGGACAAAAACATCTTGTAGGTAGAGAGACAGATGCATACAAGATTAGAAAGTAACATGTGATCCAGTAACATTAAAAGAGAGAACAATTTGTTTAGATAGATAGATAGATAGATAGATAGATAGATAGATAGATAGATAGATAGATAGATAGATAGATAGATAGATAGATAGATAGATAGATAGACAGACTTGATAGATAGATAGGCAGACAGACTTATAGACAAACAGACAGTCTTATAGATAGATAGATAGATAGATAGATAGATAGATAGATAGATAGATAGATAGATAGATAGATAGATAGATAGATAGATAGATAGATAGATAAAAGTATCGACGTACAGATAGATAGACGATTCACAGAGACAGACAGACAGATAGGTAGACAGATAGATAAATATACAAGTAGACATAGATGTATGCACTTACAGAATACATACAGTCAATCATTCAGGTATGCATGCATGCATTCATTCATAAATAAATAATACATGCGTACTTGCAAACATACATACAAATATAAATCTTTATTCTCCATTAAATACATTGATTTGTACTGATGTAATATCACAACACACCAAAAAGTAAAATAATTAGAATTCCCAACGGTATGGAAGACGTCTCAAGTAGTTCAATATGGTGTGCGTGTGTATGTGATTTTTGTCTTTTTCTGTTTTACAAATAATATGCCCCTGTCTTGATGGGTCTGTACTCTGTGGTAAAAAAATCAGGGTGGGGCTTCTCTGCTAGAGTAAAGAGCAGAACCGTCGCTGAACATATCTGGGCTTACGTGATAACAACCTCCAGCATGCGAATGGAGGTAGAGGTAGTTACTGCTGCCTTAAGATGGCTGTCTGAGACTTTATTAACAAAGGCAGTTATTGTATCAGACTCACAATCCATGCTTCGAAAGGTCCAAAATGGTTGGTTTCGACATGAAGGGAAAACCTCCATAGAAGCATCAAATCTTCAAGAACTGATATGGATCTACTGTCCTGGTCATGCCGGGGTACATGGCAATGAAAGAGCTGACAGACTAGCTTCAAGAGCACCCATAAAAGGTGCATTGGCCATGGATAAGGAAGAAATACTGAGGGCAATTCATGTTCGTCTATTAGAGAATGACACTGCAATCAATGAATCATCAAGGCTAAGACTGCTGGAATTTGGTATCAAATGTAAGACCAGCATGGATGGACGTATGAGAGGACGCATCCGCCGTGTATATAACCAATGCGCGACAGGAACAATTAGCAATCATACCCTTCGACATTTGCTGAGGGAGACTGAGCGCCTATGGGTTTGCCCGGAGTGCAATTACGTCGATTCTGATTAACATTAACATTACACATTATGCACTTTCCTATTGTAACATAATGTCTGAACCAATATCTAATGGCAATTAACGAAAGCCTACACTGCTAAACTGTAGCGAAATGTCCAACAAAACTTGCGACCAATCGCTGCACCGAACGCTGTAAACATGAACTATGAACCCGTGAGCTGGGGCAGTAAGGTAAGTAAAAGTTTGTCCTAACGTGTGTGTTTATTTAGGGCTCCTGGACAAAGGATAATGGATTTCATCCTGTCCAATGAATACAGTAAGATACTAGATATCTTAACCTTTTAGTAGATACCTGGATCTAAGCTATAGGAGCAGCGGTATAGGAGTTATGAGTGTTTATATGCAATTATAACAAGGATCGGAAGCAGCTGTTTTGACTGCGATAGCAAAATATACAAGGGAGGGAGAGAAAAGACAGTTTTTAGAACGATAGCGACCAATCGGCAGATTAAAACAAGACCTAGATGGAGACTTTCAGTTGAAGAACAACGGAAAAGGAAATTATGAAAGTTTTAACAGATTGGTCAGAAGAAGCTTCATCTTCGAAGAAGATTTAGAAAACTAGGTAGGCAAAACCAGCCAATGGAATCGTTTGTCTTCTCTTCATCCGCTGGGAGGAATAAAGGGGGAGGCTACTCGTGAAAAATTTCACTCTCGCCGCCAAATTAAACCGACAGAACACATATAACATCATACTGCCATGAAGCCACCTTCGCCATCTGAATGTTTGGCCTTTAAAGCCTTGTGTATCTGAGATTGAGGGTAAGAAAAATAATTAAGAATATATATATATATACTTGTTTTTAATTGTGCTTAGTGGAAGTGTTTAATTGTGAGAATCTCATTGTGCAATTCATGGAAGAAAAACCGCCTTGTGCTAAATAAATTATGTTTCGAAATTACGGTCTTGACCAGATCTGGTTCGCTGATCCTGATGCAAGCAGTCAAGCTATGGGTCGCTGACTGCATTCACTATTGCTGCATCTTTGGGTCCCTACTGACTTGATCTTTCTTTACTGATTTACCATTAACTATTCTGAACTTCCTCACTAATCTCCTATTTGTGTAGGAAGATTCTAGAGCCAAATGCTATGAAGGACATATTATGTTTCAGGTCATATCGTATCCTGTCAATCACCTTGTCAGCATTAAAGATAACTGGTATTCTACTGTATCGGTGTAAGAAGTGTTCAAGCACCAAGTATTGACATCAAGTGTGAGAGTAGAAACCCTCAGCTTCGGGTGTTCCATTCCTTACTGCTTCATTAACACAGCAGGCAGAGACATTTAAGATAAATCCTTTAAGACACTGCTGCCTATCTGACGTACCACATCACCGTATAGTTATGATGAATTTTATAAACTGGTAAATCCATGAGTAACAGTGACTATAGATGCAACTCCCAGTAACAGTTTAAATATATAAATACGAGTACTAACATTGACACTGAATCCAGAGGGAATTAATTAAAGTGAATATGAACATTCATCCAACTAATGACCAAGATCCAACAAGACAGATACATTAATATCAGTAATTATTTATCAAGTTGGTGTATTATATTACTCGTATTTGTAACTTATACATCAGCATCATCATAATTGTTTTATCCCCATCACCATTTTTTAGTTTCCAAAGCAATACAACAAAACAACACAAAACCAGATTAATTAAAATAATTAAAACTAAGAAATTGTACTGACTGTTTTGAGTACTTTATTCCAGTTTGAGTTCAAGTTACTTTGAATTTTATTAATTACCCCTAGATACTTCAAAAGCTCATAGGTTGGTCATAGGAGAGGGGCACAATAGATTACTGGACTGCATATTACCATTTCGTTCAGTAACCTCTACAGCCAGACTTAAACCTATGAACTCTATACACCATTACTCTTTTCCGAGAATGGGGTATTACTTATAAGACCAGTCTCTTATCTGGCAACTATCCTGGTATCATCTGATATACCTTTTTGTCCATCAACATCATCAATATTATCTAATCTCTCACGACACCTATCAGCATCTTTATTATCCATAAAATACATTGACATGTAGTGGTATGATATATTAATTACAACATACCATGTAGGAGACTAGAATTATCTGCAGTGTGATAAAGTCAACTTTATATTAATATAGGTATTTCTTACATCGAAGCTTACTTATCCTGTACGGCCCTATGATTGCACTGGTGATAATGGTAAAATGTGAAGGTAGTTCCATTGTGGATACTGTCGTAGGGAAGTATAGCGTTAGAGACTGTATACTAGGTCAGCATTGAGAGGAGAGGTGACCAGTTCCCGTCATTGCTTCCTTTTCATTTCTTAACTCAAGAGCAAAATCAGGACCCATTTACAGCTGGGTAGACTGGAGCGTGACCATACCGTGCATCGAACCCGGCACCTGTGTCATGAGAAACTAGCACTCTAATCGTTTTGTCAAAGAGACGCTGTGTGCTAATATATTTACGTAATCTATGGTTTCAAATTTTCTTGGTTCCAAAGACATCAATCTGCTCACCCACTTTGTCTGTACATGCCCTAAACTGCCAAATATCGGTACCATAATATATGTACGATAGCTTAATTCATCAATGTCTGCACTCGGTGGAAAGCACTTGTCAAATTGATGTTCGTATACATAGATACATACATAGATTCACACATATACACACATAGATACACATACAGATACACACATAAATACACACATACATACCTTCCTGGCAATCCCGATGAACTCTCCTCTGGCTGTTGTGACTGCTCTCTTACCAAGCACCACGGTCTGAGCAGCGAACTCCCCCGAATAACCTGGAAACTTGATAAACAGGTAGACCCCATAACCTTGGGGTGGGTTCCACTGACGGACAGCCCACCTCTGACCCCACTGACCTTGGTTCTGGTAGGTGCGGCTTCTGTATGTATCCATAACTGGAAAAATAGAAATTTGATTAGTAATATTATTATACAAATTGCTAAGGAAACCAGCGCTGCAAGTTATATGTGCATGCTTTTTTTTTTGCAGGTTGCCTTGGAGGTAGGGTTCAGCAGTGGTGGCTCCATGCCCCATATGGAATGAAAAGGAAAATGACACATGATGATGATTTGTCACAACCAAGTACAATCAACTGGCAAATGGCAACAGGTATGTGAACATAACACAAAACTGAAAATGAAATGCCCTTATTAAAACTGACAATTAGGTTGACCAGGCCTTGAAATAGTTTTTTTCTGGTCTCAGAGAACCCCTGCGTAAAAATTATCATATCTTCAGCTCACGTGACTTTTATGTGATCAGTAAGCTGTAAATATATAAAATCCAATAAAAATTGTCAGTGATTTCTTCTGTGGATCTGTTTATTCTGGCCAACTTATTAATCTCCTCTTTTTTCGTTGTGGTGTCCCCTCCTCACAAAGGATATCAACTTTCAGGTGTTAATTCAGTTATGAAATAGGAGTACATATTGAGTTTTTCATAATATTCAGAGAATTAACACAGTTTTAGTCAATTTCAATGCAAAATCAGTAGTGCAGTTAGTAGAAACATCAGTTTTTCAGTTTCAAAAAAAAAATCTTTTGCTAAAAGTTTTTCCCTTATCCAAACTGGCCTACAAGTCTTATCGCAATATTTCTATACTCTACACGATGCTATTGAAATATGGAACGTGCAAAGAGTGAACATGGTCCTTGTGGCGTACTTGCCATACGGGGGCTGCTCGGTCACTGCCCACAGTTACAAGAAAAGATTATAACGACGTTCATTATTTTTTTCAATGAAGATCTGTCGCAGAACCCCTAGCGACCTCTCGTGGAACCCTGTTGAGTAACCCTGCTTTAAATCAACATGATGGTTTCATGGTGATGTAGATTAAATTGGTGCTGCTCATGGTAATCAAGATTAAGATGCTGTTATAGATAAAGCTGATTGTTATGAGTATGATGGTTTAAGACTTTTTTTTTTTAACGACGACGAGAAATAAAACAGTCTTATAAACAAACAGACAAAAATGCCTTCACTGGTGCCTGTACCTTGAAGCAATAATGCGACTTGACTGCCCTGACAACCCCAGAGCTATATCAGCAGAAGTTTTATTCCTGGCAGGTTATACCAAGCTGGATATGTCTGCGTTTGTAAGGGTCAGACTAAAGCTGGTCCTCCAGGTTGAGTATTTAGCACAGCGCCGACTCCCCTGTTTATGTAGAAAAATATTTAACAATCACGTTACGGAAACAACAAAAAATGAAAAAGCTTTGATGCGGGATGGACATCCAAAGTTTGAGGCTCGTATAACTGGCAGTGATGAAAGGCTAAAATAAGCCATTGGCATGATCGCACAACACGAAACTAGAATTGGATTCTGGAACGTCAGAACTACGAGTGAGGCAGGAAAATTGAGGCAGATCACAGCAGAGATGAGGAACTACAGATTACATACTTCTAGGGAATAAAGTGAGAGCAAATGGCCCGGGACAGGGAGATAAAAATAGCCTAGTAGAAAGCAACAGTACTTTACTCTGAAAGAGAGTATAGACAGTACAATGAAGTTGTGGCCATTATCCTAAACTACGAGGCACAGATACGGAATGAGGAAAGAGTCAATTACTGACTGAATAAGGAAAACCCGGGACAGGGAGATTCAAACAACAGACTGATTAGATGAGAGTTTAGACAGTTACATTGAAGACTGGGAACGGAGATTAAGAAAGGTTCACTGGATATGGAAACAACAACAGACTGAAAGAACAAGACAGCCAAATATAATAATACTTTGCTATGCTAGCCTAAACCTCTCAGTACAGCAACAAACAACTAAATTAAGATTATTTGAGAGCTCTGTACTACTCAGTGCTTTTCTATGGTGCTGAACGCTGGAGAGTAACAGAGTTAGAAAATGTTGAAACTGTCCTCTTTCCCACATTAATCTGCCGGAGGATAAAATTCTCCGAATTTTTTTAGACCGAATTACTATCACCAACCAAGAACTGCTTACTCAGAGCAACCAAGAGGTCATTCACACCATCATAGCTGGCAGACGGGTACGTTGGTTTGGCCACGTCCTCAGAAGAGACCCCGATGCTATCTCAAGTAACAGCTTATGCTATAGACGCTTAAGTAAAGCGAAAGAGAGGGCCGATCAAAAAAACAACTTTAACGGAGATATGTAGAGGCTGTAACATGCAAAGTATTGAACCAAAAGCTGGGGCACTGCACGAAGGTGGTCGCCGAACCGAGCAAAAAAAAACATGGAAGCAGACTGTTGCTGCCCTACATGAACGTTCAACCATGAGTGGATGGCCAACCAACTGCTTTGGCTGTCGGCGGAGAAGGATCAAAGAAGAAGAGATTGACAAAATAGGGCGCCGAGATGATTTTTACGCTGTCGATGGTCCAAGATAATGTTCTATTGATTCTGATTAGTATTAAGAAGATGTTCTTTAGTGTATGACAGGATTAAAAAATGGTGATACTTTAGTCTTTGAGGATTAAATGCATTTATTTACAGTTATAGAATTAAGATGGTGTTGCTTCGTCAGGGAGA